>OW026523.1:32486689-33046689 GCA_932274085.1 Protocalliphora azurea | reverse complement strand
AATAAGTAATAATAATAAATAAATAATAATAATGAATAAATAATAATAAATAAATAATAATAATAAATAAATAATAATAATAAATAAATAATAACAATAAATAAATAATAATAATTAATAAACAATAATAATAATAAATAAATAATAATAATAAATAATAATGATAATATCAATAATAATAATAATTAATAATAATAATTAATATTAATATTAATAATAATAATAATAATAATAATAATAATAATAATAATAATAATAATAATTAATAATTAATAATAATAATAAAAATAAAATTAAGTCTAATAATTTTCTAGAAAAAGTAAGGGTAAAGGGGCGTGCTATCCAATAAATAAATTGTATAAGCTATTGTTCATTCAGAACTATACGTGTGCCAAATTTCATGTGAAGCGAATCACTGGTTGAGTCCAAAAATAAATTAAAATTAAGCAAAATATAATTTTCATAAAAATAATAGAGCCTTCCGGGGAACGAAATATCTGTGTACCAAATTTCACGTAAGTATATATATATATATATATATATATATATATGAAATTAAGATTGATATGAGAATCGAAACGGTATTTGATTTCTTTGTGGTGATCCCATTTTAAAAGATCAGATCATTTATATTTATATATATATATATGTATATATATATATATATTTAATAAAATTTATTGTTGTTGCAAAAAATTAGCTTATTATTTAATTATTATAGTAATGATTCCATTTGCAGGACCGCCAATTTGATATTAATATTGAATAGTAAAATGAGTTTTATATTTTATATATATAAGAAATGGTTTTATTAAGTTTGAAAGTTATAAGTCGAATGAAAAATTATTTAACATAAAATTAAAGAAAGCACAAAAAATAATAAAATAAAAGAGTAAAAGGCAGGACGGTCGCAACACATCTCAACGCGGGTGAAGGGTATATAATATTTCGCACAAGCGAGTGTAACATTCTAACTTGTTATATATATTTCATGTATTTTATCATATATGCTTCTATATATTGGAAAAGTTTCCATGTATAACTCCATAGTTTTCAATATATGGATTTAAATAAGTCATAATTGGGTCATATAGAAAAATATATTATCATTTTCAGCTGGGTTGTCTTTTATTTATTATATTTCTGAGCACTTTACAAAAAAAATTTTAACTGACAGTTTTGATAAGGCTTGTGTGAATACCGTTGTATAAAACGCCACTGGTATTACTTTACACACATTTTGCTTTGTTCTTTCGGAAGCATTAAAAAATGTTATACGCCGGAACAAAAAAAAAAAAAAAAAAAACTTTGGAGTAAAAAATTTTTGGAAAAATAATATACCATCGTCTGAGAAACAAATTACTGCAGGTCTACCACAAGGTTCGATATTATCTCCATTATTGTATTAAATCTATACATCGGATTTCTGTCCTCCATCATATATGAAAGTCGCTTATTACGCTGATGATACTGCTCTCATTACGTCGAGTAAAATAACTAAAGCACTGTTGAAAAAAATGAAAAAAGGTTTTTCTACATGTAACAAATACTTTTATAAATGGAAAATCAAAATAAACACTATTAAAACTCAGGCAATTATATTCCCTTACAACAATTCCCCCAAACGATTACCAAGTCGTCAGCTAAATTTTAAAAACGATGTCAAATATCTTGGTGTTTGGCTCGATAAGAAACTTAATTTCGGGAAACACATCGGTGAAATCTGTAAAAAATCTATGAAAACCATCAGAGCTTTGTGGCCACTTCTTAGTAAACGTTCAACACTTAACTTTAAGAACAAAAACTTATTATTTAAAAGCGTAATAAGACCAACTTTGACTTATGCAAGTCCTATTTGGTATAATGCAGCAAAAATACATTTGAAAAAACTACAAATTATTCAAAATAAATGTCTTAAAATAATAAACAACAAAAATTGGAAATATTCAACACAACTTCTCTACCACGAAACTGGATATGAGCTAATTATTGATTTTAAAAAAAAAAAAAAAAAAAAAAACTTAACAATTAATACCACGAATCTATTTAAAATTCTTCTTATCAAATGATAAGAGAATGCATACAATTGGCCTAATTGCAGCTTTAAAACAGAAATTATTAAATTGAAAATGACATGTATTCATGCATTATCCCTAGATAATTTCATGGTATACCTGTATATTTTCTAACTATATTTTAATGTATTTTTTCTTTTCAAATAAAGGTTTTTCCTATTTTCCTTTAAATAATATTGAAACTGTTAAATTGATATCAAGATTTTCTATTATCAATATTATTCGCTGTAGTATCTATAGATTAAATCTCGAAATTATAAATTTATATGCTAAGTATAAGATGTTAATAAAGATGAATTTAAAAAAAATTAAAAAAATAATATACCAAAATTCTTTAACTAAAAGAGATTTAGAAGGACTATCTATATATAAAATTTAACATTTTTTAAATCAAATCATAAATGATTTTTTTAATAACTTACTCGATGTGACCATCTATTTGTAATGTTAAAAATGTTTTAGTATTACCCATTGTAATATTTACAAAATTTATGAAACATAATAATAAATTGTAAATATAAATAGAAGAGTTATTAGGCTCTAACTACTGTGGTCTTTTTTTTAATATAGATTATATTTTTTGATTGTTTCAGGGATTTGAATATTCTCGAAGTGGAAATCCAACACGAAATGTACTAGAGCAATGTTTGGCTTCATTGGACAACGCTAAATATGGACTGACTTTTGCGTCTGGTTTGGGTGCTTCTACTGCAGTTCTAACAATGCTTTCTTGTGGAGATCATATAGTTGTTGGTGATGATGTATATGGAGGAACAAATCGTTTGATTAGGTAATTCAGTTTATTTTAATTAACATAAAATTGTATTCATTTTTTTTTTATTATTTTCAGACAAGTTGCAGCTAGATTAGGTATAGAAGCTACTTTTGCCGACTCAACCAATTTGGAGGAATTTAAATGTGCAATTAGACCCAACACAAAAGTATGTGAACATTTTAAAACAGTCCATGACATATTATATACATTAGACTGCGCCAAAATTTATCAACTTTTGAAATTAGTCCACTTAAATGAAATGTTATTTTTAATTAAATTTAAACCATAATTACTGAAAAATAAGTTTTTGTTTCTCCAGGATAATTCACACTTGCTTGGTTAAAAAAATTGATTTTTTTAAGACTGTTCTAAACTCCAATTTCAAACTTTTAAAAATTTTGTTAAACAAATTTCAAAAAAGCTGGAATAAAACTGTGCAGGTCAATACTTTGTATGGATAAGCCATACCTGCGATTTGAATTTTGCGGATTTCGGCAAAAATGCATTTTTAGTTATAAAGTCAATTTTTTTGGAACTGATATTCAGACTAAACAGAATTACCACAGAATAAGATAAAACATGTCTCAAAAAATATATTTTGAAGTTTTTCGAATAGTTGGACAATGAAACTCGAAGGTCAAAATTTTAAATATTTGAAATTTTTAAAGAAATATATCTGAAAGAACTTTGTTGATATGAGTAGTAAAAAGGCAAATTTAACCCTGCTGAGCTTGGGATCAGCATTTTTTAAACGAAGTTTTTCATAAATATTTGTAAAGTAAGTTTTATCAATTAATATGATGGACAAATAAAAGGTCAATTACCTCATTCTGAAAAGTAAATTCATGTTACCCATCAAAATTTCTCACAGAAATCATTGCATCCAAAGCCAGATAAAAAATTTTTTTTCGTGATGTTTGTCTTAAAAATTTCAAATATTTAAAATTTTGACTTTCTTATTTTATAGGTAATCCTTGTCCAATTTCTTTAAAACTTCAGAATGTATTTCTGAGATATGGTTTATCTTACTGTGTAATAATTTTATTTAGTCTGAATATCAGTTCCAAAAAATTGACTTTAAAACTAAAAAAATGCCTTTTTGGCAAAATTCAAAATGCAGGTACGACTTAGTGATATGAGGGCTTGACCTAATTATTTTTTAGTTTTATTTCCCGTAGTGATGTCTATAAACCTGCATAGTTTTATTCTAACTTTTTTGAAATTTAAGTTTCACAAAATTTTTAATAGTTTGAAATTGGAGTTTTGAAACAATCTTTAAAAAACCAACATTTTTTAATTAAAAATATTATTTCATTTAAACATTTCTTAAAAAACTAAAAATTTGTTTATACACTTCTTACACAAGTGGTGTACAACACATTAATGGTCTGGGATATTCGTAATAACTTAAACATTTTTTGTCTTATTTGATAGATAATAATGTGTATACTACGATTTTTTAATATTTTATTACAAAGCAAAGTATTTTATTACAAAGCTACATTTTCCTAAAAACTAAAAAATCCACATTTTCCCGATATAAACGCACCATACAAACTTTAGGTAGGCACAGGTGATGGACATCCAATTTCACTAATATTTCACACAATATATTTTTACAACCCAATTAACAATTCTAGGCGGAGTTACGATCAAAATTTAAAAATTGACAAACTTTGGTGCAGTCTAATAAACACATATTTACAACAAAAAATGTAATTGTTGAGCGAATTTTTGCACAAACTTAAGTTTATAGCATTGCCATTCTTTAAGAAAACACTGTTATAACGTTATAATGTTATAACGTTTTCTACAAAAAAAGCTAAAAAAAATTGGACAAATCTTTTTAAATGAATGTGGTAGGTTGTTGCTTATTGCTAACAATGATGCTCTCGTCAATTCTCTAGTAAAAGTGCGAAAATGCGCCATTTTTTTTCGCAAGATTAAAATTGGTGGCGTGAATGACCGGTATGAAATATGACTAAAGAGGTTCCAAACCGATTTTTTTGGAAATAATTCTGTAACTTTAGAACTACTAGATGTATTTGAATGAAATTTTAGAAATTTAGACCGAAGTGAAATTTTGATTCATTTTTGGTATGTCTTTTTTAGTTTTTTTTTTATTTTAACCCAATTTGAGTCCTAAAATTTTTCTTAAATATTCCATGAATTCTGAACAACAACCTAAATAATTTTCGTGTAAGAATCATATACTTTATGTGGTTCCGATAAAAAGTTACATTATTTTGAAAATTTATTATTATTTTCCTCCGGATACATTACATTTTTTATGTTTTTTTTATGTTTCTCAACGTAAATGCATGTAAAGCAAATCCGAGGGCATTTGGGGTAACAGTCTCCCCCTAGCCTTATCAGAATTTCGTTAATTTTTTTTTGTGGAGCTCAAAAATGTTAAAGCTGAAATTAAAAAGAAGTAACATCTTGATTACATAAAAATATTTAATAAGCCACGCCTCTGATAACGACAGGGTGACCATTTTACTGAAAAAAAGTCAATTTTTAAAACAAGTTATCCCCGAACTGGGATTTTGTGTATTTTGGAATAAAAAAGTGGGAATCTATTAATGTACTTGTTTTAAGAAAAACTTTTTTATATTATACTAAAATTTCATTATGAGTTATTTATAAAGATTTTATTAAATTCAAATATTATTATTATTTTTTTTTACAAAATAATGCTAAACATCAACATTTTGTGTTTTTTGATAAATTTAATAAAGAAATTCAGTTCTAATACTTTACTATATATATATTTATATATTATTATAAATAGTTTACACATTCGTTTAAAAACTAAAACATCGGTAATAGAAGCGATACATCGATGTTTTACGATGTTTTAATTTTCTCATATAAATATAAAGTCACATAAATATAAATTCGCCAGATTTTAAATGAAATACAAGATTAATTCTTCAAAATTTTATTTGTTTTAATTACTATCCAATAATTTTGAAAGGATAAGAAGTTTTGATAACCTAGTCCCCAGAAGCCTATTTCTGTCCTGAGTAATGGTTGCTCCAGCTTCCGAAAACAATCGCTCGCTTGGCACAGGCGAGGCAGCTATGTGGAGATATAGCATTGCAAATTTGAGCGTCACGTTTTACTGATGTAACAGGAGATGACAGGTACATCTGTACTTTCGTTTTACTAATAGTGTCTGTAACAGATTTAGATGATTTATTTTTCATATATGTTTGTGTCAACTGTTTGTGGTATTTCCAAATATCAAATTCTATTGTTATTGGATGTTGTTGATGAGCATGAAGTATTATAAGATAACTGATTAATTTTCCTTTGGCAACGGAAATTTTGAAATGCACGAACTTAAATCTGGAGTTAAGAGTAGATGAGATAGAAAGAATTGCCGAATGTTCTGTATTGTTAAACCGTTGTCTTAGTTGTTTTTTTATTTCTTCATTTAATTGTGAAACAATTTCATTTTTAGGCTTCGTATTTACTATTCCTTCCCGGACACAGCTAATTAGTGAAATGACTTCACTTGCCGTTACGTAACAGTCATCAGAAATTTCTTTTGTTAATTTCTCAAACAGGCACAGTAATTCTATCATTTCTTGTATGCAGTCTATTTCATTAATGAAAATCTTTGGGGTAGCTTCCGGCCAATTCTATAAAACGCTGAAGTATGAAAACACGAATTCCACCTTGTGCGAAGATCAAGCCATCTTCTTTATTTGGCCTTCTTTTAAGCCCATATCAATTTGTCTTTACCTTAACTCATCACTTGCATTGTTGGTTCTCTTAATAAATTTTATAATATCTCGGACTTTCCTTGTTAATTCAGTGTAGTCTTTCGCGTTATCAATGGATTTAGTTACAACTAAGTTGACCATGTGAGCAAAACAATAAGGAATAATCTTCTTTTCCCCAAAAAGTTAAATATTAACTTACATTTCTGTGCTATCATTATCACGTTCAATTATTCAGCTCCAGGAAATGCTCCAGAACGTTACAAAACGAGGATATTTTTAATAGTCTATTGTTATCATCAGTGAGAAAACGTTGGATTTATTATGAGCCTTTATCAACTCAAAATACTGAAGACTTGAAGGACCTTTATTATCTTTTAGATATGTATACAGATAAAACAGATTATTTTATAGAAAATAAGTAGTATAATTTTAAAATATTAGAAAAATTGTCTACATAAATTTAATGTAAATAAGTAATAAAAAATCGTATTAGAAATAGAATATTTATTAAGGAAGATGATAAATACCAATAATAATAATATTGATTAAGTTAAAATAGAAATTTTTTGTTTGTTTTGTTATTTTAAATTCATTAATAGAAATATATGAATGCTTAGAAAAGGATAAAGATTTACTTAAATTTGGGAAATGTAGCAACCCTATTAAAAATAAAAAATATTAGTAAAAGTATACAGGAATATTCATAATTTCCTAAGTAATTATTCACGCAAAACTAAAGGCAAAAGTTGCAAGTTTGTAAAAATATAGTCATATATATATATAATAAGTAGTAGGGAAATGGGAAGGCAATAGTTGTTTTTGTTTTTAATGAGGAGTAAGAGCAAATTGTTTGTATGAAATTGAAAACCAATGAATTTGTTTTTGTAATTTTTTTTTGTGAGTGCATTAATAGGAGGAAAAATTGTTTTGCATTTTATGAAATTGAAAACCAATGTATGTATGTATTTATGTAATTATGTTAAAAGTACATACAAACAATTTAACAGGGGAGACAATTTTTATTTATTTATTTTTTTTTTTTTGCACTTTTATAAATAGCGTTTGAGTATTGTTGGTTTATTCCTCTACATATTTTTATATGGTTATTTTTGTTTTTGTAAAGTGGAAACTTGAGAATTGTTTTGTTTATATGGAAAAAAAATAACTTTGTGTAAGGTTCTTTGACATTAATGAAGATATATTTTATGTTGTTGAGTATGGTCATGATTAATATTAAATATTCTAATAACAAATTAAGGGGAGTATTTTTTATTCACATTAAACATTTTTCATATCTAGAATATGTTTAAAATTAGTTTAAGGCTCAATATTTATGTATTTATAATGTTTTCTCAATTTTAAATGATTAATTTGAATATTCTAATAACAAACTATGGGAGTATATTTTATTTATTATGAATTTATTTATTTATGAAAGCTAAATTAATATTTTCTCTATTTGAAATATTAAAGAGAAATACTCAAAGTATTCAATTTACTTATTTAAATATAAAGGAGTATTTTTTAAATTTGTATAAAAAGAGGAATCAAATCATATTTATTACCATTTGATCTGAGGAATACTTCAAAGTATAGTTAGCAGAATGGTAAGCTATCACTATTGTAAAATGCATTTAACTTTTCATGTATTTATATATATTTTTTTTTTTTAGATGTATGAACAAATTATTAAATTGGCTCTTGGTATTAAGGCGGAGTATACAAAAATTTATGATATTTCCTTACATCAGCCATTCACAATTTTAAAATTTGATTGGAAAGAAACACAATGTGAACCAAAAGTTATCACATATTTAAATAACAATAAATGGTTTTATCTTCCGCAACGATTCGTGAAATTTTTAAACAAGCAAGATCCCTATTTAACGCAATTGAATGATAAAAACTGGACTATTATTTACAAAGGTCGTCAATCTTCAAATGGGCTTGCAATATTTGAACTTATTAAAAACTATTTTATGAATAAAACAGTTTTTTTATTTTTTTTTTTATTTTTATTTTTTTAATAAAAATATATTAAACTTATATAGTGCTTATTATTATTTTATTTACATAATACTTAAAAATTATTATATATCTAAATTTAGAAGAAGATCCTCGTCTTCGTCCATTATTTTTTTATACTCTTCTGGAACTGAGTATGGTCTGACACCCAATTGAAGATTCTCATCTTCCTTATACTCCGGAACTAAATTCAATGTTGCGCCCCCTGAAGTATCTGCAGTCTCCAAATAGTTTTTAAAAGTCTTTTGCTTTATCTTTATGAAAATTGTGATATCTCATGAAATGTCTTTTTTTATTCCACTTTGTGGAAAAGGTCTCATTAATACAAAATTCGCATGTAAGCTTCTGTCTGTCCATGTTTGAAGTAATTTTTAATTAAAAATTATTTTATTAATACATCTATGCATTAAGAATTATTCTTTCAATTTAATAATTGCTGGTGAATTAAAAGTGTTTAACGAAGCAAAATATTTTCCGTTAAAAAAATAAAAACATTTTGGTAGGAATATGCATACATAAGTGTGTATCTGTATGCGTAAGTGTATAAAAATGTCAAACCTTTAATCAATATTTAAATATATGTCTTTTTTTTCATTAGTCTGTTGACTTAATTAAAAGTGATTACACGTAAATTTTAAACAATATGCCTTCTTATAAATGTAAATATTGCAAATCAATTTTTGTGGAAAAAGAAATGCTTGAAGGACATGAGATCCTTCATTGTTCGGAATGTTGGAAATGGTTTTCAAAGGAGAAACATCTAAAGGAGCATGAAAGGACTCATGCCAGCACATCCCATGTCAGTGGTAGAAGTGAGCCTTCTACTTCTAATAAATTTAGTTGTGTTAAAAGCGCTTTCAAAGAAAGAATTCTGACATACCTCTACAGAAACCAAAAAGAGGAAATTCTGCATCCTCAAGAGTTTTTAGAAGATTGAAATACAATTTAGAAGTGGAGTGCGAATATATTAAAATTGTAGAAGATGAAATAATGCTAACCACCTTAACGCATAGAACAAAAATGTCACTTTTAACCATAAGTGATAGTATTGAAGAATCTTTGAAAGCACAATACACGTATATATGTAAAAAAATGTCAGAATTCCAGGAGAGGGATAGTGGATGGTCCCTAATACGAATGAAGCACTTGGAAATAAATATAAATAAGGCTTCATTTATTAGAGGCTGCAAATATATACCATTACCACATTGGATAAAGAAAACAGATGCCTGTTTCAACTATCCAAATGATCAAGAATAATGTTTCAAGTGGTGTATCATCGCTTCATTCTTATATAATGAAGCAAATGGATTTGTGATTGTAATGGATTTGGAAATATTCAAATAAATGAGGAGAAAATATGTGTGGAAAACGAAGTGCTAAATTTTGAAAAACTTCAATTAAAAGATATAAAGATATTTGAAAGCAAGAATGAACATGTTAGCATAAATGTATTTGGCTGCGAAGGTAATACTATAGTTGGACCGTATTACCTCACATCTGCGGTAAAGAATCACCACATAATCTTCTTCTTATGGACGAATAATGGTGTCACTACGTTTATATTAAAGATATCGGAAGGTAATTTAAATAAAAATTAACTACATATTTTATAAATTAAATTATTATTATTCAAATATTTCAGATTAGGAAGATCAAGTTTAACTTCCCACCATGGACGAATTTTCATTTGTAATGCATGTCTTCAGTACTCTCCAAATGAGAAGATAATGCATGATCATTATCTTAACTGCAAAAAAGTAGTACCGAAAATGCCAGAGGGTGATAATAACATTTTACATTTTAAAAATTATCAGAAGGAGTTAGATGTACCGTTCGTTATATATGCTGATTTTGAGAAGTATTTGGAAAAAATTAATAACGAGCAAGTAAATATACAAAAACATATAGCTTGTGCTTTTAGTTATTATATTAAGTGTAGTTTTAATGATAATTTAGATAAGTTTAATATTTATTTTGGTAATGATGCTCCTACAATATTCATAGAAAATTTAATTAATGACGCAAAAGAAATTTACGGAAACTATTTAAATAAGGTCGTACCAATGACAGCACTCTCCAATGATGAAACAATTTTGTATAACCTCTCAACAATTTGTCACATATGTAAGCAAATTTTAGCAGCGGACAAAGTACGGGATCATTGTCATTTAACTGGCAAATTTAGAGGAGCAGCCCATAGCTCATATAATATTAATTATAAAATAGCCAAATTCAAATTCTTTCATAATTTTTCCTCCTATGATTGTCACTTATTTATGAAAGAACTTTCACAATTTGAGGGAGATATAAAGGTAATTCCTCTCAATAAAGAACTATATATATCGTTATCAAAGTTTATAACAGTTGAAGAAAATCAGGGATTTGAAATTCGGTTTTTAGAATCTTTTCGTTTTATGGCCTCCAGCTTAGAATCTTTAGCCAAAAATTTAAATGACAGTGATTTTCAAATTCTAAATAAAATTTATAATCAAAAACAACAATTTGATTTATTCAGAAGAAAAGGAGTATTTCCTTATTCTTATATTGATTCGATGGAGCGCTTTAATGAAACTAATCTTCCTACTAAAGAAAAATTTTATAATATTTTAAATAATTCGCATTGTTCTGATGAAGCTTATGATCATGCTAAATCGGTTTGGACATCTTTTAAATGTAGTAACTTGTTAGATTACACTAAATTATATTTAAAAACAGATGTTCTCCTCTTAACAGATATTTTTCAAAATTTTAGAAGTATCTGTAAAAGTATATACAAACTTGACCCATGTGCAATATTATACTGCTCCAGGTTTATCGTGGGATGCAATGTTAAAAACAACTAACATAAGGTTAGAACTTTTAAGTGGCGTCAATATATATAATTTTATACAAGACGGTATTAGAGGAGGACTAGTACAATGTTCAAAGAGATATTCTAGTGCAAATAATAAATATTAAGAAGACTTTGATAGTAGTAAGCATTCAGAATATTTAATGTATCTAGATTTTAACAATTTGTATGGTTGGGCCATGTCAGAATATCTCCCACATGGAGAATTCGAGTGGATTTATGATGATGCGGCTTTAGAAGATATTGATATAACTACAATATCGGATACATCTGATATTGGATATTTTTTGGAGGTAGATTTAGAATATCCACAATATTTACATGAATTTCATAATGATTTACCCTTTTGCCCAGAAAATAAATTTGTTGGTAAATCTAAATGTAGGAAATTGATTGCAGACCTAACACCAAAAACAAAATATCAGATCCATTATAGAGTTTTTAAACAATGTTTAAAGAATGGACTGATATTAAAAAAATACACAGAGCATTAAAATTTCGATAATCTCCATGGTTAAAAACATATAATAGATTTGAATACATACCACAGAACAAGAGCAAAAAATGCTTTTGAAAAAGATTTTTTAAATTATTAAATAATTCTGTATATGGAAAAACTATGGAAAATGTTCATAAACGCAAAGATATACAAATTGTTAAAGATAGGGAAAAAAGCATTAATTTCAAAGCCTAATTTTTCGAGTATAACTCAATTTTCAGAAAACATGTTTGCAGTTCAGTTAAAGGTTATGCAAATAACTTATAATAAACCAATTTATTTAGGCTTTGCTGTGCTGGAACTCTCAAAATGGAAAATATATGATTTTCATTATCAATACATGAAACCAAAAATGTATTCATTCAAAACGGTTGACATGGAGGAAGTAAAGAAATCTAAAGGAGTTAAAAAATCATGTATACAAAATTTATCAATAATAGACTACAAAATGTCAGTATTTGAAAGAAAAATAATTTCTGATACAATGCATACATTTAGTTCGAAGTTTCACCAGTTGTATACACAGAAATTACATAAAGTTGTTTTGAGTTATGCGGATGATAAAAGAATTATTGCTTCTGACCAAATAAATACTTATGCGCGAGGACATTTTAGACTTCAAAGTGACTTTGATAATTTTTTTACAGAGATAGATGCCGATTTTTTCTTGAATATTGGTAGTGAGTATATAGAATTTTTAAAAGATTCATCAGATGATGAACATTTAATGAATGTAGATGTTTAAATTGTATTTTTAATAATTTAAATACCTTCATATTTTATAATTTTATTTAAAGTTTACATAAGTAGAATTTCAAATGTATATATTTCTATTGAATAGAGTTAACTCCTTAATATATTATTAAAATATATTTTTTAATGAAAATGACACTGACATTTATGTTATCAAATATATGTCTTTTATTATATAATAAATATGTTTTATTTTTAAATATTTTTCTATTGTACATTTTCTATTTCGTAATCTAACTTTTTACACTTTTCTAGTTAGTCGAGGAGGATATTGATATGGTAAAGTTGATTGCTTCAAATTTTTGTGATTTTCATCCTTTGACAATATTCTTATTTTTGGTGTTCCATTATTTGAAAAATATTTAAGTCGTTTAGATGCTGAAGAGGCAGAAGTAGGATTAAGTTTTTGTAATGTTGTATCCATATCGATTTCATCATAATTTTCATTAGTATAAATTTCCTCAGGTAAATTTATATTAGATTGTGTTCCTACGCTACTTGACTCTGGTTGCATTGTTTGAGTATCAATATGTTTCTTATATATTTTCCTAGTTTGTGTTTCATTATCACGTAGGTTACTCAATTTAGAACTTTTAGTTTAATGAGAAGATGATATTTGGCTTCCAATTAAATATTTGGCTAATTCTTGTTTAATATAATGCCATTTATTAATATCTTTTAGTGTGTGTGAAATATATATTGGTATTAGTTTTCGATGTAGAAAATTGGAATCAGAATATTTAATTTTAAATTTATAGTAAGTTGATGGATTAAGAACTATTAATTTGGATAAATTATTTGACATTTTCTAAAATTTTTCCAATAACTCCACTTAAAACGGATGAAATAATAATTGGTAGAAATCCTCCTTTTTGAATTAGATGTTTCCTCTTTTGTTTCATTGAGGTTTCTGGTAAACAAACTTTTCTAATTGTATTTTTATATGGTTTTATTTTGTCAAAAACTGATTTATTGATTTTATGGTTCGCATTAATTATATTAAAAAGTATTTCATTTATTGTTTTAATAACAACATCATCAACATGTTTCAGTATTACATTTCGTAGTTTAGGATCTGCTTTCTTAAGAACGTAAAGAATATGTTTGTTCTCCTTCAACAGTTTTAGGTTCGAGGTCATTGTTTATATTTGCAAATATTAATTAGTGACTTTTATTGAAAATATCCGTTCTAAATCTTAATGCGTTGTGTATTTGTTGAGTGAGATCAATTAATAAGTAACCATGAGCCTGTTGCGTACAGTTATTATATACATCAACCAGAGCTTTTGAGTTTTCTGGGTATATTTGGCGAGCTAAATATTGAAATTGTAACTTATCCCTAGGATTTTTAAATATAACTATATATTTAGAGTTTAAAGAAATATCTCTGGAATAAGCACCTTTATGAAAAATGTTTTGTGTTACTAAAATCACAGCTAAATTTCTATGATGAGATCCCTTAGTAAAAAGTTCACACACTTTTTTATTAGATGATTCAAGCATTAAATTATCCAATATTATTAAAACCGATTCATTTTCTGCAGTAGCAAAATCCTCTGGAATACCTTGTATATACTCTATATTGTTAATTCTCGGAAGAGAATTTTTTTCTGCAAAACACCAAATAACACGATCTATTTTTTTAGATATTAAATGTTGATTTTTTATCAAATTCATAATAAATGTGTATTTTTCACAACCAGAGGGACCAAATCATCATAGTGAATGGATATATAAACTGTTCAAACATGTTTACACTTTAGTACACGGCATTTAAATGAAGTGAAGCATTAACATTCTATAAATATAAGTATGAATAAAAGAATTTTTGTTGAAGAACCACATCGTCAAGCGAGAAAGAGCTTTCAGCGCCGACGATTTATTCAAAAGGCTATTTTAGATACATGGCAGATTGACTTAGTGGAAATGATACCGTATGCAAAATTTAATAAAGGTTTTAAATATATGCTTACTGTAATTGATGTATTTTCAAAGTATGCATACGCATTACCACTAAAAATTAAAACAGGAATAGAAATTTTGAAAGCATTAAAACATATTATAAAATTAAACAAAGGAAAATGTCCCAAAAATATCCATCCTGATCAAGGGAAATAATTTTATAATATCTATTTTAAAACTTTTATGAAAGAATATGAAATTAACCATTACCACACTTTTTCAAGTATGAAGGCATCAATAGTTGAACGTTTTAATAGAACTTTAAAAAATAAAATGTGGAAACAATTTAGTATGCAGGGAAATTATAAATGGATAGATATATTAAATAAATTATTGAAAGAATATAATTCCTCATATCATAGTTTTATAAAAACAACACCCAATTCAGTTAATAAGAAAAATGAACAGAAGCTTCTTAATACTGTATACAGTAATTTGAAGGTTTTCAAAGGAGGAAAATATAAATTAAATGATTTAGTTCGCATTAGTAAATATAAAAATCAATTTGAGAAAGGATATACACCAAATTGGTCTACAGAGGTTTTTATCAACTTGTAGATTTTAATGGAAATATAATTAAAGGATTTTATGAAGAAGAATTGTTAAAAACAAAAGCCCCAAACATTTTTTTGGTAGAAAAAATTTTAAAGCGAAAAGGAGAAAAACTATTGGTAAAAAACTATTTCGGAAAAGAATATAATTCATGGATTCATCAGAACGATATTAGTAAATAATGTATGTATAACAAACAACATACTATGTTGATCATTCTTTTTAAAGATGGCTTCAAGTATACAAGAAGAAAATATTTATGTTACTTTATTAAGTAATAATTCAATGGATATTTATAAAAATACTCCAAACACTTTTACAAATTTGCTAACACAATCTCTAAATTTGGATGATTACTGGGTAGTTGGATTATCAGATATATCATTTTCATTACTGGAAAGAAATAATCAAAACATTGTCAAACGTAGAAAACGAAATACAATTTCAAATGTATAGTACATGGAAAAACAAAAATATTGAAGTATAGTGCAAATAATGAATATGAAGACATTAAGTTAAAATTTCACGAACTCTTAGAAAGCTCTAATGATTTTATGATAACCCCAATCTGAACAATAAAACAAAACTTTTGAATGAAATAAGTGATACTCCAAAAAGTAATGTATCCACAGAAAAAAAAAAAGATTTAAGTGATAAAACATCAGATCCTTTAAATAAGTTAAAGAATGATACCTCACAAACAAATTTAGCAACAGAAAAGAAAGTCAACGAATTTGATTCTTATACTAGTAGAGATGAATTAGAAAACGTTGAAAAGGATTCCATTTTAACATCAACAAACCACATTCTGCACAAATCTTTAACCAAATTTTCAGATAATATGACAAATTATTTTACTAAAGTCTTTTCACCAGATATAAATGAAATTGTATTTATATACACTGATATAATTAAACCACGACATGTAGGTAATAAAAAAACTAAATGTTTGAAAATATTTTCAATATCCACATTGAAAAATTATATTCATTTTGATAGAATTGAATATTTTCCTATTGAATCTTATAACATTAATAACATATCTATAATGATTCGAAATGATGAAGGAGGAATAACAAGTTTGAATGAATTCATGCCAGTTTATTGTACTCTACACTTTAAAAAATATATAAAATAAATGTTTAGTAAAATTTTAAATCATTTTTGTAATAACCATGGATGTGATGTATACAAATTATTATAATAATCAGTCTGGAAATATAATGTTCAAAATACTGGTGAAATATATCATACACCAAGGTTTGTGCAATATGGACGTGATATTGGATCACTATTTTCATCTTTGTTTTCACACCTGAAACCATTCTTGAGAACAGGATTAAATTATTTAAAAAATAAGTCATTAGACATTGGAAAATCGAAACAAAACCTGTGAAAGATATTCTATTTAATCAAGGGAGAAAAATTATGAATAATATCAAAGAAGCTACTATTGAAAAAATAAAAACAATGCAGAAAGGTAAAGGGAAGCATATAAAACTTTAACGATATTTTTGGAAATTTAAAATGTCGGGATTTATAGAATGTATGAAAGGTGAATTGGATTTATTTGAATCTCCCCCAATTCAAACTAGTGTAATTAAAACAGAAGAAATATGTTATAATCCAATTGCTTCATTGGACAACTCTAGTACAATTGAATTTGTATCATTGGGGAATGGTGAAACATATAGAGATCTTAATAGTATTTATCTTAGACTAGTGCTTGAATTCAAAGGAACTGGAGGCGTTGTTAATAACTTGTTGCATTCCATATTTAGGAATTGTACAGTTCATTTTAATAATAAAAGAGTATCTTAACCTTACAATAACTATCACTATAGAGCATATATGGAAACATTGCTCAATTATGGAAATGATGCTAGATCTACCCATCTTGAATCGTGTGGTTGGGCTACTGATGTGAATAAAATTAATTCATTAATCGATAAAGAAAATCCCGGTTTAGATAAAAGAAAAAAAATTATTTAAGGATGGGAAAAAGGTGGAGCTTTTCGGAAAACTTCATGTAGATGTATTTAATCAACAAAAGTACTTGCTTAATAATGTTGATCTTAAGGTCACATTAAATTTGGAGAAACCAGAATTTTATATTTTAGAAAGTGGGGATAAAAATGAATCTTATCTAAGAACACATGAAGCTAATTTATATATAAATCATCTTACTATTAATGGGACATCATAATGTATTACAAAGCAAAAATGCAATTTACCCATATAAGAGAGTAGAAATTAAGACCTTCACTATACATCCAGGAGACCATTCATTATCTCTAGATAATGTTATACTTGGACAATTAGCAAATTTCTTAATTTTTGGAATGGTGTCGAACAAAGCTTATACTGGAGATAGAAAAGAAAATCCATACAACTTTCAACATTTTAATGTACAAAGATTTAATTTGGTTGTTAATGAAGTAAAATTTCCAGCACAGCCAATAGAATTTAACTACAACAATGGAGGAATATTAAGCACTCGTGGTTATCAAACTCTATTTAAAGGTACCGGAATCCATCATTTTGATAAAGGTCATCAAATTACAAAGGAACTTTTTGATAGCGGATTTTTTTTTATTAGCTTTTGATTTAACACCAGATCACAATAATAATTCTAATTGTGGAAATTTAATAAATCAAGGAACTATTCGAATAGAAGGACGTTTCGGAAAACCCATAACGGAGGCAATTACCTGCTTAGTATATTGTGAATTTGACAGTATAATAGAAATTGATAAGTCTCGCACTATAATTCAAACGCTATGAACTCAATAAATATTATAAATACTTTAAATTCAAAAAATTATACAAAATATAAATTTAAAGGAGTTTTTGCGAGCAATAAATTACCCAAGACACCTGTTACAAAACCATCATTTTACATAGCCAACACTGATCCATCTTATAAGCCTGGACAGCATTGGGTCGCTTTTTATTTCCCTGAAAATAAACCAGCAGAATTTTTTTTCTCTGCAGGTCAACCTCCAATAAAACCATTATTTCATTTCTAAACCGAAATCCTACAACATTTGTCTACAATAAAATGCGAATTCAAAGTGAATCATCAATGTTTTGTGGTGTTTATTGTTGCATTTTTATTTATTTAAGATGTAAAAATTTAATTTTTTTTAAATACTTTTATTTGTTTTTATAGAAAATAAATAAGAAAAATATATATTATTTTGTTTTTATTCCAAGTTCTTTTTCCACATTTAGTAAAACTTCCAGGAGAATTTTATCACGACCATCATGCAATGCAAGGAATAGTGGAATGTCTATAAGCCGCAGTATTAAGATTTCTTGAATTTCAATTTGACCCTTGTTTAAAATATAATTTGATTCAATTTTAGTGTTGTTGGATGTATTCATTATTCTGAATATGTTATTCTTGATAGATAGTCAATTATTTACTAAAATTATTTCGAAAATTCAAAATTCATAAGACCCTTACCAAGTTCAAAATTGCAAGAAGTTATTTAAAAAAAAATTTAAAGTTGTATTATTTTTTATTTATTATTTTTTAAATTAATATATTTGAAATTAAAAATATTTTCCCTATTTACTTATTTTAGACGTTTAGATAATAAATAATATCTTTTTATAAAATCCTCTATTTTGTTTATAAGTTGTCTATGCTTTCTACAATTACAAGTATCAGGACCAACGTTTGCTTTATAATCCGACCATGAACAGTTTTTGAAGTGTAATCCATATTTAGATGATATAAGTTCTTCATTATAATTCCCAGTTTTATTAATAAGTGCCAAATACTCTTCCAGTGTTTTTTGATGTTCAACAAAAATTAAACCATCAAAATTTTGAAGAAATTTTTGAATTTTTATATGTAACATCTTTATTATAAAGCTTTCTTTTTACAATTAGTTAGTTTTTAAAAACCATGATACTTATATACTAATTAACAAATTTTCTTTATTAAGAATTTCTTTCAACTGAAATATGGTTGAGAATTTGGGATGAAAAACTCTCCAACTTCGTCTTCTCCAGCTTAGCTTTCGCTGACTACCTCTTCCAATTCCAAAACATATAAACCATTATCTAACTTCCTCCCTAAAGTAAACTGTTCATTATTAACTCCATCTATTACTTTATCTTCCAAATTATTATATCGTTTGGGAAGATATAACATTCCCTCTTCAAGCTCTGCCATCACCACATTTCCATATTTATTCTTATGGCGGAACATACTTAATACCTTATATGGCTTTGATAGTAGTAAATCCTTTGCTGCTAGATATGGTCTTGTTTTTAATTTATTGAAAGCCGCAACAATATCAGCATTTGTAATCTTATTTGATTCCATTTTTGTTCCGCCTTTTAAAAAGTTTATTAATTGATTGAAATAATTTTACTTCAGACAATTATATTTATATCTAATCTAATTTATCTCCAAAGAAGAGTAATTTGGGTATATCTCTTAATATTTCAAATTGAGAAAATATTATAAATACATAAATATTGAGCCATAAACTAATTTTAAACATATTCTAGATATGAAAAATGTTTAATGTGAATAAAAAATACTCCCCTTAATTTGTTATTAGAATATTTAATATTAATCATGACCATACTCAACAACATAAAATATATCTTCATTAATGTCAAAGAACCTTACACAAAGTTATTTTTTTTCCATATAAACAAAACAATTCTCAAGTTTCCACTTTACAAAAACAAAAATAACCATATAAAAATATGTAGATGAATAAACCAACAATACTCAAACGCTATTTATAAAAGTGCAAAAAAAAAATAAATAAATAAAAATTGTCTCCCCTGTTAAATTGTTTGTATGTACTTTTAACATAATTACATAAATACATACATACATATATACATACATTGGTTTTCAATTTCATAAAATGCAAAACAATTTTTTCTCCTATTAATGCACTCACAAGAAAAAATTACAAAAACAAATTCATTGGTTTTCAATTTCATACAAACAATTTGCTCTTCAAAATTGCTCTTACTCCTCATTAAAAACAAAAACAACTATTGCCTTCCCATTTCCCTACTACTATAATAAAATGATATTGACTTGAATCTTTTTGCAAAAGATCGGAAATTATATATGCTAAAGGATAAGCTTAATTTGGAATAAATATTTTTAAAATTTCTTTCGCTATTTAGAAATAAACCAAACAAAAAGCCCAATTTTGGGTTTTTGGAGAAAATACAAATTTTTTAATTGTAATAACATAATTGTTTATAAAGATATCTTAATGAAATTTGCAGGAAATGTGGATCTTATTAATATAAATAAAAGCGCGTTAAACAAATTTCAATCAGGGGTATGGTTTTCCTGAATTCCCACATAAACTAATCAAAATTCCCAAAAATGGGATTTTTTACATTTTTCCGAAGAATTTGAAAATTGCAAAAAAGATAACTTTTTGTGTTTTTTTAGCCGAAAAAGTATCTACACTCTTTTTTATCTAAAATAAAATGTTCTTTAGCAATATATAATAATATTGCACTTTTCTGAAAGGTAACTTCACAGAGATGACTTTAAGATAAAAACAAGCCCAATAACGCAATCGGTCATGGTATACACCCTCCCGAATTCGACCCATTTTATATGAAAGTTTTGATTTTAGACCATATTTTCTCAAATCCCAAAGAACGAATCGACAAGCGGAATATATTTTAAGAATCTTCAATATGCTGTTAAAAGTTTTAAATCAAAATCTACGGAACTTCGGAAAAATGTGGATGCTATAGCCAAAAATGTGAAAAATCCCATTTTTGGGAATTTTCATTAGTTTTTTTTTTGCGAATTCAGGAAACCCTACTCCTCATTGAAATTTGGTTAACACGATTTTAGTTATATTAATAAGATCCACATTTCCTTCAAATTTCATTAAGATATCTTTATAAACAAATATGTTATTACAATTAAAAAATTTGTATTTTCTCCAAAAACCCCAAATTAGGCCTTTTGTTTGGTTTATTTCTAAATAGCGAAAGAATTTTTAAAAATGTGTATTCCAGATTAAGCTTATCCTTTAGCATATATAATTTCCGATCTTTTGCAAAATGATTCAAGTCATTATCATGCCTCATTTCATTTTATATTTCCAATTTATTGTATATATGACTATATTTTTGCAAACTTACAAGTTTTGCCTTTAGCTTTGCGTGAATAATTACTTAGAAAATTGTGAATATTTCTGTATACTTTTAATAATATCTATACAAAAAATATTTTTATAAAAATAATTAATAAATATTTTTTATTTTTAATAGTGTTCACATTTCCCAAATTTAAGTAAATCTTTATACTTTTCTAAGCATTCATATATTTCCATTAATGAATTTAAAATAATAAAACAAACAAAAAATGTATATTTTAACTTAATCAGTATTATTATTTTTGGTATTTATCATCTTCCTTAATAAATAATCTATTTCTAATACGATTTTTTATTACTTATTTACATTAAATGTATGTAGACAAATTTTCTAATATTTTAAACTTATACTATTTATTTTCTATAAAATAATCTGTTGTATCTGTATACATATCTAAAAGATAATAAAGGTCCTTAAAGTCTTCAGTATTTTGAGTTGATAAACGCTCATAGTAAATGCAAAGTTTTCTCATTGATGATAGTACAGGGTCTGATGATAACAATAGGCTATTAAAAATATCCTCGTTTTGTGACGTTCCGGAGCATTTCCTGGAGCTGAATAATTGAACGCTGAATTCTTTAGCCTATTCTGTAAGCTCTTCAAATGGAAGACTATTTCGTTCAATTATAATTTTTTGCTTCTTGAGCCTCTTCTGTAAGCTCTCCAAATGGAAGAATATTTCGTTCAATTATAATTTCGCTATGGCACAATACTTTATTTACTGTTGGTATCATTTCTTTCCATGGATATAGAGAAACAAGTAGTTTAGATATTTCTGTTGCATATTCTCCAAATCGAGCAGAGTTAATTTTGTGCTTACTATTAACTGCCATTAATAGTATGTTAGTCCTTTCAAGTAACTCTTTATTAATACCAGTTAATTTTGATGTAGCTTCGAAATTTCCGAAAAATCTTCTTGCTGTGTTTCCATCAGTTGTACTACCAGTCGGCAGACGTTTGTCGATGTTTAATCCCGTCTCTTCCCTGAATTCATCCTGGATTTTACTTTACTCAGATATTCTAAGTGTGTTTAAATCCTTGTTATTTTTGGTAGGTTTTGTTAAATTTTCTGGCACACTTCTGTACTTTAAATCATATGCTATGTGCAGAAAATGCTCCATGAACCGTATGCTGGCGTGAAGTGGAGGTATTCCGAAAGACAGAAATTCTTCATTAATGTATTCCACTAAATCCTTTATCCTTGCTTTACCAGGAGTATCATCGAAAACTGTGATTTTTCTCATCATATAGTGAGCATTTTCAAAAAGAAGATGTTTCCGTAATGGTATTACTAACCTTTCCATCAATCATTGTTAGACTAAGTTGAAAGAATATGTCGAATGTGTATTGGTTTATGGTTATTGAAAGAGGTTGTAAATCATTTATTTCATCTTTAATATATTCCACTAAATCCTTTGTTGTTGTCTTCGTATTGTGTGTATTTCAACAATATTAATTGCACTCTTAGGTTGCTTCTTCTTTTTTTGCATTTCTTTGAATGTATCAGAAACTTCTTCATTCGAAAGCTTTTTTTCTTCTTCTAGATCTTGTACTTAAATCATAATGTCTTGCAGGGTGCTGCAGTTGATATTTTGCACGCCGATATTTCTATATCAGTATCCATCCAATCGGAATGTTTAATTTGTAATCTGTTAGTACGTTGATTCAAGGACTTAATTTTTACGTCATACAACTGTAAAAAGCTCTCTATCTGAGTTTTACCAATGACGTCGACTTTTGCATGATATGTAGTTTTTATGAATTCCACTATAGCTTCTAAACGATTAAGATCATTTTTAGATAAACTCCACAGAACACTACACAATTGTTCACGTTTCAATGTAATCACCATGGTAATCAACTTCGTTATGATGTTGATAAGGATTAGCTGCACATTTATATATATCTATTAGATATATCGCACAGGTATATATATTTACAGGTATTCTGTGAATTTTCATCAGGTAAAATATCTGAAAGAGTCAATTTGGGAGAGTACCTATACCGAATTCATTGATGTTATATGTTGCTGTTGGGTATCATCGGAAAGGATATTACCTGTGCATTGTCTCTGGTTCATAAAAAGATAGATTTGAACCATCAGTAATAGTTAAATGCTGCAGCTAGGTATCACCGGAAATTATATGTTGCTGTTAGGTATCACCGGAAATGATATTACCTGTGCATTGTCACTACCTCATAAAAATATAGATTTTGAACCATCAGTAATAGATAAATGCTGCAGCTAGGTATCACCGGAAAGTATACCTGTACATTGCCACTAGATCATAAATACATAAATTTTTAACGACCATAAATACATTTGTTAAATTTAGGTAAACACCATAAATGTAAACAAATAAACTACTTATTAAGTTAAACTAGACATTTTTTGTTTGTTTTGTTATTTTAAATTCATTAATAGAAATATATGAATGCTTAGAAAAGCATAAAGATTTACTTAAATTTGAGAAATATGGCAACCCTCTTAAAAATAAAAAATATTTATTAATTATTTTTATAAAAATATTTTGTGTATGGATATTAGTAAAAGTATATAGAATTATTCATAATTTTCTAAGTAATTATTCACGCAAAGCTAAAGGCAAAAGTTGCAAGTTTGTAAAAATATAGTCATATATACAATAAATTGGAAATATAAAATTTTAAAGACGCATATTTTTGAAATGAGGCATGATATTGACTTAAATCTTTTTGCAGAAGATCGGAAATTATATATGCTAAAGGATAAGATTAATTTGGAATACATATTTTTAAAATTTCTTTAGCTATTTTGACCTAAATTGGGGTTTTTGGAGAAAATACAAATTTTTTAATTGTAATAACATATTTGTTTATAAATGTGGAAACGTGGATTTTATTAATATAAATAAAAGCGCGTTAACTAAATTTCAATAAGGGTAGGGTTTTCCTGAATTCTCAAAAAACTAATGAAAATTCTCAAAAATGGGATTTTTTACATTTTTGGCTATAGAATCCACACTTTTCCGAAGTCCCGTAGATTTTGATTTAAAACTTTTAACAACATATTGAAGGTTCTTAAAATATATTCCGCTTGTCGATTCGTGCTTTGGCATTTCAGAAAATATGGTCTAAAATCAAAACTTTCTTATTAAATGGGTCGAGATCGGGATGGTGTGTACCATTACCAATTGAATTATTGGGCCTGTTTTTTATCTTATAGTCATCTCTGTGAAGTTACCTTTCAGAAAAGTGCAAAATTATTATATGTTGCTAAAGAAAATTTTATTTTAGGTAAAAAAGAGTGTAGATACTTTTTCGGCTAAAAAAAACAAAAAATCGTCTTTTTTTGTAATTTTCAAATTCAAAATCGTTTGTTTTTGGACTCGGTTAAGATATCGACTTTGTTCTTTAACTAGTTAAGAAAAAAACTAATAAAATCGGTCGGAAATACTAGGATATATATGAAAAAAACTGGACCAAGAACATGCAAAATTATGGTGCTTAAAAATTCAAACGCAAATAACTCGAAAACTATAAGAGATAAATAGGACACGTAAGCATGTTTTTTTATAGGTCTTATCGGGGCCTACAACAATATATAAAAATATTTTTGGCTATAGAATCCACATTTTTCCGAAGTCCCGCAGATTTTGATTTAAAACTTTTAACAGCATATTGAAGATTCTTAAAATATATTCCGCTTGTCGATTCGTGCTTTGGGCTTTGAGAAAATATGGTCTAAAATCAAAGCATTCATATAAAATGGGTCGAATTCGGGAGGGTATATACCATGACCAAATGAATTATTCGGCCTGTTTTTTTATCTTGAAGTCATCTCTGTGAAGTTACCTTACAGATTATATAATTACAGATTAGTCAGTTGTCAATCTCATGACAAACAGAGGTATAGCTCCGCGATTTTTTAATTATTCGTCGAGATTAAATTAAAATTAAATATATAATAATACGCCATATATTTAACTATATTACCAATGTTAATTTTTTTGTATACAAAACGTTGAAAATTTAAATCAAACAAAGCTAATTTGTATAAATAAACAAACAAAAGAAAATTTGTGATAATTAAGTGTTATACTTCAGTAATTTAAAAGAGTCTATGAGTTCTCAGTATGAGAGTCGACTCAGTTTAAACGGCAGAAATGCTTATATATTTCTCAACGAGGAGAGTTTAAAAAATAAAAATATTTGTGATCCACAATATAACCAAAATTACTTAACCGCCAAACCACTTGAGAGAGCTCGCTCTTGATCCCTGGTAATTCAAATACATGAGGAAAATACACAAACAATATCACCATCTAAAAATTATTTGGAACAAAACAAAATAGTGTTGAACAAAACATGAAGTATGAAAAAACAAAATACAGCAACAACTCCCATGGATTTAAAAACAACACAACCATTACCTGTTAATACACAAGCTTGTAAACCACTACTAACAATAAATAGTAAGAGTTTGAATGTATTAAACCCTACCAGCAGCACTGATAAGAATGATACACATAAAGGTGCTATCCCGAAAAATAAGTACTACAAAATCACAAATTCCACCAGATACGCTTAGATATTTAAGTATTAACAAAATAAAAGTAAGCCCTTGATGAATAACGGTTTTGCTCTATTGAGAGGTGATATAGAAAATAATCGAACAGAAGATGATAATCCTATTCAAAAATCATCTAAACCCCCATCAATATATATATATGTATAGGTGCATATTCCTATAAACGCACATCAATTTTTTTAATCAACTTACCAAAAATGTAGCTAAAAATAATTAAGGTGCTACAAATTATTTTTATTTAAATTATTTATTAACTTCACTTAAAAAATTATTAACAAAAAACTTTAAATGTACATTAAATATTTTTTCATTGTAATTTTAGTAGCTTCCCATATACGCACTTAAACTAATGAACCAATTTAGCTCTACTAATAATGTGTTGATGTGCCTTTGTTTTGAATAACTTTAAAAAATTCGATGTGGCGTTGATTCGACTAAGTTTTGAAGAAAATCACTGCCAATTTCTTCCCAGGCTTGCTTAATTTTTAGTTTTAACTCAACTATTGTCATTATGGTTTCATTCTGTGCATTTCTTGCGTAAACTTTACGGGCCACAAGCCGGTCAGTCCAATAGCGCAATACTATGTTCATTAAACCACCGAGCCAATCTATAGCTCGAGACATGGATTGCAACGTTATACTGTTGGAATGTGCAATATTCATCCATAAATGAGAGAAGAGTATCTTCAACTGTTCGTTTCAGTTGGAACAAAACATATTTTTAATTTTCCTGCAGCAGAAAAAGCTACCTCCACCGAAATTGCGCTTCGACATAACGAATTTCATTCGACCTCAAATTTTGCCAATAGCAAGAATATGAATCGGTACCGTCCAAATTGATTTTTTTTTTTTTTTCATCAGAAGAGATTACTTTACTCTAATCATTTGTCCATTTCATGTATTATAATGCTGTTTTAACATTTTAACATCTTTGGGGTGACAGGATTGATTTGTGTAGCAATTAATTTATTGCGGTTGTCATAAGAAAGCCTCGAATAACTCCTTCGGAACAGTTAATTTTTCGTCCAATTTCTCTGTTAAAGCAGCTTTGATAATGAAAAAATTGAATTTGAATTTTAAGAATAGTTCCTTTGGGCATCCTTTAGGCTGATTAAATTTCCCAATTAAAACAAAAATATGTCGATATCTTTTTAGAAAAAGTTTTTAGAAATATAAATGAAATGTCCAACGTTTTAAAAACAAGTTTCCAATAAGTTGATGTTTCTCCTAACGAAAAAATTATTTATTTGAGAGTATGTTTCTGGAATGAAAATGATTTGAACCAACATAAATCGGATATATCATATTTCGTGAAACAGCAAAATATTAATGTGATGTTAGTCTCAGAGACTCATCTCACAAGTAGATACAATTTTTATATAACAAGTTATTCATTCTATTTTACAAATTATCATAATCAGAATCATACAGATGGTAAAGCACATGGTGGTACTGGTATATTAATTAAAAATCTCAAAAAAATACCTGCAGGCAACATCTTTTCACCTTGATTGTTTCGCCGGTGATACAACGCAAAGCTCGGTGTTTTGCCCGCCACGATTTTCAATGACCAAGGAAAAATTTGAAAAATTTTTAACACACTAGGGGATTGTGGCAACTATAATGCCAAACACACTTACTGGGGTTCTAGATTAATAAATCCCGGAGGTAGACAGCTTTATAAGGTATTAGTGATCGCAAAAATGGCATGGATTTCGTGTGCCCTGGACATCCAACGTACTGGCCGGCTGATCCTAGAAAAATTCTTAATCTCATAGATTTTGCTATATTTTCAATAACTATGGAAATATTATATGAATTAACTTCTGACTTCCAATAATAGTAGTATTAGGGAAGGACTGACATACCAAACTATTCTACGAATACTTTCTTTACGACAAATTGGTTAAAATATAGAAAATACATCAGTAGTCACATCCTCACAAATCCATATTTTCAGTGTGATGAAGATATAAACAAATGTGTCAACGATTTTACGTCGTTAATTACTTCATCCATGGATCATTCAAAAAGTCAAACTTTTAAAAATGATAATAATCATATTTCCAATTATGACATTAAAAAAAAGAAAGTAAAAACTTTGCTTTCCTGGTAAGCTAGCAGGTATAATTGGAAACAGAAATAAACTACTTATTTTTTGCCTGAATAACTAGCTATTTTTGTTTGAGTTGTCCATAAATTCATGTAGTTATTTTTAGACTCTAAAGGCACTCAAAAATATGTACATAAATAAAAATAAGAAAACTAAAAAATTTTGGCGTCGGTAAGACTTGGACACATATTAACAATTCGTTTTTAATAACTAACGTCTTACTTAGTACATCATCTCGCACTTAATTTTCTAAGTGACAAAAACTTTCTAGTATAAAATATTTTTTCAGACATTTTCTTAAAAATATCAACAACCTTCTGGTTGTTAATCCAGAGCTCTAGTCAACTGATCAACGCGATTGCAATATTATTGTGCTATTATACTATTGAGTACTTATTTATGTAAAATATAGTAGGCAAATTTACAGAAAACCAAAAAGTTTTTGCTGGTAGTGAATCGTCTAACTGGAGTGATAAGCAAATGTTTTGAAGTAAAGAAGTGTTGTTCAGCTATTTTTTAGATGTCGCGCAAGCTTTCGATAAAGTATTTAGCAAATGTTTAATATGTAAAATTAAATGTTTTCTACCACCAATACCCACAAAATGCTGGAGTCCTATCCTATATGACTGTTTATTTAAAGTAATATAACGAATTTGTGACAGAAGAATTTTAAATAAAAGCAGGTGTTCCACAGGGAAGTGTTCTTGAACTTGCCTTGTACTTAATTTACACTTCTAACTTATCAACATGCGATGAACTGACTTTCTATGTTTACTAATTATACGGCAATACTTAGCTCCCACGAAAACCCTCATCTAGCCTACTTGATATTTACATTCGACGTTGAAAAATTGACGTATACGAGTGAATCACTTGAAAATTAATCATGTTACATTCACCCTCAAAAGAGGAAACTGTCCTCGTGTTACACTTAATGACATGAGTATACCCCAGCCAGATCATTTTATATACCTTGGTCGCCATTCATATAAAGTTAAAAGCTTCTAACATTCACATTCACTGGGTGCATCATGGTATATAAGAAGTGAGAATATCTATAGAGACTTAGAGGTTCCATTGTAAAAGACAAGTTAAAAAAACACAGTGAAAAATACATTATAAATATATATATGATTAATCTTTTTAATTCCTTACTTTTAGGCGTACTTAAAGACTTAGATTGAAATTTTTGTTATACAAGAAATAAAATGCTTTTGATATCAAAAAAAAAAATGGTTATGTGCATAAACGATTGTATCCTACTGCGTTAGCAAAACTATAATATCGGTATTTTAGGAAAACTATAATTTCGGTATCGGTATTAGTTACGGTTATCAATTTTTATCGGTATTTAAGCGGTGTTAATTATTATTTTATCTGGCATCTAGCAACACTTAATTTTAGTTTTAAATATTTCATATTTTTCTGATTGTAAATAGTTACAAATTTTAACGAAATATGAAATAATGAGTTGCAAGTGTAACGAGTTGCAAGTTGAAATACTTCTATGTTAAACTGTACTCAGGAAATAACTTATATTTTTTATCTAGTGGTTTCCATAGAGAGAAAACAAAAATTTTCGAACTCCCGACGAATCTCACCATTTCCGATTTCGATGAAATTCGGTATACACACTCACTACGTCAATACAAAATCCGAAGTTCTTCAAAAATTTCAAATTCGTTGTAATTTATATTTTATCGCGGTTCCAAAGTGTACTTTTTTCATACTTTTCTAATATTTTTATAAAAACGCCATTTTTGAAAATAAAAGGATAATGAAATCATAATTCGTCCTTGTATCAAGGATATTTAAAAAACCATATTTTTAATTTTTATAATTTTTCTTAAAAGTTTTCCTTAAGTGTTGGCAACAATATATAAAAAATTTTGAATGGGACCATGAGGGAATGCTGAGAAGATTAACTTTTAGTAAAAAAAACTCATTTATTTCAGTAATAATTTGATATTTTTAATGTACTGTCGTTTTACTTAAAATGCCCTAAAATGGTTAATAATGAAACAAAATTTATGAAACCTTCAGAAATTAAACTATAAAACATTAATTATAGTATGTTATCCACAATCACTTGTTTTTGGTAATATTTTTCATACGTATACTTTGCACCAAGTTCTCTTTAAATTCACTCGGAATATTTTCTCATTCTAACTTTACACGGTTCCAATACTCCTTTATGTTGGTGGCGCTCGATTGTACTGTCCCAATAGTCTCTTCATTATAGTACACAAATTTTCTATTGGGTTGAGGTCTGGACCTTGCGCATGCCATTTCATAAAATGAAATCTATGTCCAGTTAACCAATTTTGAACAACCCTTGCCGAGTGTTTATTGTCTCCGTCTTGTTGGAAAATGATTTCATCCTCGGGTTAGACGCTGTGATCCACAAAATCGGATAAATGGGTTTGAAGAATTTGAAGGTAGTTATCTTCATTATTCCATTAATTCTAACAAGAGCTCCCAAATTAAGTGAAACAACCCCAAACCATCAAGTTGCCTCCGCCATGTTTTACAGTTTATTTCACATGATACTTATGAATAGCTTCATGAGGCCAACGTTGAAGGATTTAACTAAGTGCGTTTTTATTGAAATTAAATTTACACAGACATTTTTATAATATATATATGTATATATATATTTATATATATATATATATATATATATATATATAAACATAAATAGTTAAAATTCCGCTGTAAAAGCTAACGATGCTGATACACCAATAGAGCTATCAAGGCATTCTGACATTTTAAAAGCTACCTTAAGTGACGATTGCGATTTAACTGATTTTTTCAAAGTTTATATTTAGTAAAGTCTAAACTGATATTTTTACTTCAACAAAGTTGCCAGAAGTTAATTCTGCAGATGATAGGATAATAAATAAAGAATATAGTATTATGCGAAATAAAATTTCTATACCAAAAAAAAAAAAAAAAAAACACACAATATATTAGTAAAACACAATAAACAAATTGAAAATAATATTAATTCGCAACCAGTTAATCTGATAAAGAAAACAATTTACAACTATCTTAAAATAAGTTTTTATCTCAAAATACAAGAAAAATAATTTCTAGAAGAATACTTTTTACACAACAATACTTTTCCATCCTTCGTAGCTGTCTCCTGAGAAACAACTGGATATACCCTATATAGTTTTGAAATCTAATCCCTTAGGACTTTCATTCGATGTATCACAAGCCCATTCAGGTCTGCTCTAAATGGCCCTCCTACAACTTGGAATATAAATCTCTGAAATATGAATAATTATATTCCACCCCTAGTAGCATGTCTCCTGAGAAACAGCTGAGTATACCGTTTATAGTTCTGAGATGTACTCCCTTAGGGCTTTCATTCGATGTATCAAAACCTCACTCAGGTCTGTTCAAAAAGTCCTCTGTTCAAATGTGAATTTATAAAAATTTGCGCATAGTTCAGACCCTCGTAGTATCCTCCCTAGGAAACAAGTGAATATTGTCTAAACGGTTTTGGGTTCTATTCCACCATTTTGGTGTACAACAACCCCATTTATAACCTCATAAATATGGCCCCCTGTTTCTTAGACTTAAGGGAATTTGGCCAAAAAACTGAATATACCCTGTGCATTTTTGAGTTCTATTCTTTTAGAGCTTTTCATGATATACCGCAACCTAATTCAGGTCAGTTCAAACTTTCGCGCAATGTGACCTAAATATGGATATTTCTGTTACAACACAATTTTATTCTGGAAATATATTTTTATATATTTTTTGCTTAAAATTTTAAATAGTTTTATTTAATAAAACATTATTTTTTAACGCTTTTTTCCGTAAAAAGTCAAATTAAATAAATTCAACTTACTTTACAGTGTTTGGAATACGTGTGGGACGTATTTTTGTTAACATAAGTTTAGACTCAAATTTTGTTTGTTTGTTCTGTTACCGTATTAAATACATTTTGTGGGCTATAGCTTCATAAATTTTGTTTTATTGTTTACCATTTTACGATATTTTAAGTAAAAGTATACTGAAAATGCACTTAGGTTTGCTCGCCAGTGATGATGCTGAGAAAATTAACTTGCAGTAGAAAAACTCATTTATGTCAGCAATAATTTGATATTTTTAATGTATGTATTTTTGTTTTGTGTATAAAAATATGTGAATAGATTTTTCTAAAATCAATGTTGTACAAGTTAACACAAAAAAAGTTATTATTCTTTTATTTTTACTTTATTCGTATTTTTTGTCTACGCAAGTTCTTTTAACCACGCGTCGCTTTCATATTGTAGTTCCCTAAAATACTACAACCTGGTTGCGACTCGTTTTCGTCGGAAATCTATATTTTTGTAATAAACTGCTGACGCTATGTCTGCAGTACTTAGCTAAGTAAAATTAAGTTAATCGAAAGTGTCAATAAAGAATTATGACTGACAATTTGTTAGTTGCAGTCAGGTACTCAAACCGTGTAGTAACATTTTATTTACTAACTGGCGCCCAACGTTAAAATTTGTGATCGTTGCGATTCCTACGGGACCCTCCAACGATATAACAAAATAAAAAAGGACATAAACCTTTTAAAAAATAAAACCTAAATTCTAAAAACTTTTGCTACAAAAATTCATAAATCGAAAAAAAATAAAAATGTCTATTAATTTGAGAATAAACTAGATAAAGAAAATAAATTAAAATTTAAAGAAACTAAAATATTGGAAAAACTCATATTATTAAAAAAAAAAAACACAAAAAACAATTATTACTAAAAAACAATACTGTTAAACAAAATTTTCAGAAAAACATAAAAACATAGTGAGAAAACAATAATCAACTAATTTAAAAACTGAGATCTTTTGAAAAGAAAATTTAAATAGAAAAACAAAATATTTTACAACTTACAATTTTTGAACTAAAATTATAAATTGATATCTAAACCATACAACATTAACAACAACAACAAAAATCGTTACATCAACAAATTTCAACAACCAATAAAAACATTTAAAAACTTCTCAAAAATATTCTAAGTGTTATATCAACAAATTTCAACAATCACAACAACGATAGCAGTGACAACAACATTAACAACAAGAATCGTTACATCAACAAATTTCAACAATCACAACAACAATAGCAGTAACAACACCTTTAACAACAGAAGATACAATCAACACAAAAAACAACATGATAAAACAACTAATTATTATTACGTAAGAATAGAATAAGTTATATGTATTTTTAACTATTTTAAATTTATCTATTACCTTAAAAAAGGGAAAAATAAAAAAAACTAAAAATTGCAAATTTAAAAAAAAAAAGAAAAGAAAGAAAAATTATAGTTTAAGAAAGGAAAATCATAATTAAAAAAAGAGAGAATTGTTAATTTACAGTTTTTTTCGGTCATGGCAAATCCTAATAATCTAATCAGGCCCCAAATTCTAAATGTTCCACCACCGCCGAGCAATCCCGCCAATCCCCCAGAACCAATGAATATGAATATTGCTCAGATGGAAGCAGCAATAACGGGTTTAGTTACCCGATTATGCAGAGAGCAGTGTAGAACTTTAGTAGGAAATATATTGAACCCCGATTCAGACTTCGTAGTTGGGGACCAAGAAATAGAAGAACAATATAGGGCAAATCTTAGCGACTTTGACAAAGTGCCATATGTCGTACGTTGCCTAAGGGAATTTTCGGGTAATGCGTCGGAATTTAGCTCATGGAAGAAGAGCGTCGAAAGAGTCTTAAACCTTTACGAAACCCAGAAGGGAACCACGAGGTATTTTGGGATCCTGAACGTAATCAGGAACAAAATTGTAGGAACCGCTGATTCGGTGCTCGAACCTTATAATACACCCCTTAGCTGGGAGACAATTTCACGTTGTTTAACGCTACACTAAGCTGACAAGAGGGACCTGAGCACTCTGGAGTACCAAATGACTACTCTCATCCAAGGTAATTCTATGGTGCTAGATTTCTATCAGGAGGTATATTCACATTTATCTCTGATCATAAACAATATCACTTGTATGACTATCGGTAGGGATGCTATGGACACACTTATCTAGACATACAGGAATAAAGCACTGGATACATTCATAAGAAGACTTAGGGGCGACCTTTCTAAACTATTATGTATCCGGGAATCAACGAGCTTACCCCAGACACTCCAATTATGTCATAAGCTCCAGAATCAGAATTTTAGAACAGTCCACGCTTTAAACAAAAACCCTCGAAATCCACAAACAGTTTCCAGAAACCAGAACTATAAAAACCCGACACAATACACAAACCAGAAACCGATCCAATACCCATCCCAAAATAGAATCCAATACACAAATCAATACCCAAAGCAGTATCCAATCCAATATCAAAACCAAAACACAAATCACTACCCAAACCAATCCAATATCAATACAATAATCCTCCACAAAGACCAAATGCACCAAAACCACAACCAAGACCGGTGCCCATGGAAACCGAGACCATCCAGACGAAAAACGTTAACTACATGAATCGACCAAAACCAAATGATCAATTTGCGGGAAAAAGAACATTGAAGCAACCAACAAATAACGCACAAAAATTCCAGAGGACCTTCAATATCGAGACTGTTGGTAATGAAATAAAAGAAGAGGCCGACTATGACACGCAGTTGATATCATATGAGGAAACGGAACAGTTAGAACCACTCAGCGAATACATCGCCGAAGAGTTTCCAGCTGCTGAACAAGAATTTGCCGACATACATTTTTTAGAATAAACGACTCGTCTTTGCCATATTTTGAAGCAAAGACGTCAGACGGTAGGATCCTAAAAATTTTAGTAGACACCGGATCGAACAAAAATTATATTCAAACCCAACTAGTAAAATCAGCCAAACCCAATAGAAAAAACTTTTACGCAAATTCCGCTGGAGGAGAAGTCTCAATATCACAACATACCTTCATTAACCTCTTTGGACTAAAGTCTACAAACTTGAAATTTTTCGTTTTACCATCTCTTAAGTCTTTCCACGCTATACTAGGAAACGATAGCCTGAAAGAACTTTCAGCCGTTATTTACACAGCGCAAAGTTTAATGACTATTAAGGGCAGTATTACAATAAAACTAAAACAGCAAATTTCCGAGAACGTGAATAATATTCTACATAATAATATCCCAATAAGAACAGACTATATGACAAAAGACCAAAAACGTAGGATAGAAGAATTGGTAACAGAATTTCCAAACCTTCTTTCCGACCCACACGAACGATTAACCTACACAACTACAGTAGAAGGAAAAATAAGAACAACGACCGATAATCCTGTCTACTCTAGATGCTACCCCTATCCAACACATTTGAAAGAGATAGTAGAACAATAAATCAAAGAATTGCTAGACCAAGGTATCATACGACCTTCGAAATCCCCATACAACTCAACAGTTTGGGTTTTACCCAAGAAAATGAATGCCTCAGGTATAAAGAAATATCGAGTAGTAATCGATTACAGGAAACTTAACACGATAACAATCCCGGATCGGTATCCAATACCGGAAATTAATGAAGTTCTTTCCCAATTAGGGGTAAATAATTTTTTCTCTGTGTTGGGACATTGGGAAAATAGCATTTTCCATCAACAATGTAAAGTACGAGTTTACCAGGCTACCATTCGAATTAAGAAATGCGCTCTCAATTTTTCAAAGAACCCTGGACGACATCTTGAGGGAACATATTGGTAAAATATGTTACGTCTATATCGATGATATCATCATATTCGGAAAAGACGAAAAAACACATTGCGAGAATATTAGGAAAATATTTGATACCCTAGAATCGGCCAATATGAAAGTGCAACTTGACAAATGCGATTTCCTAAAACCAGAAGTAGAATTTTTAGGATTTTTAATATCCACATCGGGAATACGAGCTAATCCAAAGAAGGTAGAGGCAATAAATAATCTCTCGATACCAAGAACCTTAAAAGACTTAAGATCCTTCTTAGGCATGTCAGGATTTTATCGCCGGTTCGTTAAGGACTATGCCAAATTGGCAAAGCCCTTGACGGCTCTTTTGAGAGGGGAGGAGGGACAAATGTCCAAATTTAGGTCTAGTAAGATAATAATCGACTTTGACGACAAGGCAGTGGAAGCATTTAATAAAATCAAAAGGACATTAATATCGGAAGATGTCATGCTGGCATATCCCGACTTTCGCAAAGAATTCCAACTAACTACGGATGCTTCAAATTACGCAATTGGCGCCGTGCTCAAACAGGAAGGTAGACCAATTACATTCATCTCGAGAACGCTGAATAAAGCCGAGGAACACTATGCCACGAATGAGAAGGAAATGGTGGCAATCGTGTGGGCCCTCAAGAGCTTGAGGAACTACCTCTATGGAGCGGCAAGAATAAAAATACTCACGGCCCATCAACCACTGACGCACGCCTTGACAAATAGCAACATTAACTGCAAGCTCAGGCGATGGAAAACCACATTGGAAGAATATAATTACGAGCTACAATATAAACCTGGAAGTACGAACGCAGTAGCGCATGCACTATCCAGACTCCCACAAAAAATATGTGCGATGGACTCAACAGCCGCTACTCAACATAGCAACCAAAGCTCTCCCGGAAATTCAATCCAGTGTACAGAAACACCAATAAATGCGTTTAAGAACCAGATTATTATAGAAATCCATAACACATCATCATATGAGTTCCAAATAGTTTTTCCAACCTATCACAGACATATAGTGTTGGAATAAATACAAAGTGCTCTATACGAAGAAATGGTCTTCGATGTTCTTAACGAATCTGAACAAGAAGTGAAGATAATAAACGAACACAACAGAGCTCATAGGAACGTCGAGGAGAACAAAGCACAACTCTTAGAAAAATACTATTTTCCACAAATGATGGCAAAGATTAAGAAAATAACTAAATCGTGCAGAATATGTAAAGAGAACAAGAACAAGTACAAGACCGACATCCCAACAATATATCCATACAGGAAACCCCAATACCACAGTTCCCTGGACAAATAGTTCATATCGACATTTACATTACATCGGGCACATCTATCTTAACGGCAATCGACAAACTGACCAAATATGCTCAAGCAAGGATACTTAAATCACGGGCTACAGAGGACATAAAGCAACCTTTATGAGAAATACTCCTGAACTTTGGTATGCCTGAGATAGTGTTAATGGACAACGAGAAGTCTTTTAACTCCAAAGCCATTACGTTTATGATAGAAAACCAATTTAATGTAAAAATTTTCCGCGTATCACCATACGCTAGTACAGTCAACGGCCAAATTGAAAGGTTTCACTCAACCCTATCGGAAATTATGAGATGTTTGAAATCAGAATGGGGTTCAAAATGATCTCGCCGAAATTCTGGATAAATCCATTTATGAGTATAACACTAACCACTCAACATTGGGACGGAAACCATTCGAAGCGTTTTTTGGGAAAAAATTCTGTGGTAACGTTACAGAATTGGCAAAGGACAGGGCACAGATGATTGACGACCTTAGAAAGAAACAGTTATCTGATCTCGACTATCATAACAGGAGTAGGAAAGAACCTAAGGATTACAATGTAGGAGATAAGATTTTCGTAAAGCAGAATAAAAGATTAGGGACGAAATTGTCGAAGAATTATAAACAAGAGATCGTAAAGGAAAATAGACGCACTACAGTGCTAACGGAGGGAGGAAGGGTAGTCCATAAAAACAACATTAGGAAATGGGAGGAAACTCTACTTCTACCCACCTTTAATTATTTATTTAATTTTTTTCATTCCTGCGATCTGTCGTCGACAGGAACTGCTTTAATAACATAGACCACAAAAACCAATGGAGAATATTTTTTTTTTTTTTTTTTTTGCTTTTTGGTTGTAGCATATTTTTTGTACTGTCTCGAGCTGAAGTACAGGTACTTGACTACTCGAACGCCCAGATCGTGAAAATCGAGACAGGAATGGCGAAACTGGTGACCGGTAATTTCAAAATAATCCACGTAATAGACCTCGATCAATATGAAAGTGTGATTGACCAATTAGATACTGCAATTAGACGTGACGTAGGTAGGAAGAACAACAATTACCCGTACCTAATACATCAGGTACATGCACTTTACGAAATGCTTGGCGAATTCAGACCCAGACGCGAGACTAGGGCTATAGACGCTTTAGGAACTATGTGGAAATGGGTGGCAGGCTCGCCCGATCATGAAGATTTACAGGTTATCACGGATAGGATTAATAGGCATTTGGGAAACAACGACAAACAGATCGTCATTAATAGAGCAGTGGAACTGAGGATACAAGAGATAATGAACATGACGAATATTATACTGAACAATATAGGTTCGAACGATGCTTTTAAGGAAGAGATTATCAAGGGTGTCGAGAGAAAGTTATCAATAGTAAGGGAAGAATTGACAAATATCAGTGCAGTGGGCAAAATCGGGGGTCATAAACTCTTTTTATACTTTCGACATACGAACTGAACATTACTAGAGAATATTTCAACGGACTGAATATGCCTTACGTAAACCTAATAGAAGGTTTAGAGTTCGGTGAGGTGAAAATAGGCCTGAACCGATCAACGATCCTTTATATTATCAACTTGCCACATACCGAAAAGGAAACTTGTAAAAGTATTTCTGTTAAACCTGTAAAAAAAGAGAACGTATCAATTAGACTCGATAATGAAAATTTTATATTGTGTAAAAACTCTGTCCTCGAGGTGAAATCATCATGCAGAACATTCAACGACGTAGCTGTTTGCAAAAGGGAAAATCTTGAAAATAACACCCACTTAAGTTGCTTACCAAGTTTACTGAATGGTATGCCATCCGAGTGTCCGACCTCCAACATTCAACATTTACCCGTAGTGAATGAAATATCACCAGGCGTAATGCTCTTGAACGGATATAACGGAACAGTACAAACAGAAAATAAAGATCTAACCTTATGTGGCACCTACGTGATAAGATATCATAATACCACAATCATCATAGGGAAGAGATCGTGTTCTAACACAGAAATGACTATGATGAAACCATTGCCAGCAATGATCAATGCGCCTAACATAGCGGCCAATTATGAGGAAATGTTATCCTTGAAGATGCTAAAGGAGCTACACATTGATAATGCTGCTGAAATCGAGAAATTAGCAACCAACTATAAAATCACCTTTGGTACCAGTATCGGAATACCAGGAGCACTGGTGATCGTAACGGTGTTGGCGCTGATTCTGCATTTTGTGAAAAGAAGAAGGAGCTTTGAGGTGAAGGTTGAGGGGTAATTAGAATATCCGGTCGAAACTCCAACTACCGATCATCTCTACCATCCCAACGCGGACGCTGGAATATAAGAGGGGAAGAGTTGACACAAAAAAAGTTATTATTATTTTAATTTTACTTTATTCGTATTTTTTGTCTACGCAAGTTCTTTTAACCACGCGTCGCTTTCATGTTGTAGTTCCCTAAAATACTGCAACCTGGTTGCGACTCGTTTTCGTTGGAAATCTATATTTTTGTAATAAACTGCTGACGCTATGTCTGCAGTACTTAGCTAAGTAAAATTAAGTTAATTGAAAGTGTAAATAAAGAATTATGATTGACAACTTGTTAGTTGCAGTCAAGTACTCAAACCGTGTAGTAACTTACATAAGTTTATCACAAAAAGTTTGGATTTCCATTGTAATAAAAAAAGTCATGTTTTTTAAAAATACTAAAAACATAAATCTAAGGTGGTATATATATTCAATGAAAATTTCATCTAAAAGATGCAATTATATTAAGATGCATTTTTTTAAATTTTAAGTAATCTTTTAGTTGAAGATGAGAACAATACAATTTAAACGCAGTATGAATTGTCTTAATCTGTTACAAGTTACATACGAATACTTTTACAATTTTTTAAGTTTTTGAAAATATGAATATTATAAAAATCTATAAATATATTTTCATACAAAAAATAAAAATACATTAATAAAAATTTCAAATTATTGTTTTTTACTAAATGTTCATTTTCTCAGCATCCCCTCATGGTCCAACTCTAAATTCTATACATAATATTGCCAACACTTTAAAGAACATTGTTATAAAAATGGAAGATATGATTTTTAAATATCCTCTATAAGAGAACAAATATTTATTTAATTATCATTCTCATTTCTAAAATTGAGATTTTACAAAAAATAAATAGAAACTAGATTTTTTAAGCATTAGCTTGAGCCAAAGTTTTTTTTTTTTTGGAATCGGACAAATAAGTTCCAAGATGTCTTTAAATTTCATCTGTTTTAAAAAAAATTCTGAAAAAAGTGAACTTTGAACCGTGATAAAAACGAAACTATAACGAATTTGAACATTTTGAAGAACTACAAATTTTGTGTTGATGTAAAAGTGTTTATACCAAATTTTATCTAAATCGGAGGTGGTGAGGTCAAAAATTGCGTTTTTTTCTCGACAAATTTTATTTAATAATTTTTTATTTAAGATGTTTTAATTATTTTTAATAATACTGTGCTAGTCGAAAATTTTAACAAGTAGGGCACCCAATTGGTAAGGCTAATTCAAGTACGCTGAATTCAGTGGTGACAGCCGTTTTTCGAAGTTAGCGCTCGCTCGTATAACTTAACTGTTGAAGTATACAAATAACAGAAAATTATAAATAAATTGGCATTATTTAATTAAAACAAACAATAAATCGATTGAGTATATACTCCAATCATAAATTAGATTAATTTCAGCCCGATTTTTAGTTTTTAGCATTTGAAAAATATTATAGTAATATCTTTTTTTTAGCAAAAAAAAACTTAATTTTCCTACCCTCTTTTGGCCATTCAAAGTTAAATATCTTAAAAACGAGCGCTAACTTCTAAAAAGGGTTAACACCGTTAACCGTCGATTTAGTTTTACCCAGTAGGTGCTTTCCAGCACAGTGTAATTTAATTTTAATATATACAAATACATTTGTTGAATAAATTAAGTTGTTTTTTAAAACTTGTGTATTTTATTCCAAATCTGCATAAAAGTCTCCAGAACTTCCCCAGACTAGCATGTCTAGGTAACTTTTGTCTCACTAAATTGCCAATCTCGCAGTGAGTAAAATATGTCTTTACCAAATTCAAAGGATCAAGCACAACATGAACAGTAAATCTCGTATTATTTCATTATTTTAAGTAATAACTACATCCTACTTGACGCAGTTACATTATTTCTTCTTTAACAAATACAGTTTTTAGTAATATAAACCTATATTTATTTCAAGAATTTACTGAAGAATAGTAAAACAAGAACAGTAAACAAGAATTTGAAAGCCTTCAATAAATATTTGTTTAAAAGTTGAAGAAAGGTCATTACATGATTGGTTTAATGCTATAAAATATTGCGAACAATATTTTGATGATTTAAAAAAACTGTGGAATGATAACTATTCTAAAACTGTAAAAAAATTAAACAAGTATTTGCATAAAGAATATTAAAATTAACGTCTCCTTTATTTGTTCCAATTATAGATTTCTTAATGAAACTATTACTAAATTAGAGGGTTTCGATTCATTAAGCACTCAAATCAGTTTAATTAATAGCGTTATTCAGACAATTGAAGCATTGATTAAAAAAATAAAATTAAAGTAGCAAGCTGTGATTAAAAAGAATAAACTCAATTATTCTACATTCAGATGATATCTCGTGTTTAGGAAAATACTCTCCATCTGCATTAAAATTATTTAAATACGCTACTATTGTTATAGTCATTTTCTATTTACAACTTATTAAAAATTATGTATGTTTATATGACTCAGTGTCATATAAATTTAAAAAAGTTGTATCTAAAAGAGTATAAATTAAAAATAAAAAAAGTAAAAAAAAAAAATTGCATTAATCTTTTAAAACATAGTTTTAATGTTTACAAATACAAAATATATTATATTAAATAGTTTATCATGGACTGATTTTTGTTTATTTTAATAAATATAAAAAAAAGTAAATTCATGTTTTTTTAAATTTCTTAGGGTATATTTTGTATTTTCAAATGCATTTTTAGGCTTGACTTGTAAATTTCAAGGATAGCTACTCGTATTTTGAAGGTATTACGCAAAAGTTTTCTTAAATTATTTTTGAAGATAAAGAAATTTGTTAATAACAACGCCATTTTATTAACAAATTCTGCTTGGGCAGAACATACCTTTGGCTTAATACAGAATAATCGTATCTTGATTTTTTGAAATTTTGTTTTCTCTTAGGTTTCTTTCAATCACACCACCTTTAAAAAACTAAAGAGAGCTATGATAATAATTATTAAATTTATAATCGTTTTGTGCCCGTAATTTCAACAAATAGATAACTATAACTGTAATTACCTATTAGATATCTTTATCAAACTAGTAAAATTGAATTGGTGATCTCAAAGCTTTTTCTACCTAGGTACTTCTACTGAACACGTTAAATAGAAAATATGGTAACATTCATGATTTAAATGTCATAAAATATTATTAAAATTTTATTTATCAAAAATTTACAAAATTTTCATTTGAACAAATTTGAATTTTCTATTTATTTGTAATTTTTTCAATAATAATGAAAAGTTTTCCTAGTACAGCAAATTATATTTTGGACTGCCCAAGCCATAATTTTCAAGACAAACAATATTTAAATTACTATCTTTCATTGGAATGGGTCCTTTTTTGGACAATTGGACATTGTTTTCATACCCTAGAGTAGAGTATTAGGTTGAGGTATTACACGTACTGCAACCCACATTAAAGTACATTGTCCATTTTCAAAATACATTCTTATTTGATTTAACATATTTCTCTCAAAAATTTTTATTTTTTATTTACCTAACACACTATCTAAATAAAATTTGTTATGTAAGAAACACTATAGTTATCTATTCGGTAAGTCATACCTACGATTTGAAATTACCAAATTTTATTTACACTATAGATATCAAGGCACTGAAAGATCTATTTGTTGAAATTTCGGGCATTAGAACAGCTTTTCGTAATTTAGGATTTCTTTTAATGCGTTTTGTAGGTCTTATGAGCGCATAACAACTAATTCATTTGAAGATTTAAGATACGCCTTTTCTATATTAAGCCATCGATATACTAAAATTGGAACGATACAGAGAAGAATTTCAAGGATAACACGCAAAATCATGAAGCATTACACATTTTTAAATCGGAAATTCGGGTTTGTTATCAGATTCAAGGATGAAAAATCATCTGTATGACCGATGCATCATAACTAATTTTTATAGGTTTCATCTTTGTCTCAAAAAATCATCCATGCCAAATTTTATTGAATTATCTCTATCTTACATGGAGTCTGAATCTTTATCTGAGTAAAATAATTTTATGAAATTCGGCACATATATGATTTCCGATTGTGTAAAGTGTTAACGAAAATCTTTATTTGAAAATTACACGTAATGTGACATCGAATATGCAAGTCGTCTCGAACTAAAAAGTCTATTTTTTAATGGGATTTTAGCGATTATGAGTATTAGTTTAGGGGCTGTTATTTATTGAAACATGTTGGCAATCGATTTCGGAAAACTTAACTAGTGGCAAGGTTGGTCGAAGTAAAAATACCAAAACACTAAGTCGTTCTCTTGTTGAAAAACTCTTCATATTTTTCATTTTTTAAATTGTATTTAAAGTCCAACCACTGCCGGACGTGTAATCAAAGGGTTTAGCTTAGGCGGTGGTCTGTTATGTTCCTTCTTCACAAACGGTTGTAGCCATCGCTTCTCATTATGTTTCGAGCAAGTGGATTAGAGTGTACTTCAAGCTTCCTCAAATACGATTCTGCGTGTTTTCTTATTTCATCTTTGACAACAGGAACATAAAGGTCCTTGTGAATGTTTTCATTTTTCACATAACAGGTAGCTGCAATTATCATTCGTAGTATTTTATTTTGGAGTCTTTGAATTTTTTCAACATTTGAAGCTGAGGCCGTGCCCCATAGTTGGATACCATAGCACCATATTGGCTTTATAGTTGAGTTATAGATCAACAGTTTGCAGTCTAGACTTAATTTTGAGTCTCTACCAATAAGCCAGTTAATTTGAAGGGATTTTAAGTTCATTTAGGTTAATTTTGTATATGTGATTTCTACGTAAGCCGTCGATCTAGATGCATACGAAGATATTTTACTTCCGTTTTTGCGGTATAATCAGATTATTTATGTAATATGTATACATTTCTGTTCATTCACTTGTATTCTCCATTGCTTCAACCATTTTTCTAGATAGAGTATATGATCTTGCAAGAGTTTAGATACTTCTTGGGGGTTTTCATGAACGCCTAGAATAGCTGTGTCATCTGTAAATGTTGATATGTGGGTTCGACTATTAGTTGGCATATCAGAAGAGTATATTAAATATAAAAAGGGACGCAGTATACTTTATCGAAGGTTTGAGAAACGTCAATGAAGAGAGCAGAACAATATTTCTTTTCTTCAAACGTCTTAGATATAACATTTATAAATCTGTTAGTTTGTTCTATGGTGCTATGTTTTTGTCTAAAACCAAATTGATGTGTGGGAATACAATCGAAACGATTTACTATTAGTTCCAACTTTTTCATTAATAGCTTCTCAAACAGCTTTGATATATTAGACAACAGGCTAATAGGCCTATACGATTCTGCTTTAGTGTGATCTTTTCCAGGCTTAAGTATCATTGTAACCAATGAGACCTTCCATTCTGCTGGATAATATTCAAGGCGTAATATAGCTTTAAAAATAAAAAGTATTATTCTTATTGCTATCCAGGGTAATTCCAAAAGCATCTTATTACTAATTTTGTCAATACAGATGATTTTTTGGAGTTTAAATCAACAATAGCCTTGTTTCTCTAATCTCAAAACAAAGGGGTTCAACTGCTCTAAAAAGGGATACAACAGGTAGCAACTCCATTATGTCTTCTGATAAATTTGAGGAAAACACGTTGTTTAGATGACTAACAAACATATTCCACTTTTCGCTATCATTTCTTGCCCAGCCTCCATTTGTATTACGTAGAGGAGGTCTACTTGTACCTGGTCTTTTCAACTTTTTCGTAGCTCGCCATAGGGGTAGCATCTAGGTTCTCCAAATATTTATTCAGTGATTTAGTTTTTTGATACTCTAGTAGCTTATTAAGGCGCTTTTGGCATTCTCTTAGCTTCGATCTGAGTTGAGGGGATCTGTGGAGTTGCCACTCTCTTCGAACTCTTCTTTTTTCAGACAAGAGCCGTTCGATATGCACAGAACAAATTCTATTATATCTGTTTTGTCGGGGGGTTAGGGTAGCATGTTGAGCAGCAAGTTTTAAACTTTTTTCAAAATTATTGAGAGAGAGATCGATATCTTCTGGTGTTCTCAGCGATATATTTTCCGTGCAATGAGTGCTAATATATTTTCTATATTTCAACCAGTTTATTATAGTGTTAGATACCGCTGAGATACAAGTGGGGTACACAATTTATCGTGGGTTCAATATAGTAACAAAATTGGGTGAATGATCTAAAGATAGTTCTCATGAAGATTTAACATGAATTAATTCCCTTGTTAAATTCCTTGTAACAGCGAAATCGATGACATCCGGTATTTCATTTGGTTCAGTATGCCAATTCAAACCCATTTTAGAAATTGTATTAAACAAAACACAACCTTTAGGGGTTATAAGTCATGATCGTTAGCGTTATAATCGCCAGGAGCCTGGAAACGGCGTTCTAGTGATTTATAAAAATTTTCATATTGATTTTCTGAAATTGAAAACCTGGGGGGTGAATATATCGATGGAATCACTAAGTTTCTGTAACAATCATCAATACAGATTGTTATAGCTTGAAGATAACCTTCACGAAGATCACACATTAAGTAGTGTTTGATACGGGTTTTTATTAAAATGCCAGAGCCTCCACATGCTCTATCTCTTGGATCTTTAGTGTCATAAAAAGCATATCAATTTATCCTAAATAAACATCTTGGCGACAAATGGATTTCTGAGACTAACATTACATCTAGATCATGACTTTTAAGAAAATATTCGAGTTAATTTTTGTGTTGGCAAATACCGTTGGCGTTTCAAAAACCTAATTTTAGGTAGTTTATGGTTTTTTCAGCATATATTGCAATAACATAGATTGAATTTTAAGCATTTCTTGCATCATATTACTTATTGAATTTGTGAAATTATTTACCGATTGAACGAGAGAATCTATTGTAGCTTCTAGCCGTGTATAATTGACAGCGGGCATTTGCTCTCTTCACTCTGGGTTCATATTGTGATTAATTTTATTCTGATGTTCATAGTCCTGCGGTATTGGTTGTTCTTAAGGATGTCTGCATACGAAGCTTTGTTATCAGAGGGCTGTTGTAACTGGGAGTAATTGACCTTGAGGATATTTAATGGTTGAACGGGGGAAATTCTAGATTTCTGGCTTAGTGATTTTTTAACGATTGAGTATACGGGACAGCCTCTGTAGTTTGCAGTAGTAGTTTCCTCCACAATTACTACATTTTTCAATTTAGTCATCTTTAGATTTATTACATTGCGATGAATTGTGTAACTCTCCACAAACAACGTATACGGGTGGCAATCTGCAGTACACACACAACCAAATTTCAAAGTGTTGGCTTTAGTTTCCTGAAAGAAATAAAAAATATACATATTTTGTTATACTAAAATTATGCATTTATTTAAAGATATGTATTTCTGTGGTACTTTTTCGTGTGTCACTTGAATAAGGAATTCTTTTAATATTAATCAGGAAGGCTATGATTTGAATTTCTTTCAATATAAACGGCTAGAGAATTTTTAATTTTATAGTTTTTAAATAGTTTTTATTCAAAATGGGACGTGGTAAGGCTCTTAATAACTCTGAAAAAGAAAAAAAAGTGTATGTTAGAGTTTAATTCTCTATTGTCCCACACATATAAATAAAACACAACTTGTTCGTTTTAGAGCTTCTTAGAGACTAAAAACAATCCTTAAAAGTTAAAAGTAAAATTAGGAAAAGATTATTCTAGTAATTAGTATTGCCTTGCAAACTAAAATACTTAACAATATTGCCAGTCTTATATTATTACATTGTAATATTTAATTTCATGATATTGTTATGCAATCGCGTTGCCATATAATAATATAAAGTGTACGTTCTTCAACACTGTTCCTCAACACGAGTGCATAGTAAGAGAAACAAAAAATAAAAATAATTCAAATACAATAACTTACATTTTCACATTCTCTTAACTTTTTATGAATAAATGTGTATTATTCATAAATTAATATGCCTTATTTCAAACCTAACTTATCTATAAAGTTACAATGTTTAACTTTTGTTAAATTCTTTGTTAAAACATCTGCAATCATATCATTAGTAGGTACATATTCCATTTTGAACAAATTATTTTTCACAACATCTCTTATAAAATTATATTTTATATCTATATGTTTTGTACGTGAATGATATGTATGATTCTTTTCCAATTGCTGCGCACTTAAATTATCTCCATATATAACTATTGGTTCGTCACAGTTTGTCAAACCTATCTCTTTCACAAGTTTACGCAAATAAATTGACTGTTTTGCCGCCGTTGACAATGCAACAAATTCGTCTTCTGTAATGCTGAGCACTACTGTCTTTTGTTTTCGCGACTCCCATGAAAATACTACCACCAATAAAAAATTCATAGCCCGTATATGATTTCCTATCAGACGTGTCGCTTCACCAGTCGGAATCGACGTAGCCAACAATTGGTTGCCTTGTTTTTTTGTATGTTAGCTTTTAACTTTTAGTCGCTGACAAATACCTTAATTTTGTCACTGAGTAATTACATTAACGAACCTATGAGTGACTGATACTCGACGGCGTCAACCTTTTCGCAATTACTATTATCACATTCACCTGAAATCCTGCGTCTAATGGTGTACTAACTTTCCTACAATTCATCATATTACTCTCTTGAAGTAAATTCTCAATATAATTTTTCTGACTAATAGAAATTTCTCATAATTCACCATTCTGTTCAATCTCCATACCGAGAAAATAATTAAGTTTTGCACAATAAAAATGTGCACTAAATTCTGTATATATTCCTTCGACTTAGACGCAATAATAATATCGTCAACGTAAACTGCAATAAATATAATTCTGTCTCTGTCATTGTACTTGTACAAACACCTCTCACTCTCTAATGGCGTAAAATTCATTGAACGTAAAACCTCGTCAAGTTTCATGTACCAGTCTCGACCTGCCTGTATATTGCCTTATCTAACCTTAATACACGTTCGGGATAATTTCTGTCAACAAAACATTCCGGCTGTCTCATGTACACAACATCGTGCAAATTACCATTCAAATATGCTGTTCAAACATCTATTTGCTTTAAATATAAATCATACTTAAGCGACAACATGCGTATAGTTGCACATCTAATAACTGCTGAAAAAGTCTCCTTATGATTTATCCCATACTTCTGCGCACAACCCTTTGCAACCAGCCTTAAATTTTTCAATGCTACCGTCTTTATTTCTCTTGACATTAAAAAACCATTTCGAACCTATTGCTCTTTGCCCGTCAGGCAAATCTACTAATGTCCATGTCTTATTTTTCAATAACGAATCATACTCATTTTGCATAGCTCTTTCCCATTCATTTTTATACTCACTATTTAAAGCCTCTGCAACTAAATTTGGGACAGCTATGTTTGTTGTTTCTCGCAGTGCGTTTAATGTGTTGTAAACCTTCTTGGATCATCGGTCTTCCAGGTCCAACTTTCTGCAGTTGCTCCTCCTCACTTTGCATGTCATCAACGATTTCATACTCCCTATTATATTGTTCTTTATTTTGCTCGCTTCTGCTGTTGTCTTCATGTTCACTTGTTGGTTTTTTTGCTTCAATCAAATTTACTAAGAACTTACTGATGTCTGTCTTGTTGTTGTTCTGCTCAGATAAATCACATTTTGTTTCAGCACCTTTTATATAAATTGTGTTATTATTTTCTACACTCTCATCAAAGTAAACATCACGTTCTTCAACGACATTTCTTGTTTCTCGCTCATACACGCGGTATGCTTTCGAAGTAAGATAGTAACCAACCATTTTAAATACTTTGCCTTTTGGTTGACTCTTTTTATGTTGCGAACCAAAAACCCTTAAATGACTTACGCATGGTTTATGACCTGTGAACGGAGTTTTATCTTTTATAAATTTTGTTGATGCTCTGTTTCTGATGTAAGCAGCAGTCGAAACAGCTTCTGCCCACAAGTTTTCATTCATACCGCTGTGAACCAACACACTTCTTCCCATTTCAACAAGTGTGCGATTAGCACGTTCTGTAACACCATTTTGTTGAGGGATGTGGGGCACTGTAAGTTGCCTCTTAATTTCGCAGCTCTTCAAATGCTCATCAAACCTTTTGTTTACAAACTCGCCTCCATTATCGCTTCTCAAACATTTTATTTTTCTTTCGGTTTGACGCTCCACCATATTTTGAAATAATATGAACTTGTCAAAGGCTTCACCTTTTGTTTTCAAAAAATAAACGAATATACGGCGAGAATAATCATCGATAAAGGTGATGAAGTAACGCGAACCACCGAGCGATTGCGTGTTAAATGGTCCACATACCTCCGTGTGAATTAAGTGCAATATATTATTTGATTTTATTTCACTATTCATATTAAATGGTTTCATAAGGGTTTTTGTTTGTACAATTTAAATTGTCTTTAAAATATGCTTTTTCCAATTTAATCCAACTCATATTTTAAATGCCCATATCTATTATGCCACTTAATGTCTTTACTGTTCTTTATATAAAATATTTTATTGTCTTTTTTATTTTCAAACATAAACAAATTGTTCTTTTTCATAAAAACACTTCACCGTCTTCATCTAAAAATTCTGCCCTTTCCTTTTTGAACTTCACACATAATATAATTGAACAATTGTACGCCCAAATATAATTGTATCCAGCCAAAGTAATTCTCTTATTATTGTTGCTCTCTTATTGTTGTAAAACACGAACGATCACCAGACATGTGCGCGGTTGCGCCACTATCAACATACCAAACTTTGTCTTTCAAAGGCATTGACTCTGCCACTGCTAAAACTGTAAACTGTAGTTGCTTTTGCTCTTTTTTATTTTTTTTTCTCTGTTTTGAATAACAGTTAGCAGCAAAATGCCCTTGTTTACCACAAATAAAACAACCACCTTTTTTCCTTTCTTGTTGCTGACTTCTTTTTTTATTGTTGTATTTTTTGTAACGATCGTTGTTATGTGTTTTTGTTTTTGCATTGAATGCTGTTTGTTGTGGTTTTTCCTCTTGCTCCTGTGATTTTCTTTCACTTTCTTCCAGAAGTTTCTCTTTTAAATTTTTCAGAGATGGCAAACTATCTCGAATCTCATATTGTGCAGGTAAACTTGATAGTAATATTATTGTAACAAGCTCTTCATAAAGTTCGATGCCAGCCACAATACTGGTAAAATTGTTGATATGTTCTGACATGTTTCCATCATCAGACATGCGTGCACTTAGCAACTGTTTATATTGGTACACCTTCTTTATGGGGCCGAAATACCTCCTGCAACGTATTCCATGCTTCCTCCGAAGTTTTGCAATTCTTAATATGGTTTAGCTGCGATGCTTGTATACATAATGTAAGTGTAGCCAGAGCTTTTTTGTCTTTTTCTGTCCACTTAGCAACTTCTGCAGCCTCTTCCTTTGTTTCCTTACCATTTAACACATCCCAATTACCTGCGTGGATCAACACACTTTTCATATGGATGCACCAGGAATCACAATTTTTTTCATCCAGTTTATCAATTTGGTACAAACTCATTTTGACCGTTTTTTTTTTCACGTAAAACACAAACTTTACATTTATTTTATTTCTTTATACTTTTTCACTTTCACACTTTTTCTTTTATTTTTAACACAATTGCAGGTGGTCTGGGCCCATAACCTATGTTAGAGTTTAATTCTCTATAGTCCCACACATATAAATTAAACACAACTTGTTCGTTTTAGAGTTTATTAGAGACTAAAAAAAATTAGTAAAATTAGGTAAAGATTATTCTAGAAATTAGTATTACCATGTAAACTAAAATACTTAACAATATTGCCAGTCTTATATTATTACATTGTAATATTTCATCTCAATATAACTGATATTATTATGCAATCGTGTTGCCATATAATAATATAAGGTGTACATTCTTCAACAATATATAGGGTGAATTTCATTTTTTTCAGTTTCATATCGCCGGGTTCTAGTTCTACACGGAAGAGAGGTTGAAGAATTTTCTCCCGATTTCTAATGTTTATAACATTTTTAATCTTAAAGCTTTTGTTCTCCAGACTTTTTTGATTTCAACACTAGAGTCAATACCCTTTATAACAATCTGTAGACCTTTGCTACCTTTCAGTTGATAAGTATAGAAACTTTTCTTATGGGTTTCGAAATCTGTCACAACCTTACGATAATCGTTTTCACTATTTACCTGTATTTTGGTCTCATGAATTGCACCTCTTTTAAAGGAGTTTTCACCAATCAATGCGATCAAATTTCGAACCAAAGTGTTCGAGTTTATTTCTCTTAGATAAATAGGTGCTTTTAATTAATTAATGCCTTAAATACATATGTTTGGACAAATTTGTGGATTCTGAAAAAATATATAATATAAGCTTATTTTCATTGTAAATTGTATAAAGAATATTAAACAACAATTTAAATAATAATTATTCAAACAAAAATAAAATAATACTAAAGTATGATACATCCTTAAAGATTTAAATAATTTTAAATATTTCATACAAATAAAATAAGTACCTATTGTAAGTTTATATTAAAAGAGCATATCTCAGATTTTTAGGTTAATTAGTTTTTCATGCCAAAAATCAAGAAAAAAAAAGTTAAGTTTCAATACAAATAGTTTTTCTTATCATTTTATTTCCATTTTATCTTCATTTTTAATCATCATTATTAATTAATTCTTTCTAATTTAGAGATGTAAATCATAATACTGGAAAATATTTAAAATTTGTTCTATTAATCGTTTTAAAATCCTTTAACATTTATATATATTTCTTTATGTGTCTCAAAAGAGCTGAAACATGTTGGGTTTTCTGAGAAAAGAACTCTCAACTTAAAGTTTTTTATAATAGTGAATAATATTCGTTTCCACAAACCAAGAAAAAAAAATCAAAAATTTAACTTGCCAAAGAAAAATTGTTTTGAAATTTCATTAAATTCTTAAGACATTTTATGACGAGAAATATTAATACTTTTGAAAAATAAAATATTTCGTATTTTATCAGTATGTCAAAAGATTCGATAGGGAATACTTCAGATGTCAATACAATGATTTTATATTTAATTTAGTTTTTATTTTTTTTTTTTTTCAATATTTTTTCTTTTTCATTTTTTTGGAAACAAATAAATGTATAATCTTATTTTTGATAATGTATTATTTAGATAATGTAGAAAAAACTACCTATTGATACATATGAAAATCAAATGTTTTTGAATAATTTAAAATATCACTTTTGTATCGAACTTTTGACAAATTCAATATTATCATCTAAAAATGCTTTTATTACGTAGTACGTGTATAATAATGTAAATTTTCCATTGAGGCTTTAAAAACATTAATATTTTTGCTATAGGATTTTAAAACTACGTATTAAATTAATTTTAAATTTTCCGTTTTCCCGGGAAAATTAAAAAATCCCGGGAATACCCGAAACACAAACCCTGGATGATATACATACCAGATCTGAATTTTAACAATTTAAAATTTTGTAATTTTATTTTGTGGATAGGATGAGAATAGGAATAAAATTAGAAAAAAAATTGTCGTTGCTCAAGTCAAAAACCTTGTACACCTGTGTAATTACTTCTAAAAAAGAAATCCTAAAAAATTAACGTTCATAGAATTACAATATCGGTTAAAGCATTACTTCTAGAGCACTTTTTAGCACTAAGACTTTTAGAAAAGATTGCTAGACTTCTGAAAAAACTAAAATATATATGTATCATATTTCGGTTTATTCTTCTCAAATGGGAACATTATTTCTTTTTTTAATACTAAAGATAAATTACAAATTTAGGTATTTATGCAAATGTAAAAATTTTAAATTTAAATTTTTGACTAAATTTTACACATATTTATAAAATAAAAAACAACTCGATTTTCCATAAAATTCTTTTATAGTGTATTAAATTTATCAAAATTTTGTATTTTTTGTAAAAAAAAAATCAAAAGATTCGAGGTAACATAAACAGGAAACACTGACTATATAAATTTTTTTCCATGTTCTGAAAACAAATAAAAAATAAAGTTTTGAAATAATATCTTTAAAAATGGAATTTTGGCGATTTTTTTTTTCTAAAAACATTAAAATTTTTCGCATAGACAATTTTTGTTCAAAAATGTAAATTTTGTGCCCTACCCTATTGACAAGTGGAGTAAACCTAAACTTTTTTCATAACTAAGTTTACTATTTTATTAGCTTTCCAAAATATAAAGTTTATTAATATTTATGGTATAATTTTATTTTTGATTTTTGCCTATGGGATAAAGCCAATGTTGCCGCTGAAAACATTTTCATCCTACCACAATTTTCTCAAGAATCTACCAAAATCGATAGAAACCTAGCAAAACTTAATTTTGGAGAAAAAATTGTAGGAAAATCACTCCAAATTTTATGAAAATATTAATGAAAACTGAAATTCGTTGTTTGGCCCCTACCAATGATTAAAAATTAAAGGCTTAGTAGATGTTTCATAGCAGCAGAATAATGTGATAGTGAAAATAAGTTTAATCAATGTTGCTTATATAGTATTTATCGACCAATAAATGGTTATAGTATATCCCAAAATATATCAATAAATAAATCGGTTGAAAGGCAAATATAAATTGGGAAATATAACCTGGGAAAATATTGGTAAATTTCTGCAGAAATTTAATATTCTCATTTTGAAAGTCAAATTTAAATTTTATTCCATTAAGAAATATAATTTAATATTTCAGTATTTAGCTTCTACAAAATTCAGTTTATTCAAAATTGCTCTGTGCTTATAATAATGTAACTATTTTCATTCTAAAATCTACTTCAGTATCATACTTAGTTATAACCAGTAAAACATGATTTTTTTTTTTTTAATAATATATGCTGAATGTAGCACTTCTGATTTTGGTTCACTAATATTATTAATCAGGACTAATATTCATACAAAAGAATAAAAAGAAACACTTTTCTGGATACATTTTTCGAAATATCTGCGGCTCGCATGTCATTTACTCTATAAAAGCAGAATATAAAATTCAGTTACAAGGCATCCAATAACAGACATCAGATTTTACGAAGTACTTTTAAACTTTTGTTAGTTGATTTACTCTTTTGGAAGTATGCGATTAGACATAGAATCTCTAATAAAGCGACAAATCTATCCTAAAAATAATGCTCAGTTAATATAATTCTTCCACAATTAGAGAAAACCTTTTTTCTGTACAATATGTCAGTTTAAATTTTTTGTAATTATTAACTGTTTTTTTTTTTATTTAAAAAATTAAGTCAAACCTACCAAAGGAAAACTATCCTACCAAATTTGATATAAAAAGCCCAAAACAGCAACACTGGTCAAGCAGCTCGTTACCAGCTTGGATTACCGTAAAATGCATAGTAGCAATGCAGCATTAATCACAGTAGCTAGTCAAATCACACATGGCTTAAACCAGCAGACGCTATGTGAACGGACTATGCTCGTGGCGTTTGACCTGTCGAAGGTCTTCGATATTCTTACAGGATATCCTGCACTACTAAACAACCTAGATTGACCGTCAACCGTTCGTAGAATTTCGAGCACAGTATATATATATAGTAGCGTAAGGAAACTAAGATAGAAAGATATTTCCTTCTTTTTCAACGAAATCTACAATTTTATCACTTCGGGTAACTTTAAATTATTACCAGCGACGTCGACACCAACACTTTTTATTGCCCAGACGAAGGGGGTGAAAATGCATCATAGTCGATGGAATCAAAATAAGATCTACAAAGCGCTAGACGGCAACACTTGGGGTATGGACAAAGCATCCTTATTGGCTATATATAAAACGATTGGCCGGTCAAAAGTAAACAATACAGCTCCATTATAGACATTGTGGTATTTTAGGAAAAACATATTGAGCTAATTTTTCCAATTTTTCTGTAAATATAGTAAACAATTTTATTTCTTATTGGTTTAATTACCAATGAGTTGAATAAAATAGATTAAAAGTGCGATGTCTTAGTAAAAACAATATACATAACAAACACTAAATATGTTTAAACTTGCAACATTTCCCATTTTAGCCCAAAATTAGTTGATTTGAAAAAACGTCGAAAAATAATACCAAGAGATAAATGAATCTTATTATTTTTATGCAAAACGTTAATAACCCATTCTATAGTGCACGGTGGGACAGAATCGAAAATTTTTAGAAATAAATCTGTAACTTCTAATCGACAAGTTGGATTTACATGAAATTTCACATAGACGTACTAGAGGAGTGTAAAATTTTAAGTTTGGAAAATATTTCATATCAAAATATAATAAACATATATTTTCCAAACAAATTTAAGCAATGTTTTATTTTATATTTCCAAATATATTCAATAAAAAATATATTTCATTTTATACAAATTTGTAATATATATTTTTTTTCTTTTGTGATTTTCATTTTGTTTTATTTTAATTTTAGAACGTGTATGAAACGTTAGAAATGTTCTATGACAAAAAAAATTCTCTGTTGAGAAAAAAAATTTATTTTAAATTTTGTTATTAAGAAATTCAAAAAAAATATGTAAGTATTGCATATGAACAGTTTTAAAGAATGTAATGTGTTTAAAATGTTAAAAGATTTGAGAATAAATGTAATTTTTGCAAATGTTTTATGCAATTCAAATTTTTAAATAAATTTTACAAAATTTAAAATTAATATACATTCTTTAAAATTTCTACAGCCCCTTAAGGAGATAGTAAAATCTTATTCGCCTCATAACTTTTCTGCCGTCTCACACAGGCCCTTAAAACAACAACAATAATAATAATAAATATATACCTAGATATCCATTCACTTTGTATACAATATATGTCAGATTTATGAAGTTACTTTAAGTGTAAACATTTATGATAAATAATTAATTGATCTTTTTATTATTTTTATTATCAGTTAATTTGGGTCGAAACGCCGACAAATCCATTGACCAAAGTTTCGGATATACAAGCTCTAAGCAAAATAATACATAATTCCGGAGATATAATTTTTGCTGTCGATAACACATTTTTGACATCCTATTTCCAACGTCCATTGGAATTAGGTGCAGATCTGGTTTGTTATTCTTTAACAAAATATATGAATGGTCACACAGATGTCGTCATGGGAGCAGTTACTATGAATTCTGAGGAATTATATGAGCGCTTGAAGTTTCTTCAAAATGGTAATATATTCATATTTTATTTAGCTTTCCAATAAATACTTCCTATTTATAACTTGTAAATTCAACACAATTTAATCATAGGGTGATTCCATCATAACAGACGGCAATCGGATTTGCCATCTCCAATTTCAATAAAATTTACTACAAATATTGGCTAGTAAAAGCTTTTATAATAACTAATAACTTATTATAACTGTTCATACACAAAACCAAAAAATAGTAGTAAAAAAGGCAAAATAAGGTATAGAATAGAAGAACGTAGGTTAATATACAACCAACAAAATCGTTAATCAACAAACCATTTTTGTTATTTTTTTTTAAAATTTCGTAAATTAGTCGAATGGAAGAAATTTCGTAAATTTGAGTAATGGATTTGAGTTATTTAAATGATGGTTGATTTGACAAAATTTTAGTTAATTTGCATAAAATTGTTATTCAATTTAAAATAACATCATTTTATTCAAATCGAAAAAAAATTTAGTTAATTTAAATTCGTTTCTAAATTCCTGACGGAATATTTTTCACATATTAATACATATACTATTTTTTACAAATTTAATGTACTTAATTCGTATAGTTTATTTACATTTTATACATATATGGGACAGTGTCAAAAATGTTTAATTTGGCTAAAACTAAATTAAATCGAACCCCATAATAGATTTTAGTTTTACAATCAATTATTATTTGTAAAATTAGTAAAAAGAATTTATTAAAATTGAACCTTTAGACGTTTAAATATGTATATCCGGAGAGTATACACATTTTCACGGTGAATACAATATTTTTTTCGACTGTTCGAAGAAGATCAAAAGATGATAAAAATAATAGATTGTTAACCTACTTCTGTAGATCACACTAATAACATCACTAAATGCAATGATATTATATATTAAACTGACTCTGGAACCGAGACGGGACTCTACTCAACTGCACTTAATCTCTATCTATACTTCTCAGACTTGTCTGAGTAACAGGGTATTCATAGGATCGAAATTGTGAATGAGTGCACAAGAAATTGCTCGACAACGAATATAACAGAAACATAGACGGATGATCATATTCTTCTGGTCGAACGGTAAATTAGGGGCTTGAGAAAAGCATTACTGCCGAAGTTGTTTTATTGAGGATCTCTTTATCAAAATGTTTTAAAAACTTGTCCCAATATTTATTTTTTAGAAAGTTAAAAATTTTCTTTTAAAATTTTTGTAATTTATTTGTACAATAAGCTACTTCACTAGTTTTTGTAGTTTTTGTATTAAGCGAAGGCTAAATGTTGATTTCAGTATAAAATTGGCTGGTAAGAATTGACCACAAAATAATCGTTTTTTAACAACGGGAATCGATTTTCGACCAAAATTAAAATCGATTTACCAGTCACTAGTTACTACTAAAATTGTCACTCGTCTCTGGAATTTGTATCAGCAAACGCAAACCATTGCACACGAAATAAAATATATTTTTGTAAAGTTGTGCACGCACAGTTTTATTTAACCTTTTTGTGTGGAAGTTAAGCATTATATTACGTTATATTTCAATATTTATTCGTTTTATTCTTACACATAAATCAAAGCGCAAATTTTAAAATTGAGAAGAATATCTTGCACATCAAAGAAAGGTGTGCAACAGGTTTTTGGCAAAATTGTACGAGCACAACTACAGCACGAAGTAATGATTTCAATATTTTACAAACACTTTTAACACTGTTTAAGTATATTTCTATAATTGTAAAAAAACGCTGCAATTTTTATTATACCGTATTAAAATATTACAGCAGTTTTTGGTAGCATGAAGTACAAAATTTAAAACAGTGAATATATTTTTTTGTATTTATTTTTGTTAGTAGTTGATATTCATACTAAGTGATAGCTACTATATATTTCCTTTATGCGCACCTTTTACCCGCAGTTAAAAATATTGTTATATGAAAATTTTGCTGTATAAACAATGAGCTAATATTTTAGTTGCAAGTTAGTAACTCACGAAAAATAATTGTGAAACTAATTGCAAATAATGAGTACGATGTTGCCACTTCCTCTTACGTTCATAAAATTTTGTATGACAATAGTTGTATTTTTCCCATATAGCACAACAAAACAGAAAATATATTTCTTTATGCAATTTGCGTATAAACAGTGAGTTATGTGTTTGCATTTTTTTTTTGTTTGCAATTATCGTGCGTAAAAACGTAATATAGTAGAAAAATGAAACCAATTGACAGTCCACTATGAATAAAAAGTCCTTAAATAAATATTAATCCCAAAATTTTATAAAAGCAGAAGGTTAGGTTCAGTGGGCGGCTGTCTAATCATTAGGAAACAGGTCACTTGGGTCAAATTTGGTCCCTGAGTGATCATGTGTTATTCAATTGTCCATAACAGCGTTCGAATCAAAACTGCCCGACGCATGTATGAAAGAATTGATCCATCTGATATCAATATCAGAGAGATCTGATAATACATGCACAAACGCACTGATAAAATTAGCAGTCCTAATCTCAGTGAGAGTGAGACAGTGGCATAAAAGATTCTCCACCGTTTCTTCCTCATCGTGACAACTTCTACAAAAGTCGTTAAAATGGAGCACTAAGTCTAGAAGCATATGCACCAACAATCCAGTGCCCTGTGAAGACGGCAACCAAAGTATTTGCCTTGAGGTTGAGCATGTGGATTCATTTGGCCATCTGTCTTGTGCTATCCTCGATAATTTAATTTGCAGGCTTGACTGTCTGTAGAGATTTTAATATCCACTCCGAATACCCTATAGTACATTAATCAGTTCATAACCCCACTTTATGGCCGAGATCCCTGCTTGAAGAATGCTGTAGTGGTCTGGCAATTTGAAGATGTTTTTGCTATAAACGAAGTCCCTGCTAAGAAAGGGTGTGGGAATACAATAATCAATATTGCAAAAAATGCTATTAGGGAATCCTAGTACGGTCGCAAGGCCGAATCCACTATCATTCCGTGCACCTAAGCCTGCTCGCCGACATAATGGCGATCTCTTTGGCGATAAGATTCACCGGTAGCCAGTTCATTAGAACAAATAGAGCTTTCGACGGAGTTCTGTTATGAGTAGGGATGAACTACGCAGAATCCTATCAAAGATTCTGATGTAGGTGGATTTCCCCATAGCCTTCCACCATGCTATCGCTCCATACATAAGTATGGGTTTAATCATCGTGTCGAAGAGCTATTTCGTATTACTGGGATTTACCGATGACGTTCCTACGCATATATTGGGCAGTACCAGTCTTTGAGGCTCTGCCCTGTGCATTCTAGAGCCAGGATAGTTTGGATCCCAGTATAATACCAAGGTAATTCGTACTATCTGACACCTTTAGTTCAACACCGTTTAGACATGGAAGAGGGAAAGGTGGAATCTTATATCTCCTAAATAAGAGGACAAGTTCCGTTTTTTCTGAGGCCACTAATTGTACTGCTTGTAATAATTAGATCCACAGACACAGTATCAAGATATTTCAGAGATAGAGCCACCGCAACACCGTCCGCATAAGCGACAGTCTTAAACTTCAGTGAATCAAGTTCCCTGAGTAATGAGTTTATGGTGATATTCCAAAGAAGTGGAAATAATACTCCAACTTGCGGAGTAACCCTATTTGCAACCCTGTAAATGGTAGACCCACGCTTGTTAGATATTATAACTCTATTGGTTAGAAGTCTCCATATGAGGCTGATGATCGATTATTGTATGTCCAGTCTTTCCAGGGACATTTTGATTGCATCCGCAGTCACATTATTAAAGGCCGCTTCTATAGCAAGGAAAGTCACTAATGCATATTCCTTATACTCTACGAGCGAATGTAATGCAGTCTCAACAGATTTGCCCTTCATATAGGCATGTTGAGACGCTGATAATAAGTTAGGGTTGATCGTTCTACGAATGTGTAGGTCGATCAACCGTTCCAGTGTCTTCAAGAGGAAGGACGAGATACTTATATTACTGAAGCCTTTCGGTCTTGTATGTGAGGTCTTACCTCCTTTAGGGATAAAAACCATTGTACATCTAGTTCATGACTCAGCGATATAAGAATATGAGAAGAATGCTGAGCATATCCCAATTTGTCAAGGAACTATTATATCTGCATTGCACAGTGGGGCAGCATCGAAATTTTTTGGAAATAAATCTGTAACTTCTGATCGGACGATTGGATTTCCATGAAATTTGGTACAGGCGTAGCAGAGGAGCGTGCAATGTTATGTTTGGAAGGGGGCACAACAATCCCCCCCAGGGCTCAAAGTTAGGTACCTCTGACATAAGTTTTTAATCGCTTGCAAAATTTTTGTTTCTCTTCCGATTTCATATATTTTTATATATTGTTGTAGGCCCTGATAAGACCTATAAAAAACATGCTTACATATCCTATTTATCTCTTATAGTTTTCGAGTTATTTGCGTTTGAATTTTTAAGCACTATAATTTTGCATGTTCTTGGTCCAGTTTTTTTCTATATATCCTAGTATTTTCGACCGATTGTATTAGTTTTTTTCTTAACTAGTTAAAGAACAAAATTGTCTATTGAATAAAAAAATTTGAAGTCGATATCTTCACCGAGTTCAAAAATAAACGATTTTGAATTTGAAAATTGCAAAAATACGACTTTTTGTGTTTTTTTAGATGAAAAAGTATCTACACTCTTTTTTATCTAAAATAAAATTTTCTTTAGCAACATATAACAATTTTGCACTTTTCTGAAAGGTAAATTCACAGATATCACTTTAAGATAAAAAACAAGCCCAATAACTCAATTGGACATGGTACACATCTTCCCGAATTCGACCCATTTTATATGGAAGTTTTGATTTTAGACCCTATTTTCTCAAACCCCAAAGCACGAATCGACAAGCGGAATATATTTTAAGAATCTTCAATATGTTGTTAAAAGTTCTAAATCAAAATCTACGGGAATTCGGAAAAATGTGGATTCTATAGCCAAAAATTTAAAAAATCCCATTTTTGGGAATTTTGATTAGTTTTTTGGGAATTCAGGAAAACCCTACCCCTGATTGAAATTTGGTTAACGCGCTTTTATTTATAGTAACAAGATCCACATTTCCTGCAAATTTCATTAAGATACCTTTATAAACAAATATGTTATTACAATTAAAAAATTTGTATTGTCTCCAAAAACCCCAAATTGGGCCTTTTGTTTGGTTTATTTCTAAATAGCGAAAGAAATTTTAAAAATATGTATTCCAAATTAAGCTTATACTTTAGCATATATAATTTCCGATCTTTTGCAAAAAGATTCAAGACAATATCGTGCCTGTGCATTGTCACTAGCTCATAAAAATATAGATTTTGAACCATCAGTAATAGATAAATGCTGCAGCTAGGTCTCACCTGTACATTGCCACTAGATCATAAATATATAAATTTTTAACCATCAACAATAGATAAATACATATCTTAAATTTAGGTAAACACCATAAATGTAAACTAATAAAATACTTATTAATTAAGTTAAAATAGACATTTTTTGTTGGTTTTGTTATTTTAAATTCATTAATAGAAATATATGAATGCTTAGAAAAGGACAAAGATTTACTTAAATTTGGGAAATGTGGCAACTCTGTTGAAAGTAAAAAATATTTATTAATTATTTTTATAAAAATATTTTGTGTATAGGTATTAGTAAAAGTATACAGAAATATTCATAATTTTCTAAGTAATTATTCACGCAAAACTAAAGGCAAAAGTTGCAAGTTTGTAAAAATATAGTCATATATACAATAAATTGGAAGTACAAAAGTTTAAAGGCGCATATTTCTGAAATGAGGCATGATATTGACTTGAATCTTTTTGCAAATATCGGAAATTATGTATGCTAAAGGATAAGCTTAATTTGGAATACATATTTTTTTAAATTTCTTTCGCTATGTAGAAATTAACCAAACAAAAGGCCCAATTTGGGGTTTTTGTAGAAAATACAAATTTTTTAATTGTAATAACATATTTCTTTATAAAGATATCATAATGAAGTTTGCAGGAAATATGGAAAGCGCATTAACCAAATTTCAAGAAGGGGTAGGGTTTTCCTGAATTCCCAAATAAAATAATCAAAATTCCCAAAAATGGGATTTTTTACATTTTTGGCTATAGAATCCACATTTTTCCGAAGTCCCGTAGATTTTGATTTAGAACTTTTAACAACATATTGAAGATTCTTAAAATATATTCCGCTTGTCGATTCGTGCTTTGGGATTTGAGAAAATATGGTCTAAAATCAAAACTTTCATATAAAATGGATCGAATTCGGGAGGGTATGTACCATGACCGATTGAGTTATTGGGTTTGTTTGTTATCTCAAAGTCATCTCTGTGAAGTTACCTTTCAGAAAAGTGCAAAATTATTATATGTTGCTAAAGAAAATTATATTTTAGATAAAAAAGAGTGTAGATACTTTTTCGGCTAAAAAACACAAAAAGTCGTTTTTTTGCAATTTTCAAATTCAAAATCGTTTATTTTTGAACTCGGTAAAGATATCGACTTCAAATTTTTTTTATTCAATAGATAATTTTGTTCTTTAACTAGTTAAGAAAAAAACTAATAAAATCAGTCGGAAATACTAGGATATATATGAAAAAAACTGGACCAAGAACATGCAAAATTATGGTGCTTAAAAATTCAAACGCAAATAACTCGAAAACTATAAGAGATAAATAGGATATGTAAGCATGTTTTTTATAGGTCTTATCAGGGCCTACAACAATATATAAAAATATACGAAATCGGAAGAGAAACAAAAATTTTGCAAGCGATTAAAAACTTATGTCAGAGGTACCTTACTTTGAGCCCCCTTAGCTCTGCCCCTGGGGGGATTGTTGTACCCCCCTTCCAAACATAACATTGCATCCTTCTCTGCTACGCCTATACCAAATTTCATGAAAAGAAGTTACAGATTTATTTCCAAAAAATTTCGATTCTGCCCCACTGTGCATTGTACTGCCATCAGGGCCCGGCGATTTGAATAGGCAAAGTTCTACAGAACCCATATCAGTTCACTATCCGTTGTGAAAATGGGAACGTCATAGATGATCTCTGAAGATATCTCAAACCATTCCTTTAAAGGGAGGCGGACAGGAAAGAGCGCGTCCATTAAGACATCTAAGGTCTCTTGATCGCTTATAGTCAAGGTTTCTGGATGAAACTCGAAACAGTAGGTGATGCCAGAAGTTTACGAAAATGACTAGCTCAGAGTGGCCTTTTATGCCGCTACAGAAAGTCCTCCAGAATTTGCGTTTCGCATTTCTTGTCTGGTTTTTAAACTTGTTAACTGAGGACTTATAAGTAGACCAGTCTTCTAGTCTCTTAGCCTCATTAAATAGGCAGCGAGAATATTTACAAGTTTTGCCTATCTCCGAGTTCCACCATTGTTTTTTACTCTTATCCTTGGAGACCTTAGGTCTACATGCAACAGATGTTGTTGTGTTGAATGCGTTTGTTAGCGGTTTGACACAGGACTTAATATCTCCACGACCGTTGATGTTCGGCGGATTAAGGAGGAGTTGGGACAGAATATCATGTTGTTCTATCCAATTTGCTTTCCTCTTGTTTTGAAAGGGTTTAAGCCTAGGTAAATAGACTTTTATGTTAAAGTCGATATATAGGTGATCAGAGAATGAGCAGTTATTGAAAGCCCTTCAATTCCTAATCATATTGAAGTGCGTAGTGCTAACTAACGTAATATCGACAACCTCCCTTTTATTAGGTACTACAAAGGTTGGTTCCCTACCAATGTTTAAAATATCCAAACTACTACAAAGAATAAAATCATATAAAGACTCACCCCTTGTACTTCTATCAGAGCTTATCCAAACAACATGATGGGCATTAGAGTCAGCCCAAAATATGAACGGTATGTTAGCTTTAGCCGCCTTGGTTATTTCACGAATCTTAGTTGGTGGTGAGTCGCAATGATCATGGGCCATGTAGTTGGAGGCAATATAAATGTGTTCTCATCGCTAAAATCAGGGAATGAGGATACTGAGTTTACTGCTTGCTAATATACAAGATCATATTCTACCTGATCTCGCAGCGTGTAGCAGCTTGAAGTTATCCGCAAATTTTTCGTCATGAGTCCAAGAGGGCTTCTTCGTCAGCTACATCGTCCACCACTTCAAAAAATTCACCCACAAACTCGGAGTTTGAATGAATGTCTTCTTACGCAAAAGAACTAGCAGTCTCTTCACAAGACATTGCTTGCGCAGTTTGATTATCATCGATCTGAATAGGTCTGTCTCTATCATCCCCTCGGTAGACCTGTAGGAAGATTGACTCAAAACCTTAGTAAATCTTCCCACTTATCTCGCGAAGGGGTGGCAGTATCTTTCTGGATGCTCCGTCGTATTCGGAAACTGTGGTCACCTTCCAATCGATGTAAGACATCCAGTCTAGCGCCTTCCCATAGGCCATCCAAAAGAGCAAACGCCTGCTTTAGGAGCAGTGCTGATCGTTCATTTGAGTAGGCCATAAATTTTACTCGGTTACGATACCATCCTGCGTCATCACACTGAGGGGGAAGGTCCGGGGTTTTATTTCAAAACTTTCCAGAAGACTCCCATCAAATTCCTAGGCACTACATCCCAGTTTGTGTGAGATATAGCGCAATCCGGGTAGTTGAACCTCCTCCTCCGAATGTTGCCGTTTAGGCCCGTCTTTCGACGTGGGGGCGAGGATTACTCTGCAATTCGACCAACAGTGATTTAGCCCAGTTAAGAGAAACAAGTTCCTCAGGAGTAAGGGACTCGGCTGGCTTTTTACCCAACCGATCCAGAATTCTGGTGGGTGCGATGTGCCCTTGAGACAAATTATTGAACTTTCGGGCAGTAGGCTTAGCTCCAGAAACCGAAAGCTGGTTCGCATTTACTTCACTGGCGGGAGAAGGAAACGCTTGTAAGCCTAAAGAGTTGTTCGAAACTCCTTTGGTTACAATAGGCACTGGGGTTGCCGACGCCCAACGTGGTTTCGAACAGGCAGTCCCTGAAGCAGGGGATTTCATCGGTCTTGTGCCGGCGCGGTCCAGGGCAGTTTTTGAGATGCTTGATTTGAAGCTCAGAGGCACCTGGCTGGTTATGCTTCCAGAATTAGAAGCTTTCCCACGATTAAGCTCGTAAAGGGTTGAACCATCCATGCATTGACGGCGTACATGAACTGGGCTACTCAACATTAACAACTGACCTGTGTTCTGGGGAGTTGTTAGCGACTAGTCTTCTTTAACCACTAACTCTCGGCACAGCTACCCACCACCTTAACCATACAAGTGGCGAAAGTTTTGATAGAGCAGTGACTAGACACGGCCTAAGCTCATGCCATTACTTAGGTTTAAGAGTGTGGTATGTTAAAATTAAAAAAGACAAAGCTCCCCTTATCCGTATAAAGACAGAAAGTAATTAACAATTTATAAATTTGTATTAGTTACACAAGTGTATAAATTTGAGTTAACTTTTGAACCTGAGTAGATTAGAATTAATTTTAATGTCATTAGGGCGCATTTTTACTTTTCGAGTTCTCGCGTGTTGCAGCAATGCGCTGTCACATTGATTTTTTGATGTTGTCCTCGCTAAAAAAAAATTGATTTCAATAATATCCCTCATGTTAGATTTTATTCCAGATCGTGTAAAATTATAGAAAAAGCATTACAAAGACAATTTCAAGCGTCTTTATTAATCGAGAAAATTGGCAAACTGATATTTAATGCTCAGAGGTATTTTCATTACCTTGGTTAATATATTACACATACTGAACTGAATGACAATTGGAAGATTTTATCGCATCATGGCTGCAAGGGTAAAAAACATTTGGCACTCTATCAAACGTCAATGCAATTGGGAACAAAAATGAGACACTATTCCCGATTCTCAAGCGAAAGATAACATATAGTTCTGTAATGAAATCAATGAATACATCGTTCGATATCATTTTTACCAATTCTAAGCTCACAGAATACTTTCAAGCCACTTCTTCACATAGAACCTTACCTTATCACGAACTTCTTCAAAGCACTTAGCCGCAAAGTACAAAAATCAAAGAATTTATATTTGTCGAATCTAATATTCGAAAACCAATGACCGACGGAGTCTCTAAAAAATGTTAAACGCCCAGTAAACCGCCAACGTACAGTGGGTCCGAACGCAAATATTTTGGTAATAAATCTATGTATCTCCTAAACTACAAAACGGATTGAAGTGTATGGATGAGTTGTAATGGAGGAACGCAGCTTTCTGTCACCCTATAATAATACGAGATAAGTATCAAAGTTTACCACCTCGTGTATGAACAAGTTTCAAAAGATCGTAACTTCTACAACTCGTCCGATTTCAAAGATTTAAAAACTTACGTAAAAAACATGGTGAAATGAAGAAACAAAATGTGCTTACTCACTTATGATATAATTTATGGTTAAAAAGATATTTGCGCTTGAATTTGGAATTGTCGATTTTTTTTCTTTACTTATTAGTTTTTTTTTGCAAATAATTTCAGCAATATATGAAAGAAATTTTTTAAAGTATCTTATGATTCTCAAAACATTCCAACATAATAAGTTGAACGTTTTTTTTTTTTCAATTATCTCATTTCGTCTAGCCGTTAAAAATGACCATAGTCAAGACTTTGAGTACGAAAAATTTATGTTCTTTTTACAAAAAAGTGGTCTGATTCGTTCACTTTTTTCTCCATATTTGTTTAATAAAAAATATTTTTTTCACATATTTCAAAAAAGGCTAATTTTGATAACACGGCAAGGCTAAAGCAATAACCGATTACTTTCGGTAAGTTAACGTGGCAACATTCGAACGTAACGGCCAGTAACGGCAACACAAACAAATAAAAATAAGAAAATTTTTAAAATAAATGATTTGAAACAAACTAAAAGTCAACGCCGTAGCAAATATCAACAGTAAAATTACTAGAAAAAAACATATGTTTTTATTTATTTATTTTATAAAGCAGAAAATATGTCAGCTCTAAATGCATAAACCTCGCAATAAAAGTTAATGGTCAGATGTTCTGTTCTTTAGCTTATCGATCATTTTTGGCATAGCTTGTACTTATAATAACAATTAATGTATCCGATAACATCCTAACTTTAGTTATTGGATAATTATAATAACGGCCCTTACTGAGCTACATAGACATTATATATACCAGTAGATAGGTAAATATATATATTTTTATATACTTAAAAATTAGATAGTTTTGCTTAAAAAAATTTTATATTTAAGTGTTTATAACTTTTTAAAAAACTTGTTTAGATTTGAAAATTTATAAAAAGTTAACCGCTAAAGCTTCAAAGTACAAAAAAAAATAAATAAATAAAAGTAATCAGCTAATTAAGTGAGGTCACCTTTTTCAATTCGCTTTGCTCTGGAGCTTATCTCGTATTATCACAGGATGACTACAAGATGATATTTCTAAAAGCTTAATTCCTCCTTTACAACTCTACAATATATATCAATTCCGTCCGTCCAGTAGTTAAAGAGATACAGATTTATTACCAAAATTTTTGCGATCGGCCTCACTGTGCAAAGGAGGGATAATTAGAATATCTTATTCGCAACGTTCTCGGTAACCGTAAATCCCCCGATTTGAAGAAAATAATGGAGAGTTTGTTGCGAAAATATCATAAAACTGGAACTCGAATATCTGTAAATCTTAATTTTCTTTATTCGATATTTCGCTTTTTAACTTTAAAGGCAGTACGAATACCGAGAAAGGAGATCAAATACAATAAAATTTAGCGAAAGTCGAAAAATAATACGAATTTGGAACTAGAGCAGATGAGTTTCTACAGTTGGACTCTAATACGTGAAATAAATTCCAAATAATACGAACGATTCGATTTGAAAGATCCTTAATTCCGATTTGTCACATTTTATTGAATAAATTGGTTTTCAGATCTCAAATATAGTAAAAAAATATTTTTGTTGATATCACGAACACTAAAACTAATTTTGAAAAAATAGTGAAGATTCGAATTCAGGTTGCTCAATTCCAAATTATATGTTAAAACAATACTATAAAATTAAATGTACAAAATTCTTAAATAGAATTAAAACATGTCAAGCAAGTTAATTAAAACCTCAGTATCCGAACAACATTCCAATGTTTTTCGAACATGTTTCATTTTGCAAATTTTCATATCGATTAGATAAACTTGAATGGACCAAACTTTTATAAAAACCGTGACATATATCTAAATAAATATTTTGGCCGAAAATAAAATTTGTTAGATATTCCTACGTGTATAAATAAATAAAATAAAAAATATATATTATATTTATATTTTTATATTATGTTCGTGTTAAAAAACTAAAAAAATGTAAAAAAAAAGATTTTTTAATATTTATAATTTTTAAGAAAAAATTGTTCTAAATTGGAAAATTTATACAAAATTACCCGCTGAATTTTAAGAAAAAATTGTTGTAGATTGGAAAATTTATACAAAATTACCCGCTGAATCTCATGAAATATTATTATATTATATAAATATTAAAAAATATTATTGTATTATTATTATATTATTATATAAATTAAAAAAATTTATATGTGTTTTCTGCACTTAAAAATATGATTTAAAAAATTTGTCTACTTTCCTTTGTCAATAAATGTAAAAATCAATATATATATTGTTACGAAATTGTACATGAATTCAAATATAACGATTTTAACGGCTGGTTTAAATCTTTCTCAATACTTCTAGACAGCAGTTAACATATCTGTAAGAATTATTAACATAGTTCTAAACATACAACATTGAATAAAAAGCTTTCACCATTGTTTTTAAGTATGGCAACACTAAATGTTTAAGCTGCTAACATTAATATCGAAAGCTCTAGTTTGTCCGTTAAGAACATTGTAGAAAGAAATAGAGCTTTCAAGAAGCATCTACTAGGTAATACAGTGTAAATAAATTGGCCGTGAGGACACCATTGAGTGAGTCTAATTGGAAGCGTCGTTAAGTAAAGACAAATTAACTGCCTTGGCTATATAATCTTGTACATTATTAATGTGTGTTGTATAAAGTGTGTAATTTAAGTGTGTGTTTATGTTATTTTAAATAAAATAAAGAGTCGTTACAACTTTTAAACTACTAAACTGCTGTTATTTGCAATCAAATTACCGGTTTATTTAAAAGAAATAAACGACCGTTTTTAAAAGGTAAAAACGTAACAATTGGTGTCAGAAGTGGGATTGCAAAATAATAAGCAGTGATGAAGTTTGAAGAGCTGAAAGTGGAGCAACTCAAGAGAGAATTGAATAAGTTGGAGTTACCTACAGCTGGTAATAAAGCAGAATTACAAAAGAGGCTGATAGATGAATTCAAGCCACGTAATATTGACATCGGAACTTACGAATTCGAGTATGAAGAAGAATTGGAAGTTTCTACCCGTGCAACAACAAGCAGCCCGGATTTATCCACAATGTTTGCTGCTACGATGGAGCAATTTAAAGAAGCCAACGAGAAACTACTTTCTGAAGTTAAAGAAACTTCTAAAGCTAATAACGAGAAACTTCTTGCTGAAGTTCAAGAAACTTCTAAAGTTAATAACGAGAAACTTCTTGCTGAAGTTCAAGAAACTTCTAAAGTAAATAACGAGAAACTTCTTGCTGAAGTTAAAGAAACTGCTAGAGCGACAGACGAGAAACTTCAGCAAATTTCGGAAGTTATAAACAGCAGAGTGGATAGCATTGAGACAAAGGTGTCCGACTTAGAGAGCTGTCTAGATTTACAAGCCAAAGTCGTTGATAAAAAGCTGTTGATAAAAAACTACATGATCTAGAAATAAAGATTAATAATCTTCAATGCCAAAATGGACAGGTGCGAATTATTCCAGAATCCTCTAGTAGAATAAAGGCCCCTAGTTTTGATGACACCACACCATTTAATGTGTTCAAGTTCCAGTTTGATACAATTGCCATTAGAAACATGTGGAACGACGAAGAAAAGGCTATAGAGTTGATATTGGCCTTAAAAGGAAATGCAGCAGTAGTTCTTGAAAGCGTCCAGCAGCATGTAACAGAAACAGTTATGATGATATAATGGGGGCGCTACAACGTAAGTACGCTGGTGAACATAAAAAGGAACTATACCGAATGGAATTGCGTGGTAGAGTGCAGAAGCCCAATGAGACGCTACAAGACTTTGCGTTGGAAATCGAACGTTTGCTGCAGCTTACTTATCCAGGGGAAAACAGCCCGTTTTTGGACCATTTCAAGATAGAGGCATTTGTTAATGGCATTCGCGATCCTGAAATAAAACACGCGGTTTGTGCCACACCTAAACCATCATTTACTGAAACCGTCTCATTCGCACTGGCACAAGAAACGGCGGAAATAATTTCAAAGCCCCAAATATATAATGTGCGAAATGTCGAAGTTGTAGCTAAAAATCAAAGAAATATAATCGACGAATTAAAAAAGGTTTTGCGGTAAATCTGGTCATATTTAGCGAAACTGCAAAGCACCAAGAAAACAAACCAGATCTGCCTCGTCTCAAAGAAGTAACCAGCAGTCGAATCATCAATCATCACAAGAATCACCTTTAAAACTAAAACGAGATAGCTCTATGGGGCAAGAGCTAGACCCCACATCTGAGGGTCCCACAGTCTTCATATCCGTAATACAGCAGAAAAAAAAGCAATCTTACTGCTCCTGGGTACATCAACGGTCAGAAGCGCGTTTTTACTATAGACACCGGGCATCACAGTCTATCGTCAGGCCAGATTTAGTCAAGAAAACATTATGTGGGGTAAGTCTGCGCACAGCTACTGGTGAGCCGGTCACTGTCTATGGTAAAGTAAATGTGAAATTAAACATTGCCAACGTTACCGTCAATCATGTATTCATTGTTGGAGATACCCCTTGACGTCGGATATGAAAATAGAACTCAAGTAAGAAAGCTTGTTACCGTCGAGCATCAGAAGCTACCACCACAATCAGAAACTTTAGTATGGGCTCGTATGGAGGGAGATTGTAAGCACAACAGTTTGTGGGTGATAGAACCATCAGAAATAGCAAGTGATCTTGTAACAGCACAAACCTTCATTAGGCCCTAATCAACAAATAATGAAAACACTTCCCAAGAGCAAGATAACCTAAACGAACTTCATGAATTCGTATGCAGACGAATAAAAATGTCCAGCGATAAAATAAAGGCCAGATACGATCGAGCATCGAATTCTGAAGGATTTAACGTAGGCCAGCTTGTACTGTTGTATAACCCACAACGTAAGAAGGAACTGTTCCCCAAACTACAAACCCATTCGGATGGACCATACAATGTGATTAATAAATTAAACGACGTGGTGTACAGAATATGGAAAGAAAAGAGGCCGAGATTTAAAATGAAGGACTAGCTACCTATAGGAGAAGTGAATCTGTGCATATTCGGGACGAACAGGCTTAAGCGGGGGGCAGTGTTACGAAATTGTACTTGAATTCAAATATAACGTTTTTAACGGCTGGTTTAAATCTTTCTCAATACTTCTAGACATTTCCGTTTATGTTAACAGCAGTTAACATATCTGTAAAAATTATTAACATAGTTCTAAACATACAACATTGAATAAAAAGCTCTCACCATTGTTTTTAAGTATGGCAACACTAAATGTTTAAGCTAATAACATTAATATCGAAAGCTCCAGTTTGTCCGTTAAGAACATTGTAGACAGAAATAGAGCTTTCAAGAAGCATCTACTAGGTAATACAGTGTATATAAATTGGCCGTGAGAACACCATTGAGTGAGTCTAATTGGAAGCGTCGTTAAGTAAAGACAAATTAACTGCCTTGGCTGTATAACCTTGTGCATTATTAAAGTGTGTTGTATAAAGTGTGTAATTTAAGTGTGTGTTTATATTAGAACGCAAGTGACTATTTAAACTGTTATTGTTGTACATTTTTAAATAAAATAAAGAGTCGTTACAACTTTTAAACTACTAAACTGCTGTTAGTTGCAATCAAATTACCGGTTTATTTAAAGGAAATAAACGAACGTTTTTAAAAGGTAAAAACGTAACAATATATATATGCTAGTAGACGTAGCGTGTAATAGTTAATCAAATCAAAATTTCTTTCTGAACAATTTCTTTTGAATTGTAGATGGTTAGACTACTTTTTTTTAATGAGCAATTTTTCATATTCATTTCAAAGTGTTTATTTTGATAATTTCTCACGGCCAGGCGAATTGAGATAATTCAAAAAAAATATCTGCTCATTATTTCATAATATATTGGAAATTGCAAAATATTTTTAAAACATTTTCATTTCTATACTATAAAAGTAAAGGCAAAAATCTAAAGTTCAAAATTTAACCGAAAATATTCTTTTAACTATAAGAGATGTGTAAGCATTACAGTTTTTTTCGGGAATTCTTGGAAAATTCAATTGTTTAAATTTCCCATTTTTCCCGGATTTTAGTTTTTCTTTTTTTTTTGTAATTTCTATTACAGTACACTTAAACATTTGGATAATTGTAAATAATATAATTGTACTAGATTAAATGATTCATGTATTAAATTAAACTGACCGTGGAAGAAATGCACAGACGTAAGACAAGTTTATTAGCTGAAGTCCATTCCCTCATTGCTTGGAAATAAAATGTTTCAAACTTTAGAATTGTATACATTACTTAATTATTTGAAAGATCCTGATGTTTTTTTACAAATCCTGTAACAGCAGTATATTCCAATATGCAACAAAATACTGCGTGATTGGATATGCAGAAAATTGTTTGAGCGCCTTTTTGGAAGATCGGAAATTGACATTCAAGAAGTTGAAGATAATGTACATATGTGTTGCGTGTCACGAAAAAACTTTTAAACAAACCTTTAAAGTTGGAACTGAAAAAGAAAACATATCCTTAAAAGTATAATGCGACTCGTTGAAAAAACAGTTAAAGCTTTTTAAAGCGAGTGTAAAACAAATTAGATATTTTAAAATCTTATACAGCGCCATATTAACAATTCAGCCCACATCTGTGAACAGCAAGAGGTTTTTTCACAAGAGAAAATTTTATAAATAAAATAATGTCCGATGAAACAATTAATGCCTTAACTGTATTAAGCACATTTTTTAGAAATAAACAATATATTTTATTATTTTAATTTTATTGTTTGAAAGAACTTTTTCTTTCTATTTTATATAATGAAACATATATTTATTTAAATATACGTATAAATAGTTCTGTTCCAGTCATTGTCATACTTGCAAGTTTTAGTCAGAAATTACAGGAAAGCATTTCCGTACTATGAATTTTCATATATATTTTGTATATTTGTATATTATTTTTTTTTTTTACTAAAACTTATTAATTGAACAAGTGCTGGAAAAGAACTATATATATTTATTACTTATATAAGTTTAATAAATATTTTTGATAACAAATATTTGTTTTCATTATTTCATCCCAGGATTCCGGGATATGTATTATCTTTTCTCCCCGAAATGAAAAAAGTCTGGGAAATTAAAAACTCTAGTAAGCATGTTTTCTATTTATCTTGTTAAATACCTTCTTAAAATTTTAAAACTGTCGAAATACCATAATATGTCGATTAGGGTGGCCCAACATTGTACGAAGAAAACCAAAATGTAACATATAAAATGTAAAATATAAGCACATAGTTTACCACACAAGTCTGCATGCATGAACAATGAATAAAACAAATTAATTATATATCGAATTACTACTCACATTGTTCTATATGTAATGCAGAGTAATCATAAACATAATTGAATAACACACTTATAATTGAGTACGCTTCAAGTATGGAATATTGTGATTGGTCAAAGAACTAATGTTACTTGATATCATAGCCAACTCCATGATACCGAACGAAACAAATGTAATATTTTAATAAAATAGAATAAGTTAGAAAAGGATTAATTTTGTAAATTAGTATATAAGCACCAACAATAAGCAAATAAGTCAGACTTGAAATTTTAACATAGACTGGCACATTTGCTTTGTTTCATTTGGAGTCTCATCTTTTGAACGCCTAACAATCAAGCTGATCCCCATACAGCTGCGTAAATATAGAACTGGGCTATAGGGAAAACTTTGACATATAATATTCGGCAATCCTACTTATAACCCTACATGACGATCCTACCATCTTATCTTATAACACTACATAGCGATCCTGTTGTAATAATTATAACACTACAGGGGACATTATTTAGGACATATCTGCCAAATTTGAACTTCCTACGTTGATTGGAATAGGATATTACACGGCCATTTATATTAATGATTCCAGAACAAATCTCAAAAATTTTTTCTCAAAAAAATTAATGATATATACATCAAGTGATAGCTAATTTTTTTTATTATGATTATACCCAAAAAAGTTAATATGAACGAAAAAAGAACATTTTAGATAAAATTTTTTTAGCAAATTAATTAATTAATATGAGTTAATTTTATTAAAATGGCGATTTTATCCTTCCTTTTAGCTATTTTTGAAAAATTAAAAAATATGTGTGTATTTATTTTTATTTAGCTGGTGAAAAAAAATAAGATTTGTTCTAGGATCAACGTCGTAAATGTCCGTGTAGCATCCTATTCCAATCATCGTAGGAAGTTGAAATTTGGCCAAGTTGTTCTAAATGACATAATTTTATGTACATTGAAATGTAGCTCGAAAAACGGAATTTTAGACCATCCTAATGTAGATCTTATACATTTGCTCCTACAGCTTTTCATGATCGATTTGACACTATGTAGCTCATCCCATATTACAACAGGATGGAGAGATTAAAATTTTTTATCTTTTAATTGAATTTTTTTTTTTCTTTGACGTTTATTTTTTGTAAAGAAGAAGCAAAGTTCCCTTCGCATCCATTTTGCATTAACGATAAACAACATTACATTAACGATAAACAACAAAATATGATTTATTATAATAAAACTGTATCTACGTGTTCCCATATATGCTTATATAAAAAAATGCAATAGCTCTGACATCATTTTGTTACTTATTACGATATAAATTTTATATAAATTAATTCTGAAACTAGAGAAATTCTTTAATCGGGAATATTTGAATTTTTTTATTTCCTGCATTCTCGGAAATTTTTAAAACACTAACATTTTTGGATAAATAAAATAATATAAAAAAATATAATTTTAAATTATTGGTAATTATTCAGGCTCGAGTTCAGTGTTCCACCGTGGTGTTCCCTGTAAACATCATCTATTTAACTCACTACTTTTTCGGAAATGTAATTTGTGATTTTTAATTATAGAATAATAACAGCATTGTTTCATTGCTACCTATCTGGTAGCTAAAGCAAAAATAACAAGGAAAAGAGATATAGTCGTCAAGCCCGACCATATGATACCCTACACCATTGTGTATGTGCACTAAAATTCGGGGAGGGCTCTTATATTAAACCTGTGTAATAAGTATAAAATAAACCATACGAATACAGAATATTACGTTAATACTAATATTTATATAAATTTATTCACTTTAGGGTGATTCCCGAAAGTGGACCTTATATGGGAGCTATGTTTAATTAAGGACCAATCCTCATAAAATTTGACATATAAAATTAAAAATTTGGTATATAAAACTTATTTCTGTCGAATATTAATTTGATACTAACATTTGTATGGGATTTATGTGCGCTAAAGTGATGTTCGGAAGAGGGGTTTATATGGAAGCTAAAAAATTGATACTTATATAAATCTTTGCATTACATTAAAATATTGCCATATTTAAGACATTCATGATTGTTAATAATTATTTATTCGTGCCAAATTTTATAAAAATATTTTCACAAGGTTATATGAACAGACAGCCGAGCAGACCGACGGTCGAACATCGTTAAATCTACTCAGAAAGTTGGTACTGATTAGAACGGTATACTTGAAGTTAGGTGTCCGAAGACTTTTTCTGTGCGTTACAAACATCAGCACAAATGCTACCACCCCCCAACCACCTATGGTGGTGTAGGGTATAAAAATTAAAAACTAATTAAAAATAATATATTGTTTTGATATATATATATATATAAAGCTAAAAACCCAGCTGGAAACTGTATATTTCATCTTATATCTTTATATAAGAGTCATTCTGACCCCAGTGCATAAAGGGCCAGAAGTAATTTTTGAAAATTTGGAAAAAATGATTATGGAAAATTGTTAGGGACATATAAAACCATGTTTCTTGAAATTTTCTTTGTGATCCGTTTAAACCATTTCCTTCTGCATGCATTCAAAGTTAAAAAAGTTGTTAAAAAAATGGATTTTATTGGAGGTAATTTTTTGGGTTTTTAAACATGGCTAAAATAGATTATTTTTCACATTGTTTAACCTCTGAACAGAAAATTATAACAAAAATAACTCGAATGTAAATAACTTACATATTTTAAGACATTTTAGTTAAATAAATCTCATTTTTTTATATTGACATTCTACCAAAGAAATCCTCAGTCCAATAAAAACAATATTATTTTTAATTTTCATAGCTAATAAAATGTTATCTTTTGCGCAAACTTTCTCGAAATGATAAATCACAGCTATTTATAATAGTGTTCATAAATTTTAAAATAAAACGTTAATTTCAAAAGAATTATGTGTTTTGTTTTAAATAACTAATTTTCCACTCGATTAATATAACAATGGATACTATTACATATGCTACAAACTCTCAATATCAACTTAAAAATAAAATAAAAATATGAAAATTCCCGAATTTGCAGGAAAATAAGCCGTTCCCATAAATAATTTAATTTAAAAAAAAATTCTACAATGAATGATAATTTTGAACTTATTATAATGAAAAATATACATTTCGGTCCATAAAAGAAAATTGTAATTTCAACATTTTTAATTTTTAGAGAAAGAACTGGGTCTTTACAGGCCCCTCAGGAGCAGAACTATTAGGTAACTAGGTTACCTCCGAAATAGAAAATTGTTCTTTCTTATCCGATTTCAAATATTTTTACATCTTCTTAGTGCTCTCGGTAAGGCATATAAAACACATGCTTGCACGCGCTATTTATCCCTTACAGTTTTCAAGTTATTTACATTTGAAAGTTCAACTTTCTCAATTTTCCAAAATCTTAGTCCATTTTTTTAAATATATAGCCCAATATTTTCATCCGATTCCAGTTAGTTAAAGAACAAAATTATCGATCAAATAAAATAAAATTTAAGTTGATATCTTTCTCTAGTCCAAAAATAAACGACTTTGATATTAAAAATTTTAGAAATTATTATTTTTTTCCGAAAAAGTATCTACACTCTTTTCTCTCTGAAATAAACTTTTTCTTAAGAATTTATAATATAAAAATCATTTCCTTAAAGATACCTTTAAAATTGAAAACCAGCCCAAACACCGAATAGGGTTAAGTACAGACTCTCCTGAATTTGATATATTTCGTATCAAATTTTGACTTTAGCCCATATGTTTTAAAATCCCAAAGATTGAATTAACAAACAGAATGCAGTTTCTGAATGTCCAATGTATTCTAAAAAGTTTGCATGCGTGATGCATGGGGCATACAACATGGGAGTTTATGAGTAAAATAGCAAAAAAAAAATCCCGTTTTTGGGATTTTTGCCGTTTTTTTTTTTTTTTTTTTTGGGATTCTTTTTACAAAAATCTTACATTTTTTTACACTGTCTTACAATCACCGAAAATTTCGTTAATATATCTTAAACAGCTAATGTTTTTATTACAAATTAAATATTTTTAATTTCGCCAATAACGAATTAAAAAAAAAAAAAAAATACTTTAATTCCAAAAATAGTTATGAGTAATGATGTTGAAGTAAATCAATGAAATACAAAATATTATTTTTTTTTTAATAAGTAAATTTATAGTTTTTGTTTTAAAATAAAATGTTTTTTATTAACTAGGTGTACTCTTGTATTTAATTCAAAAACTCAAAACGTTAACATGAATTTTACAAAAATTTTCATAATCCCGCTTTTTCACAAAACTTCAATATTCCGCTTTATTCATTCAGAATCCCGCTTTTTGACAAAAGCCATCTGGTTACACTGATACATATATGTTTATTAGAGTGGCCCTCATTTGGAAAGGTGTCCAGATTCTCGTTCTCAACCTCTAGAAATGTCGAACAGTCAAAAGTATAAAAATTAAAAAAATAGAGGTTGCTCAAAGCTCAATATCTTGAAAATTATAAATTATATCTTTTTTAATTCCACAATTCCTTTCTGAACTACTGAAAATCAAGAGAAATAAATTAACAACCAATAATATAACAGTTATTAAAATAAAATTACCATAAAACACGTAATTTTCACCGAAATAAGGCATGATATTTACGGAAAATATTGAGAAAGGCTTCATCGTCTACATATATTTATAAATGCATATATTTAAATTTAGCATTAAAAACATGCTTCAGATATCCTTTTAAAGGTAATTTATTGCCTTTAACAACAACCTCAATGAACAGTACACAGTGGGACAGAATCGAACATTTTTGAAAATAAATCTATAACTTAAGTTAGAATATATATGTATATATATATATATATATATATATATATATATATATATGTATATATATATATATATATATATCCTCAGGAGCGGAGCTATGGGGGCTCTGACATAGATAATTTTTAAACGTTTGGCAATCTTTTGTTTCCTATTCGATTTCAAATATTTTTCATCTTTTTTAACTCAATAAGGCCTATAAGTAAGCATGATTTTACTTGTGAAATTTTAAATACCTTGGACCAATTTTATTAGTTTATTTCTAACTCTTAACTGAGTCCAAAAATAAATGATTTTGAAATTGAATATTGCAAAATTACTATTTTTTTTCTTTTTTTGCAGAATAAGTGTCTATTTTCTCTAAATGTAACTTTTTAACAACATATAATATTTTTATAATTTTCTAGAAAGGAATCTTCACAAGGATGATTTTAAAAAGAAAATACTCCAAATAACCCAAGCGGCTTAAGTACACACCCTCCCAGATTTGACGTATTTTATATGAAAGTTTTGGCTTTAGTCTATATTTTCTACAATCCCAAAGCATGCATCTGCAAGAAAGAATTGAATTGAAGTCAGTATCTTTTACAGAACCGGAATTACGCTACTTTAAAGTTTAATAATAAATGAAATTTCCCCAAAAAAAAATTGTACTATTGTGGGTGTGGAAAAGCCATAAATAGCTAAATAAATAATTTGTTCCCTTAGCCAATCTTCGAAGGTGTGTTTGTTATTGCAAGCAATACATTCTTTTAGATAACAAAAACCAAGAGCATGGTCGATCTTTTTGAAACTCTTAGTGACGTATCTAAAACGAATAAAATGTTAAATAAATTATGGTACTGAATGGTTGTAAATTATTTGAGGAGTTGCAACAATAAAATTCAGTTTTCTATTTAAAATCTTTCGTTTTTACATATACAAATATTTCTGTTAAGTCTTAATTAATATTTCTTCGTATTTTTTTCTGGTTCATAATTTCTTCCTAGTGGTATTTTTAGAGAATTTGTTATATAATTCAATATTAATTTTTCATTTTGTTCTGCGGCTTCCCATTAATTAATTGACATTTTTACCTGAAGATGTCTTCTCCAATATAAGGGTGGGAGGGATACACATAGACATCTCTCCAATGAGCATAGTCTCCACAAAAGGTGAGACACTCGGTAAATATTTTTTTTTAAATCCCGGGAAATTTATATCGGGAATTTTGGGGAATTTAATTTTTATTTTTTAAATAAAAAAAAATTAAAATTTGAAACGCTTTTTTAATGGAAAATAATTTATATAACGTTCCTAAATTCTATAGAATGAACTTTGGTATCTTGGAAATCACATTTATTCTTGCCATAATTATTTTTGTATTGCTCTACTTTAAATCTTTCTTCTGCCCTCCGTCTAGTGTTGTAATTGTGGTCAATTGGAATTAAAAATATTTTATCGTTGTACAATTCATTTAAAAAGGTTATGCGTTAGATGCTACAGATGGGTATCTGTAAATTGGTTGCTAGGTTCGGAATTTTGCTACTGAAAGTGTTGTTGACAATTGTGATGTTGACAGGAATACTGTTGTTCTTTATGGTTGAGTGTATGTTGTCTGTGTTGTTTAGGTATGTGTATATGTTGTTTGTGATGTCCAAGATATTTGCACGTTTTAACCACATCTATTGTAGTAATTCAAGTATCTGTTACATTACCCATGTTATTATAGTTGTGAAGGCAATTATAATCACGAAACACAAAGTTTGTATTTGCAAGATGTTGTGATTTTATATGCATTATTTTAGTTTTCGATGCGTTAATTACGAGTCCATTATCGTGACACCATTTTGAGACCTCATTTAGTTGCAATTGCATATTTTCACGAGCAATTCCTATGTATTTATGGGATACTATAATCACCATGTCATCAACATATGCAAACGATGAGCAGTTCTTAAAACTGTTACCTCTGATGCCATTTCGTTCCAGTATATTGATTAAAATATTGTGTGGCATTGTATCGAATGCTTTACTAAAGTCAATAGAAAGAAAATTGTAGTGTAAATTTTCTGATAGGCATGTATTTATGTGGTAGAGAAGTTTCCTAATAATTTATTAAAGTTTTTCCCCTTCTGAAAGCCATATTGATTAGGGTTTATAATATTATACTATACGAGTTGAGTCTTCTTACTAATATCTTTTCTAAAACTTTTCGATTACTGGTAATATGGAAATAGGTCTATAAATATTACATAATACCGCTATCTAGGCTTGAGTTTATATAAGTCTTAAACATTGGTGTTAGAACTGGCGAATTGTATTTTAGATATTTAGGTCGGATACCATCAGCTCCTGGACTTTTATTTGTTTTAAAATATCGTACACCTTTTCTTCACATATTGGAGCCATAAACATTTAGCTTTGCACTCTCATTGTCGGATTTTGACATGTTTTTATATCACATTTATAAGCAAAATTATTGGCAATATTTATTGGATTTTTATTTTTGAAATTATTTATTATTGTTGTATTTATATTATTTACTTTTTTCCTTAAAATTTAATTTATTAGTAACCATGTTGTTCTCATATTCGTTTCATTTTCATAAATTTTATTTTAAAATCACATTTTGCGTAGTATAATTTTTTATTTAAACAATTTCAAAATTTTTTATATTCATATTCTTATATTTTATTACTTCTGTTATTTAACCATTTAGTATAAAGTTTATCCCGAATTTCACAATATATTATTAATTCTTTATTCATCCATGGATTCACTTTGTTTGCTTTTTGTTGCTTTTATTGGATTTTTTTTTTTTTTTTTTGATTTATCATAAATGTTTTTAAAATTCGCATATATTTTATCAAATATTTCATTTATGTTCATGTTTTGATTTACTAGTTCATTCCAGTTTATATTTTTAATGATTTTATTTATCTTATAGTTATTAAAAACATTTAGATTGTTTCCCTGAAAAAGTAGGTTTTCTTGACCCTGGTTTGCATCTTGTTTTTCTTTTTCTTATTTCATACAACAAAGCAGAGAGTTGTGGTCAGAAATATTTGTCCTCACCATTAAAGCTTGTGTTTGTTTTATTATTGTTTCTTATATGCAAGTGGTCAATGCATGTTGTTGTTTTCTTTGTTCCATCTTCTCTTGTTGGTTTATTTGTTATACATTGAAACTCGTTTGTGTAACTAAAAGAAATGGATATTTTTGAATATATCTGCGAACTCTATTGGCTTCATGTATTGGAATTTACGCACGTACTGGTTAGCTAGCTAGATCGGGAGTGATGGGCTGGGATTTTGTTCCATATGATCATTACCGTACAATAAAAAAAAAAAAAAAACAAATGTATATATCTTTAAATTCAAACAAGATTTTACTCTAACTTTCTTAATTTTAAAATTTGAGCTCTGTTGTTAAAACTCAGCTTCTCAACCCAATCGTGGTTTTCTAATGAGCCTATAATATTAAAAAAAACGTCAGTCCCTGAAGTTCTACATAAAACAAACGAATTACTCTCTCATACTTACTAGTTAATACGTCTCATACATATATTTAAAATCTCTAATATAAAAAAAAGCCTCTTAAATCATTAGATCATACTTAATTATTTTTAAGAGCGTTAATTAGAAATAATATCAATTACGACAGAGAAATCTTATAACAAAAAAAATAGTTTATCAAAGGTGAGTTCATCAAAATTGAGTTGCTATAAAACTTCTTTGAAGTAAGAATAAAAACAAAAAAATTCAAAATAAAAACTACAAAATTCTGAATGAAAAGAAATATGAATGAAGTAATAGATACAAAGTCAACAATAAAAAATTGTATACAAAACGTAAAATGTAACATATGAGCAAAAAGTAATGTATAAAAAAATTGTTTTTTGCTTACAGAGCCAAATACAATTAATTACATTATTATATATATATTTGTTTTTTTTTTTTTAATATATAATATTTAAGATAGAATATTTGTTTTAAATGCAAAGGTTAACTTATATGTAATATAATAAATATAAGACCGAATTTGTTAGAGGAATATTTCTGTTTTTTAAGATCTAAGCTTTAAACTTAGTATTTAATATGAAAAGTTTTAAATTAAAAATTAAATTGGATATTTTGAATTAGTTAAAATGTTATTGTTATATACAGAATTTGAACTTTTAGGTAATTAATATAATATATATATTTTTTTTTTTTCATAAGAATTAAATTATATAAATGTGTTTTGTTTTAATTTGTTAGAATTCATTTTTTTCTTTATTAATATTGCAGATTTTAGGCTTTAAATGAAATAACTCTTAGATTTCAAGGTTTTATTTTGTTTAATATATTCTATGCGGACTAACTATTTTTAAACATTAGGATAGAAAAATTATTATTTAGTTGAATTTTATTTACAATAGTTATCTAGCAGAAGTTTAGTTAAAATTTATTTAGAAAATTTTAGTGAAATTGTTGTTCAGCACAATAGTAATTTAGCTATTATTTTTTTCTTGAAGAACAAAATTAGACTTGGATGAATACTTTTAAGAAACTATTCAATATGATTTAGTTTTGATATTCCAGTTAGTCATAAAATATACAGTATATATCTTAGAAATTGTGTGAAAGACATATTTAATATCTAGCAGGATTAATTTTGCAATCATTATAAATAGCAGATTGATTCTTAAGGAAACTTCTTGAAGATTGAAATTAAATTTTCATGGATGCAATATGAACGAATTTTCTGCAGTTCCTAATAAATTCCTTGGCATAGAATTCGAATTTTAATCAGGCAATAAAAGGTGGTTCAATCGAGTGATTATGTCTCCCACGCGTTTCATAGAACCCAACACAAGGTTCAAAGTTCACCCGAGAGCAATAACAATAATATATATCAAAATTTCTGGAAAATTGGTTATTTTAGATAAAATACCACTACATTCTGTGCAGATTTTTAAATAATTTACCTTGAATTTTTTTGTAGAAAAACTTTATAAAAATCTTGGCAGGATTTTCTTCATATATTCTGAATATTTTTTAAATAATTTGTTTAATTTATAAATATATTTAGGAAGAAACACAATTTGTCTTAATATTTCGAAATTTTAATAAATCATGTATAAGTACTTCTTTTTTTCTTTTTCTAGATTTTAAATTAAGTTAACTATTGCACTGCCAGATTTAAAAAGATCGTCTCATGGTCTTCATCTAAATATCAAATGTCTATTAGGTATTAAAGCTAATTAAAAGCTTTGGTTTTTATACACTTTTTCTTTAAGAATACCAACTCAATGATGAAAAGAAACAAATATATAGTAAAGTTGAAAGCAACTCTCATCATGTATAATTTTCGTAAGAAGATATACATGATCGAAAATGCTGAATAAAGCAAAGAAGAATAAAATAATATAAATTAAAAAGTATGGTACTATTTAAAAGTACAATGTTAATTTCCGCATTACTTTTGGTGCTGAGATACAATAACGGGGAAATACACCCAATGTAAATTAATGACGACCAGTTAAATTATTGAATTAATATTTTATTAGTTTTAAACAAATTTGAAGAGATCAATTCAATATATTTTGTTGTAATATTTTGGTTGAGTATATCAATATTTATATCGCCAATTATAATCATATCTTGTTTAGTATTTATTGTTTTATCTTGTTCTATTATGAAGTAATTTGCGTTGTTTTTTTTTTTTTTTTTTTTTTTTTGGTGGACGATAAATTTAAATTAAAGAGAATGTTTTTAATTGTGACATCTATTTGTAATGATTCAAAAGATATTGTATTTAAGGGAATATTTGTATGCATTATGTTTTCTCTGATATAAGTAGCTACACTTCCATCTCTACCTTCTCTATTTAGAAAGTACGAGCTAAAACCATGTATATTGGAAGCATGTTATTCTTCGTCGGTTAATTTTGTTTTCACAAGAAAACAAATGTAACAAATTAATATTCATAGTTGTATTCAGGCTGGCCAAGAATGGTATGAAATTCAGATGTAGTGATCGGATGTTCATATATATGATTGTTGTGGAATAACTGTTTATTTATTTGGTTAACATTTTTTTAATATTTTATTGGAATTTTGATTCACTGTGTTATAAAAAAATTAAATTAGAATTAAAAATGATACAATATTGAGGTTATTTAAGTTGTGAATGTTATTAACTCAATATATGCGGCATTGGCTATAATAATGGGATTTGAGGTTTAATTTGTCTTTTTTTATTAAGGAAAGAGAATTCAATAATTACTTTTTTGGATTTTTTAGACTATACGAGTTGCTTATGTCGTTATCGTTTATTCCTACATTTAAAGATTTAGCAATTGTTTTAATAACATCTGTTGGGCGTATGTTGTCGTTTGCAATGTTTTTTTTTTTATTTCTAAGTAATTGTTGTTCTAAATTATTGATTATTATTAATTATTATATTAATGAATTTGCTTTTCTTTTACTTTGTTACTCTCACTTACTTGGGTGGTTAAAGTGGTAAGAGAGTTAGTAAGAGTTGTCATAGCTGCTTGTAGGTTTATGTTTGTTTGTGTTGTTTTCGATTATTGATTTTTTTTTTAACATGTACACATTATTATTCAATTCATTTAGTGATAAAGAGTCTTTAAAACGTCATCATTCTCAACGTTTTCGTTTTACTTTGCTGTTTCTGATTTGGTTGTGTGGGCAATCATCAATTATAACATGATAAGCATTGTTGCTGCTTGTGGTTTGCATCTCCAATCTGTTCTCCGCTCTGACAGAGAACAACACGTAAAGAAATGATAGTGGGAAATACATGAGGAGCACTTAACGTTTTTTGTTGGTAATACATTGATATATTGTGCACAGAGTCATTTTGTTTATTTTTTTTTTTTTTTTTTTTTTTTTTTTTTTTGACAAAATTATTTTAGCTTTTTGATATTGTTTTGAGATTTTTCTTTAACAATATTCACTATTTTGAAACAAATTTTTGATTTTTCAAGAAATGTTTTTTGTGTAATTTTTATTACGTTTAACTCCGTTATATATGATTTTGTTAGAGTACACTAGAAAATCGACCGTACGCATTGAAAGACTGTATATTAATGCCATTAACAAGACTTTTTAAGTAAATATTTATGCCAGTTATTTTTCATGTAGCTTTTTTGAAATCTCCGAAAAACCTTCTTGTTGTATTTCCATAATTTGTACTACCATCATTTAGATTTTCTCAGATATTCTAAACGTTTTTAACTCGTCGTTATTTTTGATAGACTTAGTTAACTTTGCTGTCACATTTCTATACTTTAAATCATATGCTATGTGCAGAAAATGCGCCATGAACTGCATTCTGGCGTGAAGTGAAAATATTCTGAAAGACAGAAATTCTTTATTAATACTTTCCGTAATGGCATCAATCATTCCATCAATCATTGTTAGACTTAGTTGAAAGGATATGTCGAATCTGTATTTATTTATGGTTATTGAAAGAGGTTGTAAATCATTTATTTCATCTTTAATATATTCCACTAAATTCTTTGTTATGAATTTTTACACCTTAATGTAAATTGCTTTAAAGAATACGATCATATTCTTAATGGCACCAAAGATGCCATAAATACGTTTTTATAATCCGCCATTTTTTAACTCCCACTAACTTGTATTTAGAAGTGGCTGATAGTCCGTCACATCCAAACTTACAGATAATACAACATAGGCGTTATTTACTTTTTCCAACTGATCTGCAGAAAAATCAGCAACAATCCTCGAAGCTGTATTCTCAAGCTTCCTTTTCGTCAAGGGATATAGATGACAAAATACTTTGCTTTTTTTCTTGAATAGTAGAATTGAGTGTACCTTTTCAAGCAGAGCTTTTATTAAATTCTTTTGATGTTTTACCACATCCCCTAAGTGTTATCAATTTTCGTTAGAATGGTTCTAAGCACAGAGGTGTTGTACAATAAAAATTTTAAATTTTGTATTTTTTACTTTTACATGCCTGTTCATAGAAAAAGTCTTAAAAAAGTTACAATTTTGTTATGACTAAAAGTTATGATTATTCTTGAGATTCAGTCATAACATCCCAACATGCAATGTAAAGTAAAAATTGTGACTTATCTTGTCAGTTAAAAATAAAAATAAAATATTTTGCAAAAAAGTGTAAGGTGTTTAGAGAAGAATGGATAATTTGCAAAAAAGACATCAAGAATTTAATACACATACGCTTTATCGCTCTTTGGCCCTCAAGGATTTCAAATATGTATGTATTTTTCTACAACAAAATTATTTATGTTTTCATATTTTTTGTTTTCAATTAAAATGTCTTTTTATGGTAGTCACAACTCTTGTGACTATCTACATATCAGGTTTTAATTTTGAAAACTAAAAATTAAAATATTTTATCTTGTGAATAGGAATTTTAAGACTATAGACACAATTTATGTGTTAGGACTATTTTTGAGTCACAATATTTCAGTGAATAGGCAATTAGTCCAGGAAAGTAAGACAAAAAAGTGACTAAACCTCGGAACTTAATACAGAAAAATAAATTTTGGCATATAGCTTCGTCTTGGCATCGTAAAAATTAGTTCCTTGCACTGGTCGGCAGAAAATCCTTCCTTAAGCAAAAATAGATGTTTTTTTTTTCTATCAGGTCCTGCCTAATATTTATTACGTCAAATTCCATCTAGTCCACCTGCATATTTTTGTTTAAAGAATAATTTTTTTATTTTTTTGCCCACCTCGTGTCTCTGCTTAATTGTAAGTATTCATGGGTATTTTTACTTAATTGTGAATAAAATTAAGATTTGTGCATAAATTTTTGTTTAAAGAAGGAAAAAACTTGTTTTTTTATTTTTGCCGACCAGAGTAATCACGTGTACGCTGCGCGAGTTATTTGTGTACACAGTCTACGCAATTTCGTACAATTTAGCTGCAGTATATCTTTATGTACTGTCATTAGTTTTCGAGTTATAGTGTTTCTTTTATTCGATTTAATGTTTTGTAGTCCCCAATATATTTCAGGACAAAATTTTGATATTGTAATGATAATTAAACCATCCATTTTCTATAAATATGTCTTAAATGTTATTTTAAAATATATTTTATAAGACAAATGGTAGAAACTTTAGCTTTAGGTTCGTCTCCTTCCGCAGGCTTCCACTAGGCCGATAAGGAGATAAAAAGTATAAAAACGGGTAAAATTAAATTTTTATTTCATTCGACAGGTGTTTTTTTGGTTTAAAAACAGTGTTTTGGCACTTTTTTGGTATCCTGTGTAAATCCATTGAAAATATTATGCACGTCTTTAGCACTTTTTGGAAACTCGAACATTTAAGAGGTTATAAGATTTTGTGGGAATAATAACCTTAACAATTTCCACAAATAAGATGAAAATAGAGTGGATAGGTTTAGTGGGAAAGCTAGTCCTCGTACAAAATAAATATCAATTATCGCATGACTAAAGAACTATAACTGTGATATTTTGTGAGAATAATTTTCTTACTAAGTCTACAATTGCGATGAAAATGCAACGCGTCGGTCTAGGGTGAGTAGTAGCCCCTTGAATCGTATATTTTTTAGGAATTACTTTCACATAAAAGTATTATTTCATGATCCTGCTAAATTGACAACTCCGATATAAGTAATACAAAAAAAAAAAAAAGAAAGCAAACTAGCACACTCAAACAAAAACCAAAAAACCCTGGATACTTAAGCAGTGCAATATATTAATATGATGATTAAAAATTTAAAATTTTATTGAAAAACACATGACGGAAATTGCAAGAAAAAAAATTAATATTTACATGGGAGTGTTATTTGATGTTGTCAGTACAACTTATTTTCTTCAATACACTGCGATGCAATAAGTAAAGTTCAACAAAAATAATAATAATACTAATAAAAAACACTTCAACATAAAACACAGTATTTAGGCAACTGTGTAGACTGATAATTCTACTATTTCATATAATTTTATTCTAAAGTAAAGTTGATTATATTGATCATACTACACTGGTGCATAGTCCCATAAACGCACATCAATTTTTTTTTTTTAATCAACTTAACAAAAATGGGGATAAAGAATAATTAAGGTACTACAAATTAATTTTTTAAATTATTTATTGACTTATTATTTAACAAAAAACTTAAAATGTACATTAAATTTTGTTTTCATTGTAAATTTAGAAGCTTAGTGTTATTTTTGAAGGCATTTTCCTACATATGCACTTAAATTAATGAACCAATTTAGCATTATTAATAATGTGTTGATCAACCTTTGTTTTGGATAAGTTTTGGTCTGGTATGATTCGACTAATTTTTTAAGAAAATCACTGTCAATTTCTTCCCAGACTTGTTTATTGAGTAAACTTTACGGGTCATGTACCCCCGCAGGTTCTCCATTTGATTTAAGTCCGTTCAATAGTGGAATACTATGTTCATTAAACCTCTATTTAAATTGGTTCGATACATGGATTGCAGCGCTATCCTGTTAGAATATGCAATCTTCATCCATTTTTTCATCCACAAATGAGAGAAGAGCATCTTCCAACAGCTCATTATAAATTCATTTTAGTTGGAACAAAACATATTTTTGATTTCCTGCAGCAGAAGAAGCTGCAAAAACCATAACACTGCCGCCACCGAAATTACGTTTCGACATACGAATTCCATTCGACCTCAAATCATGCTAATAGCAAGAATATGAATCGGACCCGTCCAAATTTCTTTTCATCAGAAAAGATTACTTTATTCCACCCATCTGTCCACTTCATGTAGTTGCGCCCAAATTTTCAACGATTTTCCGATTTATAATGCTGTTTTATCATTTTATGTTACCATCTGTTCGCAGAATGTGTGCAACATGTTTGGAAGTGATAACAAGGTCAAGTTTATTTTTTTTGTAGCATTTAATTTATTGTGTGTGGCTTCTTCTTTTATTCTATTAATTTGCCTTTTTGATTACCTTTTGTTGGTTTCCGCACTCCGTATTTCTGCCCTTTCTTCAGAAAGCCTCGAATAACTCCTTCCGAATGATTAATTTTTCATCGAATTTCGCTGTTAGAATGGCCTTAATCATGAAAAAATTTAATTTGAATTCATTCCTGGTCTGTAAGCAAAATTCCTTTGGGCATCCTTTAAGCTGATGAAATTTTCCAATTGAAACGAAAATATTTAAAGTGAACAGAGATGTTGTCATCGGAAACCTACCTTAAGTAAAACAGACAACTAAAACTTAAAATAAAATAAAATTTGCAATAACTTTTTAGACAAATTTTTCTCGACTGCGTTTATATTAATATTAATATGTTCTAATTGCTAAATTAAATAAAACAACAAAAGCAAGAAACAAATATTTCTTACATAAAAAACTACCGTTATATCGCGAGTTATTGTAACATGTTGGAGTGTACTTTTAATTTAAAACACTTGTTTTAATTTCATTTTCAAATTTAAATTTTTCAGATACAAAATTTTTAATTGAGTTATCTTTTGTTTTGAAAATTTTATTAAAATTTTTTTTTAGGTATCTTGATTTAAATTTTAAAATTTCGGAAAAATTTCATGTTTCATTGTGTTGATTTTTTTTTAATTTGTTTAGTTGCCTTAGTTTTTGGAATAATTTTTGGAATATTTTTATGTAGGTAAATTGCTTTTTAAAATTCGAAAATATGGGAAAGAATATTAGGCATACCTGTGTTAAAATTTTTATTTTATCATGTAGGCTATAGAATTGGAATTTATTAGATTTTCTTAAATGATTTTTGAAAAGAAAAAAAATAAAATATATTGAATTTTTGAAAGTCGAAGTACTTGAGAGGAACAGAAAAATAAGGGAAATTATATAAACAATTGTGTTTGTGCGCGAAATTTAATTAATATATACATTAATATAAATAAGAAAGAATAAAAATCCTTGTTAGATAACAAGGATATAGGGAAAAAATTATAATAGTGTGAATTAAAAGAACACAACAAGGATATAAAAAGAAAATAACGGAATATAAAAAGAAGGTTTAAAAAATATATAATTTGAATGAGAAATTACAAAAATAAATAATAACAATAATGTACGCATAAAGTATTCTTATATTTCTAAATATATTATGTATAAAATTTAAATTTAAATGCCGTTAATGAAACATAAAAAACAGAAAGAAACTACAAAATAAAGATAATTAAAAGAATAAGAGAAAATAAACAAGATTCATTGAACAAATTAAAACATGATAAATAAAATTAATTTACAAAAAAAGAAACAATTTTTTTAAATTATTGAAATAAATGCAACTATTTTCGAAAATTTAATGCTTAGTCATAGGGAGTGTTGCTTTTATTAATCTGAGCTGATTAATTTATGAATTAATTCAGGATTTCATTTGTAAACAGGGAAAGAAGAAAAAATTGAAGCTGAATGAATAAATTAATTTAGTTATAATTTTGTGTATTAATAATTTAATTTGTTTATTATTTTAAATAACTTAAAATTGTGTTTGTGTTAATTAATTTGTGTTTAATAATTTATTTTTTTTTTTTAATTTGTTTAAATTTTTTTATTAATTTTAAAAAAATTACAAGAACTTCAAGATATCCCAGATGCTGATATGTACATGTCATCGTTGGATATCTAGGCAATATTGTAAGTTTTATTATATAACAAATTGAACTATTATATAAAAATTTAAATTTATTACATTGTTGTTAAAAATTTTAAATGATAATAAGTTTGAAAATTTTGATAATTTTTCCTATAATTTAATTTAAATTAACATTCAATAAAAAAATGTTTTGCTTTGAATAATATTTGAAAGAAAATATGTTGCATTAAATTTTTATTTTCAGTTGTGGAATAGAAGGGGATAAATGTGATAAGTTACGGCAAAATGATTGTGCTCTTAGGTATTATATTTAAAGTTTGACCAAATATAATCATGGTGGTATATTAATACCAAGGGGTGGGTTGTGGCTAAGGGTATCTAATATCTATACCACAAAAGTATTCAAATCAATGGTAAAGTTGTACTCACTGAGTAGAACCCAAAATTGTGTTGTTTAGAAAATCAGTGACGTTACAAATGGCGCCCAACGGGAACATGACTTTTGATTGAAAGGCATCTTTTTGTCAAGCTTGTTTTGATTAATAATAGTGCTTTTGAGAATGAAATGTTTTAGTGATTCTTTTTTTTTTTTTTTTTTTTTTTTTATTCTGCATCCTTTGATAACATACATAATGTATCCCAGTTGTGTGATTAAATAAATTTTGTTTGAATTTCATGTTTCATCATCCTATTTATTTAAAAATTTTAATTTATATATAAGCTGTGATGATTTTGAAAATTGATTTTGGGTTTTGATTTGTTGTCACAATTGTTTCATCATGATTTCATTTTGAACCTTAATTTTTCACAACTGAAAAATTTTATGAATTGTTTATTGGTTTGTTCTGAAGTGTATTGAATTTAAAATTTTTCACATAATTTTGTTTGTTTTGATTATCATTGATTTTTTTTTATAATCGCGAGTTTAATTTTTTTTGTATTTTTATGCCAATTAAGATATTATTATTATTTATTTAATTAAATTTAGATATGGATTCAAAGAGACGTGTCAGGCGTAATTTTGCGAAATCGTTAGAGAATATGGGTAAGACCATAAGCATGGAAAATGAACCGGGTCGTGTTGTTAGTGAATCGGAGCTTAATTCTACAGTTAGGCACATCGATGAAAGTTTATTGATTGACAATGAGGATGATATAAAGGTAGCAAATAATTTTTCCGTAGATAGCATTCTTGATATGATATCGGATGTGGTCCATAATCAAGTAATAAGCCTTATAACTACTTTGGAGCAGAATCTTTATGTAAGAATGAATGAAACCATTTCTCATCTACTATCACCAAAACGGATAAATGAAGAAAATAGTCAAAAACAAAATCCTATAGGGAATGATTTTAAAAATTCGGAAGAACGACATTTTAATAGTAATAGACCTTTTTAAATGCATAGGTGGAATGTGTATTTTTCAGGAGACGATAAGGAATTGAGGATAGACAATTTTATCCGTAGAGTAGAACATATAGCTTTTTCTCAAAGAGTTTCTCTTCAGGAGGTTACTAACAATTTGTATATTTTATTGAAAGGCTGCGAATTGGTATTTTCAATGGGTTGAACGAAATAAAGATATTACTTGGGATTCGATAAAATGTGCCTTATTCATTGCAAAAATATAATGAAACATTTGATCAATTTTATAATGTTATTTTAGATTTGAACTCGCGAATGACCTGTCCAAGATCAGATATTGATTTAATAGAAATAATGAAACGAAATATCTCCAGTAAAATGTTGATATTTGTACATAATTCGATGTCTCAAACTTTACCAGAATTTCTTCTAGAATGTAAACGTGCTGAACGAAATGTTTTGAAAATAAAATCAGGTTGTAATAAGACTATTTTTAAACCTAAAATAAATGAAGTAGAATTATTAAAGGAAGTTAATAGTAATGAAGAATTTATTGAAGCATTAAGTCGTGGTAAGCCTTCTGATATTACATGTTTTGACTGCAAGGAAAAAGGTCATTTTGCGTTTAATTGTACAAAAAATCAGGACGAGTTTTTTGTTATAGATGCGGTAGAGATAATTATGTTATTTCAAATTGTCCTTTTTGCGTTGAGGAAAACACGAAGAGGAACAGGAAAACCGGGGATCCTATTCAGTAAATGCAACCCGGGGCTCTGATTTGTTAAATTTCTCACAGAAGGTACAGGACAGTTTTCATGACAGATGGACAAAATACAATGAGATTCGGACGAAAATTTTTAGTGATAATAAATAATGCAAATTTAAACCAGTATCTGACAAAATTTTAAAGACAAGTCAAAGACATAAAGAACATAGGAATCAACACAAAATTATAGATAGTGCGATACTTTGTGGTGCAAATGGGGGTATTAGAGCTTTTGCAGAAGTGGAATTTTTTGGTGAAAAAATAAAAGGATTGTTGGATAGCGGTGCCACAATTTCAGTTTTGGAATTGGATTCAATTGAGTTTTTGAAAAAGACATAATGTGGGAATGAAAAATGTTAGATCTGTAGTAAGAACGGCAAATGATTCCTCAATGCCGATTATAGGTAAAATTACTACTACAATTAAATTCAATGACCGAACTGAAATGATATGATTTGTCTCTAAATTTAGAAGTTAGTGAAATTGATAATGAAATTGATGCAAATAGACATATATTGACAGAAATACAAAATAAGGAACTTGAGAATGTAATAAATATTTTTCCTTCATCGGAAATTTTGGGATTGGGAAAAACATGTTATAGATACTGGCGATGAAAAACCAGTAAAACGTAGGCATTATCCTATTTCAATAGCGAGACAGAAACTCATTTATGGGGAACTTGACCGCATGATTAGTTTAGGAGTGATAGAGGAGAGTTATAGTGCTTGATCTTCACCAGTGACTGCGGTTATTAAACCCAATAAAATTAGACTTTGTTTAGATAGTCGCGATTTAAATAAAGTTGCAATTAAGGATGCGTATCCTATTCCCAATATTGAAGGTTTATTGATGAGGCTTGAGGATACCTTCTTTATCAGTGCGATAGACCTTAAAGACGCCTTCTGGCAAATCCCATTGGGAAAATTTAGTTAGGAAAAAACAGCGTTTATAGTTGTCGGCAGACCACTCTATCACTTCAAGGTGATGCCATTCGGCCTATGTAATGCGCCGCAGACTATGATGAGGTTAATGGATAAGGCAATTCCTTCTGAATTAAGAGAAAGGGTATTTGTCTACTTAGACGATCTCTTAGTATTTTCTAAAAATTTTGATGATCATATTGTATTGTTGAAGAAAGTAGCAGAATGTTTACGTAAAAGTGGCCTTACAATAAATGTTGCAAAGTCGAAATTTTGTATGAAGGAAGTAAACTATTTAGGAAGCCATTAAAAAATTTTTAAATTTTTCGTTCGTGAAGTGCGTCAATTTCTCGGCGTTGCTAATTATTACCGGAAGTTCGTTCCTAACTTCTCCTCATTAGCTTCTCCAATATCGGCTTTAATTAGAAAGGGAAAAGAATTTTAGGTTTTAGAAGCAATATCAGATTTAAAGCGTGCCTTAAGTACTGCTCCGGTGTTAGTTCACCCAGACTATACAAAACAATTTATTGTCGTGTAAATCAACGAAAGCTCCTAGTTTTATAACAAGACCACCAATGGGAAATCAGACAATTACGGAAAGGGCATTTCAGAAACTTTTTATTGATCTTCTTGGACCATATCCTCGTTCGAAGCATGGCAATACTAACATACTTGTAGTTTTAGACCATTTTAGTAAATTTTGTTTTATACATCCCCTGCGGAAAGCAGATTCGAATAGTATAATACAGTTTTTCAGAATTATGTTTTTAGTGTATTTGGTGTACCGGAAACAGTGCATAGCGATAACGAAAGTCAATTAATTTCAAAAGATTTTTCAGAAATGTGTAAAGTTTATGGTATTAAACAGATATTTAGTGGATCATACGCACCTCAGAGCAATGCTTCTGAACGTGTAAATAGGTTCATATTAGCCGCAATTCGATCTTATATATGTGAAAATCAGACAAATTAGGATGAAAATATTTGTTATATTAACCAATCATTTAGAAGTTCAGTTCATTCTTCATTGGAATGTCTCCGTACTATGTATTATTTGGCAAAAATATGATTTTGCACGGTACTTCTTATAAAATTTAAAGAAATTTGGAACATTTGAATGATGGAGAAATAGAAGTTGTTAACCAGCCCGATCAGATGAAATATATTAATAAGTCTGTTTTTAGAAATTTAGAAAAAACTTACAAAAAGAGTGAACGTAATTATAATCTAAGAGGTTGTAGGAACATCAAATATGAACCTGGTCAGGAAGTTTACAGAAAGAATTTTCAGCAGAGTGACTTTTCCAAACAGTTTACTGCTAAACTAGCTCCAATATATGTAAAAGCTCGTATTGAATCTGCTCTAGGAAATTGTTTATATAGACTAACTGATCTAACTGGAAAATTCATAGGTGTTTTCCATGGAAAAGATATTAAACAATAATGTTATATCTTTGCCCGGTTTTTTTTCGTGGGTCGAGCCACATATAAATTGTATGCACATAGTTCCAAAACATTTTCTTCATATTATATATTTGTAAAAGTTTTGGTTTGTTGGGGTGTACTTTTAACACTTATTTTAATTTTATTTTCAAATTTAAATTTTTCAGATACAAAAATTTTTGATTGAGTTATCTTTTGTTTTAAAAATTTTATTAAATTTTTTTTTAGGTATCTTGATTTAAATTTTAAAATTTCGGAAAATTTTCATGTTTCATTGGGTTGATTTTTTTTAAATTTGTTTAGTTGCCTTAGTTTTTGGAAAATTTTGTGGAATATTAAAAAATAACAAAGGTCACAATTTCCCCTATATGATAGTTACTAACTTCAAATCGATATATCTCGATTCCTAGACGTGACCCAGCGAAACGCCGGGACACGTATAACTTCATTTTTACGGATATAACATTTCCCGTTGGTTTCATCCCATCCCGATTTTGACTGTCGCATAGTGATATTAATCATATCATTATTTTGGTCGTTTTCAATAATGTTTTGATGCGGAATGACATTATGAAGGGATACCTCAAAATCCGTTCCCTTAGAAGATGTAATATTACTTATGATAATTTGAACAATAACGATGAGAGTACTGTGGGTGATGCTAATGTTGGTGACAATGTTGCTGGTAGGGCGGTTAGTAAATTGAATGCTGCTTGTAGAAAATTTCATGGAGCAATTTTTTCAATATTATTAAGAAATATAAGATATATAGCAATGATAAGTCACGTGCTAAGTGCTAAAGTTGTTGAGGTACGTAATGTCATAGTCATAAGTTATGATATTAACAAATGCATTACGAGTAAAAATCGATTCATTTCTCTGAATATTAATTTCTAAATATATTTTTGTAATTTAATGTACTAGGGGTATGATATGTAGATCATATGATAGCTTGAAATTTCTCTAAATTATTTGATGTATAATAGAGTACCGTCATATCGATATGTTTTTGAGATAACGGTACTTTTGTAAAAAAAATGTCAAAATAAAAGGAAATAAAATATCATATTGTCTCACCATGGGTTACCGATTAGCATATTTTATATATCAATCGAAAGGCTTTCTCAAGACCTTTCCAATATTCATTGTTCATTTTCATTAAAGGTGGAACGAGAAAATTGCATTATAAATTAAAGTATCTATAACTCGAAAACTAAGGGCAAGCGGTCCAAATTTTTTACATTACTTTAATCACGAATAAAAATACTACTGAATCATTACCAAAATTATTTCAAAATCAAGTGTACTGGTAATCTTGATTTACACCGTATTATTATTATTATTATTATTATTATTATTATTATTATTATTATTATTGTTATTATTATTATTATTATTATTAATATTTATTATTGAATTTACTTTATGTTATAGAACTGAATATACACTATGATTGCCTGTCATATAATAGTTGTAATATGCTTTTTTTTTTTATCAAAGAATTTATTCAATTACTTTTGGTTCCCCGCCGTTTATTCATTTTATGACATCTTCAAATGATAACTTTGGTCCGGTAGTTAATTTGCAACTGTTATCTGGTAGATGTCGAAATTCTTTGGAAATAAATCTGTAACTTCTGATCGGCTGGTTGGATTTTCATGAAATTTGGTATAGGCGTAGCAGAGGAGTGTACAATGTTAAGCTTGGAAAGTTTGCCAAATTTTTGTTTCTCGTCCGATTTCAAATATTTTTATATATTATTTTTTTATATATTGATAAAACCTATAAATGACATGCTTACATGTCCTATTTATCTCTTATAGTTTTCGAGTTATTTGCGTTTGAATTTTTAAGCACCATAATTTTGCATGTTCTTCGTCAAGTTTTTTTCATATATATCTATTTCCGACTGATTTTATTAGTTTTTTTTTCTTAACTAACGATTTTGAATTTGAAAATTGCAAAAAAGACGACTTTTTGTGTTTTTTTTATCCGAAAAAGTATCTACACTCTTTTTTATCTAAAATAAAATTAGAACATATAATAATTTTGCAGTTTTCTGAAAGGTACCCTCACAGAGATGACTTTAAGATAAAAAACAAGCCCAATAACTCAATTGGTCACGGTACACACCCTCCCGAATTCGACCCATTTTATATGAAAGTTTTGATTTAGATTTTAGATCAAATCCCAAAGCACGAATCGACAATCGGAATATATTTTAAGAATCTCCAATATGTTGCTAAAAGTTCTAAATCAAAATCTACGGGACTTCGGAAAAAAGTGGATTTTATAGCCAAAAATGTAAAAAATCCCATTTTTGGGAATTTTTATTAGTTTTTTTTTTTTGAATTCAGGAAAACCCTACCCTTGATTGAAATTTTGTTAACGCGCTTTTATTTATATTAACAAGATTCACATTTTCTGCAAATTTCATTAAGATAGTTTTATAAACAAATATGTTATTACAATTAAAAAATTTTTATTTTCTCCAAAAACCCCAAATTGGGACTTTTGTTTGGTCTATTTCTAAATAACGAAAGAAATTTTAAAAATATGTATTCCAAATTAAGCTTATCTTTTAGCATATATAATTTCCGATCTTTTGCAAGATTCAAGTCAATATCATGCCTCATTTCAGAAATATGCGCCTTTAAACTTTTATATTTCCAATTTATTGTATATATGACTATGTTTTTACAAACTTGCAACTTTTGCTTTTAGCTTTGCGTGAATAATTTCTTAGAAAATTATGAATATTTCTGTATACTCTTAATAATATCTATACACAAAATATTTTTATAAAAATAATTAATAAATATTTTTTATTTTTAATAGTGTTGCCACATTTCCCAAATTTAAGTAAATCTTTATCCTTTTCTAAGCATTCATATATTTCTATTAATGAATTTAACATAACAAAACAAACAAAAAATGTCTATTTTACCTAACAGCAACATATAATATCAATGAATTCGGTATAGGTACTCTTCCAAATTGACTCTTTCAGATATTTTACCTAATGAAAATTCACAGAACACCTTTAAATACACTGCCTGCAACTTGAAAAGGAATTACATTTTTTAAATTTAATTAAGTATATCAACTTAACTAAAGTTCAGAAAAAAAAAATTTTGTGCGCAACAAAATTTCAAAGTGTTGGCATTAGTTTCCTGAATAAATAAAAAATATACATATTTTGTTATACTAAAATTATAGATTTATTTAAAGACATGTATTTCTGTGGTACTTTTTCGTGTGTCACTTGAATAAGGAATATTTTAACACTAAGCAAACTGTAATTTATTTTTAAATTTTAGGTTATAAAAATGAAAGTTATCATCATCTAGCATTCAATTAGTAATGAACTGTCACCATTTTTAGAAATAACTTCAAAAATGCGATTTGGCATCGACTTGTATAATGACTCTAAGTAATTTAGCGAAGTTTAACTCCATGCTTCCATTATTGCATCCCTTAAGGATTCTTTCGTCTCAAATTGTTTTCCTTCTTCATAAACTTTTCTTGCAAGCCAACCTCAGACATTTTCCATTGGATTCAGGTCTGGTGAACATGGAGGCCAATCTAAAAGTTAAACACCTTGTTGATTAATCCATTGTTTTACTGCTCTGGCGGTATGAATCGGAGCGTTGTCGAGTTGGTACGTCCAAGGTATATTTCCAAAGAAATCATTAAATTTTTAAAATGCTTCCTCCAGAATATTTTTGTAAGTCGTTGCAGTCATTTTGTTGGATATAAAAACCAATTCTATGGTACCATAATACGAAATGGCACCCCATACCATTATTCCACCCTCTCGGCTGTGTCTGTGGCTCAAAAATAATTCGTCCTTATTTAGGTCATGGAAGTAATAGTTATAGCCGTCGGGACCATCAATATTAAACTTTTTTTTCATCGGAAAATACAATTTTAAACCATTTGTCGGACCATGTCATTGTATTTTTGGCAAACAGTAGACGTTGTGATTTGCGTTTTTCATTAAGTGGTGGTTTTTTTGCAGTTTTCGTCGGACTATGTATGGGCACGACTTTAAAATATGGTGCATTGTTCTTAGACTGGCACTGACTCCACTTTTTTTTTACGTATTTTTGATACCGACATAGCAGAATTTGATGCAATTCTAAGAATTTTTCGTCTTTCTTTTGGAGTTGTTGCCATTTTCTTCAGCCCTTTCGTGTTTCTTCCATATCTTTCCACGTTATTTATATAATTGTATACAACTGTCTTTCCTCTATTAATGTTTTTGGCTATTTAGACCATATTCTGACCCTGAGATAGTAGTATGTTTATGTACCTTCTGGATCAACTTTTTCATACAAAATTCGGCTCATGCATAGCTGGGGTTGTGGTTTTTTGAAATGTGAAATGTGTATGTGTTGTGGTATGATTGTATGTTGTTTATATTTTCCATCCCTGGTTAGTAGTGTGTTTGTTGGTGTGTGGTATTGAGGTAGTATTTCTGTGTTGTGATATGTGTGTGTTGTGAGAGTGAGAGAGAATAGTTATTTGGTGTGAGAGAGTATTGTCAGGTGGATTTGTGTGTGTTAAGGTTTTGAGGATTGATTTTGTGTGTGATGGAAGAAAACCAGTTTTAGTGTATAGATAGAAAATAGACACCTGTTGTGTTTTTAAAGATCAAGGTGGTTGAAATGTGTATTTTCCTCGTTCGTGATTGATGGTTGGTTTTATATTGGCTATGGCGGAGATAGATATTTGTATTTTTGTTGGTGTTTTGTTGTGTTAATTTTTCTATGATTGTTTACTATCTATAGATCTTTCTGGATGGGATTTTGTAACCCAAAATATTTGTATTTGTTGTGAGAGAGAGAGGAAGTGTGGGTTGTGAGAGAGAGGGGAAGTGTGGGTTGTGAGACATGAGAGAGAGGGAATAGTTATTTGGTGTGAGACAGTGTTGCCAGATAGATTTGTGTGTGTTAGGTTTTGAGTTTTGATTTTGTGGATGATGGAAGAAACCCAGTTTTAGTGTAGAGAGAAAATGCTTGCCTGTTATGTTTTTAAAGATCAGTATGATTGAAATGTATGTTGTTTATGTTTTGCATCCCTGGTTAGTAAGGTGTTTGTAGTTTTGAGAAAGAATGTGAATACATTTTTGTGATAAGAAATGTAAACATTAGTATTAGTAGTTTAAAAAATTATTGTTATTGTAGAGAGGGATGTGTTAACAATTGACAATAAAAAATGTTATTTACTACCAAAAGAGATTTTATTTCTGTGATTCTAATTGTTGTAAATAATTTATAAAAAAGTATTTTTAAATAAAAAACAATTGTTTTATTTATAAATTATTATTTATTTCTTATAGTTTTTATATTTTGTTAAAGGTACAGTTTATACAGTTTTTTAAATTATTGAAATTTATAATTTTCCTAGCTTCATCTTCTGCTACTCTCCTTAAGATTTCATAATCATAACAATCACAAATTTTCGGTCCAGCTCTAGTATTCTTATCAGCCCAAACACAATCTTCTAAATGTTTATCATTTTTGTTTAATGTTCTTGGTAATTTTCTTATTTGTTCTAGATGTTCTACTGTATACTCATTAGTAATTATGAATTTCATTGGTTTTAGTTGTTATTTTTTATATTTTCTATTCTATTTTATTCATTTTCTATTCTAATCTATTCTATTCTAATCTATTCTACTCTAATCTATTCTATTCTGTTCTATCCATCTATCTATCTACAGACCTTTTTTTTTTTTTTTTTTTTTTTTTGCGTTGGAGGTGTGGAATCTTCAAAAGATGTATCCAACCCGTATTGGAAAACATGCACGACTCTTACGTACTAAACCACACCCCCCTATCCCCTCAGAACCCCGCGGCACTGCCAATTGGTATTACTTCGCAGGGCTCGACAGCCACTTATGGCCTATACTCCATTTACTATTCCTGTATCACTCGGCTGCCCACTAGTGAGTGAGGCCTTGCGGAGTTTTTCAGCTTCACTAAGTTTCAAGTGGACTGCTGTGAGAAACGTGTTAAATGCATCCCAGTTTCCTTGGGATTTCAGAATTATACCAATGACATTATCCACTGTCAAGTTTTCGCCGAGGTGGATCAAAAGTCTTACTCTCATACTTTCAAACCGGGGGCAGTTAAATATTACATGTTCTGCATCTTCGATTTCCCGGGGACATTCCGGACACATAGGAGAGTTGTCGTGTCCGAATCTGTGGAGATAATTCCTATATCCTCCGTGTCCTGTGATAAATTGTGTCAGGTTGTAGTTTATCTCACCATGACGACGGTTTATCCATGTCTCTATACGTGGGATTAGTCTGTAGGTCCATCGACCTCTAGGAGAATTTTCCCATCGTCTTTGCCAGTTTCTAGCGTCTTTTCCCTTTCAATTTTCCGAATATTACTTCTGAGGGCATTGTCATTTTGGGTAAATTGTCTGTAGACGTTTGCTAGTTCTTTGGCCAAGATGTCTATTGGAACCATTCCCGATACAACACTTGCCGCTTCCGCTGATATAGTTCTGTATCCGCAACAGACTCTTAAGCAGCTTCTTCTAAATACTGAAGACATCTCTTTCTTCGAGGAGCTTCTTAATGCCCCTTCCCAAATTGGTGTGCCATATAGCAGTACGGAGTTGGTAACTCGAGAAATCAGCAGTCTGCGACTGTGTCGTGGTCCTCCGATATTTGGCATCATTCTTGCTAATGCATTCGTAACTCCGGCTGCCTTATTGCATGCGTATTCCATTTGCCGTTTAAAGTTAAGTCGATCGTCGATCATGATGCCCAAATACTTTATGGCCTCCGACGAGGTTATTGAGATTCCACCTACCCTCACAGTTAGATACTCTCTCTTTCTCCTGCCGCTGATTAGCACTAACTCCGTCTTACGTTCCGCTAGGTTGAGGTTCATTGATGACAGCCAGTTTCCTATAGTTCCAATAGCTTCGTTGGCATAAAGTTGTACTTCGTCTAAGAATCTTGCCTGGACTAGTAGCGCGATATCATCGGCAAAGCCAACCACACAGGCTTCCTCAGGAATTTTCAAGTCAAATATTCCATCGTACATAATATTCCACAACAACGGTCCTAACACGGAACCTTGAGGAACACCTGATGTGATGTTATACGTTTTTATACCATCTTCAGTCTCAACCCACAGAGTTCGATTGGAAAAATAATTTTTGATTATTTTAATAAGATACTCTGGGACATTTATACGCCTTAATGAGGATATAATGTGGTTCCATCCGGCAGAGTTGAAGGCATTCTTGATGTCAAGAGTTATGACAGCACAGTATTTCCTTTCTTTGCCTCTTCCGCTTATTGCCCGCTTGGCCGACTCAATTACAAATGTTATGGCGTCTAGGGTTGATCTCGCTTTCCGGAATCCGAATTGTCTCTCGGAGAGACCATGCATGCTATCTACAACTGTCGATAATCTATTATATATAATACGCTCCAAACACTTTCCTATAGTATCTAACAAACATATGGGTCGGTACGATTCTGGGTCTCCTAGAACTTTTCCTGGTTTTGGTATTAGTATGAGTCTTTGTTTCTTCCAGATGTCCGGAAATATGCCTTCCATAAGACATTTTCGGAAGATTTCAACAAATAATGTCGGTTTCATCTTCAGGGCTTGTTTCAAAGCCTTATTGGGAATACAGTCTAGACCTGGGGCTTTATTATCCCCGATCTTCGAACATATATTGGCGATTTCCTCTTCTGCTATATATATATCTTGTTGCTGAGAACTGATTGTTATATCGGTGCAGTTCTCTCCGTCTGGAAATAAGACTTTCACTATTTTATTTATGAGATGTGGGCAAGAAATCTGGGGGGACTTTGCGCCTTTTAGACGCGACATTACAATGCGATAGGCGTTACCCCACGGATTAGAATCGGCTTCGTTACACAGCTGTTTAAAACAATTGGATTTGCTGCAGTTAATGGCCCTTTGAAGGTCCTTTCTTGTCCGGTGATAGACCTCTCTCATTGTCAGATGGTTGGGGCGAGATCTGCTTCTCTGGTATTTTCGTCTAGCCCGTAAGCACTTTCTTCTCAACTCTGCTATGGTATCGTTCCACCAATAGTTTTCTTTCCTCCTATTGTTTGACCTTTTTAATGGCATGGATGCATCGCATGCGGTCTTTAATGCGTCTAAGAGTTGTTCGATCATGTTGGATATCGCACCATCTTCAATTTGTCGGGTATCGAACGATTCTCCAAAAGTAATTGGATCGAATTTTTCCTTTGCCCAGCCTTTGAATAGTGTGTTCCCACGTGGTAACTGTGCTGGTCCTCTAGGACCTACCTATCTATCTACCTACCTATCTATCTATCTATCTATCTATCCATCTATCTATCTACCTACCTATCTATCTATCTACCTACCTATCTATCCATCTATCTATCTACCTACCTATCTATCTATCTATTTGTCTGTCTATCTATCCATCTGTCTATCTATCTATCTCTCTATCCATCCATCTATCTATCTATTTATCTGTCTATAAATCTATCTATTCTATTCTATTCTATTCTATTCTATTCTATTCTATTCTATTATATTCTATTCCATTATATTATATTCTATTCTATTCTAATGTATTCTATTCTATTCTATTCTATTCTATGTCATCTACTTATAAATTGTTTAAACTACTATATCTATTCTATAAATTTATAATATTTACAAAAACCAATAACATGAATTTAAAATAGTGTCTTATGTATTGGGACTAAATCGCTATTTTCATATTAAACTTTTTCTTTGCATACATATGATAATTTTTCATGTATACCTCCTTCTTTAAATATCTTAATTTTAATTTAGTATATATTGATAGATACATACAATATTAAATTTAGATGCAGTTCTAATAACTGTTTGAAATAAGTACACTCTTATCTTTTTAATAAAAAATGTATAAAGATTTGCTAATCGATCAAACTTCTATCAATTCTGTTCAAACTAAAGGTATAGGTAATACCTGATTAAAAAGTTGTGAAAAAGTCGCTAATAGAAAATGTAATGATCTACTCCAATTATCATTTAAGCTACAGTATACCATGAGTGTAATATTCCCCAGAGAAAATGAACGTGTAAAGACATTTGATTGGTTGGATAAGAACCAATTGACTATGACGAGAATGTTTTATACCAGCAAAAGAGATAGAACGAGATGTTATTTTTGTGTGTTGAGAACATGTTGATCTGCCTATATCTGAGCATCTGCGCTGATCATCAAATTGTCCTCTATTAAGAAGACGTGGTATCAACAATATATCAATACATTTTGAGTATTTGAAAAAAGTCTTACTACCAACTAGCTATGATACATATGGTCTAAGTAAAGGTATTGAAAAGAATTACAATGATTTTCCTGAGGGTATAATCCTATCTGAAAAACAAATTTTGTTACCATCACCAGCAAATATAATATTAGTACTAAAAATCAAAATCTCAATTCATGTCATCCGGAATATGTAGAATATGAAATTGAATCACCACACCTAATTATATTTACTGCTGTGTCCAGAAAGTCTAAAAGAACTCTATACCAATTAATAGATTTTGAAAAGTACATGTTTATAATTATTTTTTTCAATTCATATTGTTCTTACTTGTTTGTATATTCTTTATTTTTACATAAATATCTTTAATATTTTCTGTTAATTTTTTTTCTTTTATACAAAATCTTTCGATTTTATAATATGACTTATATTCTGTCCCATATATATGATTATTTAATAAAAGTTCATTATTTCTTTACTATCAATATTTCTTATAAATGATGAAATTAAAACATTAAACATTTTAAATTTACACTAAATGCCATGTTTTATTTTATTTTTTATTTTTATAATAGATACATACATATAAATACATTTTTTTTTTTTTTTTTTTTTTTTTGTTTCATTATTTTATATTCAGTATTCATTTGTATCACAAATTTAATTACGTTTACATCTCTTTCTAAACATAATATATTTTATAGTGGAGAATTAGACAAAGTTATGAACATATCTGCTAAAATTCAGTATATTATCAATAAATTAAAGGTCTTTTTAGTTTAATTTGGAAATACGTTGTTGCTTGGAATCAGATAATAAAATATAAATGGTGTATTAAAATTTATATCAGTAAGAAATATATTCAATCATTATAACAAACCTTCACATCTAAATATTTCAAAAGTCACACTTAATTTTAATTACAATTAATTTCAATTATTTTTCATCATTCCCTTAGACACCTAAAAGTACAAGGGATGAAATATTATCCATAGACTTACTCTTACAATATTTATTCTTAATGAAAATAGAACATAAAACTAGAATACAAATCGAAATAACAAAAAGTGATATGTCTCCTGGCACAGTTTTAACCTTTAAATTCTTTATCAGTATGTGGTTTCTCAATATGTTTGATATTGTTTAAAATGTTTATAGTAATGACGATCAGCCATGACGATGTTTGAATAGATGATTTTTGTTTTGATGTAAAATATGCCGAAGAATATAAGGTGATTCCTTCATGTTCTGCAACACATCCTGATTGTAAAGTTAACAAACCTTTTGAAGGCAGCATTATCGAACTGCGATTATGATTATCACAGTCCACCCTTAGTGTAAATGTATCAGAAACAGCAAATAACCACTGATTTTCTGTTGATAATTTAATCCAAACACTTTTCTTTTCAACTTCTTTAAAATTACATTCAGCATGCCTCGACTGTTTTAGTGCTGAAATTTCACATGTTCGCTCAACAGCTGATTTCCATGAAAAATTATTTCTGCAATTAAATTGGTCATCATTGTTTTTAGTACATGCATTAAGTTGTAATTGAGACATCAAAAAATACAAATTATTTGCAAAGTTATACACTATGTAATCATCATCTACCAAAGATATCACTGTACTATTGTCTACTTTAACTGGTAGCTGAATTATTTTGTAAACTTCAGAGCTATGATTGGTAACTAATGGTATTTCAGCTTGTATTACAAATCGATTTTCTATCATAAATCCATTTACTTTAATAGAGTTAAACATTTTCTTTAATTTAGTATCGGTGAGTTGTCCAGGAAAAATCAAATCATTTGGTAAGAATTATTCAATATGTAATAATTCGTCTTGTAATTGGTTAAATGTAAGAAGATCTTGATTAACATTTCCATGATTTATGTCAATTAATAGATTTGTAAGGGATGATTGAACTTTATTACAGTTATCTACTATTAAATGTAGTTGTCCTAACATAACTTGAAACAACCATTCTGCATTTGTTCTATTTTTATCTTCATCGATATTAATCAGCTTCAGTAGTTCATAAATTTTATTAAAGCTTGCATTTAATTCGTTACTAGTGTTTTTTAACATGTTCTTTGTAGAATCTAAAACTGATATTTGTTGAATCATAAGCTCATTCAAATCTTGCTGGTTGTTAAAATAGTTTTTTATTTTTGTTTGCAGAGTTTGTTGATCTTTGTTAGTCACGTCTACTGAGAACGTTTTCGATTTTAGAAATAAATTGTCTTGCTGCAATGAATAATATATTTTATCGAACCTTCGTTTCAGCAATTCACATATCTCTTTACCATATTTATTAATTAATAATTCATTTTGTATAACTTCTGTCATGATTTTTATTTTCTTAAGTTCATCGTGAAATTCATAGAAGTCATAGTAAATAAATAGATTTCATCTTGAATTAATCATGTTTATTGGTCCTATATTATCAAAATATAATGCAGTATTTGATGGTATTTCTTGAACTTTAAGTCTTACAGTTGTCACGAGATGTGTCAAAAAGCGAAGTAAGTTATAATTTATAAAATTCATAATATTTAGTTATTGTTTATTTATTAAGCTTGATGTCTTATGTTTATATCTTTACTCTTGGAATATGATATATCGTGATCTTTGCATGCAACGTCCAAAAGGTTAATTCCTTTATCTCCTTTATAACTGATAACGAACTGGTTCTAATCTGCTTTATAACAGATAACGAACTGGTTCTGATCTGTTTTATAACTGCTAACGTACTGGTTCGATCTGCTTTATAACTGATTACGAACTGGTTCTGATCTGCTTTATATCTTTCATCACTTATTTACAATTGAATAAAATGATCGAATCCCTTTCTATATCGACCTTTATTAACTAGATCATCCTTACTAACAACAAAACATATAGATTTTATTATTAACCAACTGTGTTGTAGGAATTAATTCTAATTTCATTTTCATAGCTTTTATATCTCGGATTTGGGTTACTAGTGCGTGGACTTCGCATGTAATATTTATCCATAATCTTCGTAATATATTTCTTTTCCTCATTTAAATGAAAGCAGCGGCATGAAACTGCATTTCCATATCTTCTTTTGAACGATTGAATTTTCTGTAAAGATTCTTAAAAAATCATGTTCTCAAAACTCAACAAAAATACACCAATATCAAATATCTTGTAACCTTCAGATCACTTAAATCACTAAAAGCAAAAGCTAAAAAGTGAACCATCCCTAACACCATAATAAATAAAAGATTTTTCTTTTTTAATTTTATGTAGATAATTATTAACTTTAATATGAAAAAAAAAATATGTATTATTAAAAGATTCCATTTATACCTTTAAAATTACAGGAGATGAAATATTAGCCATAGACGTACTATTACAATATTTATTCTTAATGTAAATAGAACATAAAACTAGAATACAAATCGAAATAACAAAAAGTGATTTGTCTCCTGACACAGTTTTGATCTTTAAATTCTTTAACTCAGTTTCGATTATATCAACATCAATATGTAGTTAATCAATATATTTGCTATGTTTACAGTAACTGGCCATGATGATGTTTGAATAGACGATTTTTGTTTTGATGTAAAATATGCTGAAGAATATAACGTGATTCCTTCGTGTTCTACAACACATCCTGATGGTAAAGTTAACAAACCTTTTAAAGGTAGCATTATCGAACTGCGATTATGATTATCACAGTCCACACTTAGTGTGAATGTATCAGAAACAGTAAATAACCACAGATTTTCTGTTGATAATTTGATCCAAACACTTTTCTTTTCAACTTCTTCAAAATTACATTCAGCATGCCTTGACTGTTTTAGTGCTGAAATTTCACATGTTCGTTCCACAGCTGATTTCAATGAAAAATTATTTCTACAATTAAATTGGTCATCATTGTTTTTAGTACATGCATTAAATTGCAATTGAGACATCAAAAAATACAAATTATTTGCAAAGTTATACACTATGTAGTCATCATCCACCAAAGATATTACTGTACTATTATCTACTTTAACTGGCAATTGAATTATTTTGTAAACTTCAGAGCTATGAATGGTATTTCAGCTTGTATTACAATTCGATTTTCTATTATAAATCCATTTACTTTGATAGAATTAAAAATTTTCTTTAATTTAGTACCGGTGAGTTGTCCAGGAAAAATCAAATCATTTGATAAGAATTATTCAATATGTTATAATTCGTCTTCTAATTGGTTAAATGTAAGAAGATCTGGATTAACATACCCATGATTTATATCAATTAATAGATTTGACAAGGATGATTGAACTTTATTACAGTTATCTACTATTAAATGTAGTTGCCCTATCATGACTTGAAACAACCATTCTGCATTTGTTCTATTTTTATCTTCATCACTATTAATCAGCTTCAGTAGTTCATAAATTTTAATAATGCTTGCATTTAGTTCATTAGTAGTGTTTTTTAATATGTTTTTTGTAGAATCTAAAATTGATATTTGTTGAATCATAAGCTGATTCAAATCTTGCTGGTTGTTAAAATAGTTTTTTATTTTTGTTTGCAGAGTTTGATGATCTTCGTTAATCACGGTTTTTGATTTTAGAAATAAATTGTCTTGCTGCAATGAATAATATATTTTATCGAACCTTCGTTTTAACAATTCACATATCTCTTTGCCATATTTATTAATTAAGAACTCATTTTGTATAACTTCTGTTACGATTTTTATTTTCTTAAGTTCATCGTAAAATTCATAGAAGTCATAGTAAATAAATAAATTTCATCTTGAATTAATCATGTTTATTGTTCCTATATTATCAAAATATAATGCAGTATTTGATGGTATTTCTTGAACTCTAATATTAGTATTATAATTTGAAAATGCAGCATTTAGTCTTACAGTTGTCACGAGATGTGTCAAAAAGCAAAGTAAGTTATAATTTATTAAATTCATAATATTTAGGTGTTGTTTATTTATTAAGCTTGATGTCTTTTGTTTATATCTTTACTTTTGGAATATGCTATATCGTGATCTTCGCATGCAGCATTCAAAGGTTAATTCCTTTATCTACTCGTTCCAAATGTTTTTATAATTTTTATCCAGGACCGCAAAATTTGTAACCAGGAAGATGTATTTTGTGTGAGTAGACATAAAAATGCTAATTCTTTCTATTTACGTCAAACTTATACAAGAATCCTAAAACATTTAGTTATATATAATGCTAATAAGATTATTATATTTAAGCAAGTGAGACATATATATGGAGATCATGTGATATGAATTATGAAAAGTTTCATAAAATCTGTCGAGAATGATGGAAAGACAAGTATGGATTTCTGGTTGTAAGTAAAGATGATGATTTAAATAAATATTTAATTATCAGTATATTATTAGATATTAAACGTATTAGATCAGTATACACTATACCGATTAAAAAAATTACCTGATAGATGATACCAGACCTGATATCTGATATCAGACCTGATATCTGATATCAGACCTGATAGCTGATACCAGACCTGATAGCGGATACCAGACCTGATAGCTGATGCCAGATCTGATAGCTGATATCAGATCTGATAGCTGATACCAGATCTGATAGCTGATACAAGACCAGATAGCTGATAACAGACCTGATAGCTGATACCAGACCTGATAGCTGATACCAGACTTGATAGCTGATGCCAGATCTGATAGCTGATATCAGATCTGATAGCTGATACCAGATCTGGCATCAGCTATCAGGTCTGGTATCAGCTATCAGGTCTGATATCAGATATCAGGTCTGGTATCATCTATCAGGTAATTTTTTTAATCGGTATAGTGTATACTGATCTAATACGTTTAATATCTAATAATATACTGGTAATTAAATATTTATTTAAATTATTTGTATTTTTTGATGTTTCAATTGTAACTTATGGCTGTCCACTGACTAAGTTAACAAATCAGAAAATTAATCCATGCAATCAAAGATCCTTCCAAAATTAGCATGACCACCTAACCAATAAAGAAATCTCAAAAAACCACAGATATCTTACCTAAAATATACGGTCGTGACAAGAATCATAAAAAAAAAATAAAATTTTATAGGTACAACAATTCTAATTCTCAAAAATATTTGTTACAACAAGCTTCTCCTATGCATTTATGGGCTACTACAATTATGCACTGCTTTATAATAACTACCAATAACTTACACACATAACCCACACAATGCAATAACAACAAATTTTACATCCAATTGAAATTATCATTAGTCTATCTATTTTATTTAATTACATAGCAAAAAAAATTGTTAACAACTTATAAAAAAAAGAACTAAAATTACCCTACACAATCAAAGATCAATCTAAATGCTTCCAAAACAAGCAAAACCATCCAACATCATTAAAAAAAAACAAAGAATATCAAATCAATGAAATTCACTGATGCTTATTATACCTTTACATACAAGTAGCAAATTCAGTTGGAATACGATTCAACAAATATTCCTCCAACAAAATATTTTACGTTACAAAATCCCATTCAGAGAAATCTATAGCTAGTAAATATTCATAGAATAATTAATACCAACAAAAATATTAAAATCTCTATCATAGCATTTCAAACACCTTAATCTTTAAAAACACAATAGGTGTCTATTTTCTATCTATACACTAAAAGTGGTTTTCTTCCATCATACACAAAATCAACCCTCAAAACCCTAACACACACAAATCCACCTGACAATACTCTCTCACACCAAATAACTATTCTCTCTCACTCTCACAACACACACATTCCAATTGGAAATGCCCATTACAAGTGTACTTACTAGGTCATCGATACACACACATTCCAATTGGAAAAGCGGCGGCGGCATCCTTTGATGTCGTGGTCCACCATTACCCATCTAAAAAAATTACCTGATAGCTGATATCATATCTGATATCTGATATCAGACCTAATAACTGATATCAGGTCTGGTATTAGCTATCACATCTGATAGCTGATACCAGATCTGGTAGCTGATACCAGATCTGATAGCTGATACCAGATCTGATATCAGCTATTAGGTCTGATATCAGATATCAGGTAATTTTTTTAACCGATATAGTGTATACTGATCTAATACGTTTAATATCTAATAATATACTGATAATTAAATATTTATTTAAATTATTTGTATTTTTTGATGTTTCAATTGTAACTTATGGCTGTCCACTGACCAAGTTAACAAATCAGAAAATTAATCCATGCAACCAAAGATCCTTCCAAAATTAGCATGACCACCTAACCAATAAAGAAATCTCAAAAAACCACAGATATCTTACCTAAAATATACGGTCGTGACAAGAATCATAAAAAAAAATAAAATTTTATAGGTACAACAATTCTAATTCTCAAAAATATTTGTTACAACAAGCTTCTCCTATTCATTTATGGGCTACTACAATTATGCACTGCTTTATAATAACTATCAATAACTTACACACATAACCCACACAATGCAATAACAACAAATTTTACATCCAATTGAAATTATCATTAGTCTATCTATTTTATTTAATTACATATCAAAAAAAATTGTTAACAACTTATAAAAAAAAGAACTAAAATTACCCTACACAATCAAAGATCAATCTAAATGCTTCCAAAACAAGCAAAACCATCCAACAGCATTAAAAAAAAAACAAAGAATATCAAATCAATGAAATTCACTGCTGCTTATTATACCTTCACATACAAGTAGAAAATTCAGTTGGAATACGATTCAACAAATATTCCTCCAACAAAATATTTTACGTTACAAAATCCCATTCAGAGAAATCTATAGCTAGTAAATATTCATAGAATAATTAATACCAACAAAAATATTAAAATCTCTATCATAGCATTTCAAACACCTTGATCTTTAAAAACACAACAGGTGTCTATTTTCTATCTATACACTAAAACTGGTTTTCTTTCATCACATACAAAATCAATCCTCAAAACCTTAACACACACAAATCCACTTGACAATACTCTCTCACACCAAATAACTATTCTCTCTCACTCTCACAACACACACATTCCAATTGGAAATGCCCATTACAAGTATACTTACTAGGTCATCGATACACACACATTCCAATTGGAAAAGCGGCGGCGGCATCCTTTGATGTCGTGGTCCACCATTACCCATCTACTTGAGATTTCGAAATCAGAATTTTTTCTTTTTCAGAGTTATTAAGAAACTTACCACGTCCCATTTTGAATAAAAACTATTTAAAAACTATCAAATTAAAAATTCTATAGCCGTTTATATTGCAAAAAATTCAAATCATAGCCATAGAATTCCTTATTCAAGTGTCACACGAAATAGTACCGCAGAAATACATGTCTTTAAATAAATGCATAATTTTAGTATAATAAAATATGTATATTTTTTTATTTCTTCAGGAAACTAAAGCCAATCCCTTGAAATTTGGTTGCGCAAAGAATTATATTTACTTAATTAAAGTTAAAAAAATGTGATTTCTTATTCAAGTGGCAGGCATTGTATTATACCTGTGCGATATATCTAATAGATATATATAAATGCGCAGCTAATCTTTATCAACATCATAACGAAGTTGGTTACCATGGTGATTACATTGAAACATGAACAATTGTGTTGTGTTCTGTGGAGTTTATCTAAAAATGATCTTAATCGTTTAGAAGCTATAGTGGAATTCATAAAAACTACATATCATGCAAAAGTCGACATCATTGGTAAATCTCAGATAGACAGCTTTTTAAAGTTGTATGACGTAAAAATGAACTCCTTGAATCAGCGTACTAACAGATTAAAAATTAAACATTCCGATTGGATGGATACTGATATAGAAATATCGGCGTGCAAAATATCAACTGAGCACCCTGCAAGACATATGATGATTTAAGTGCAAGATCTAAGAAGAAAAAACTGGCCCATAAGCTTTCTATAATTTCGAATGAAGAAGTTTCTGATACATTCAAAGAAATGTTAAAAAAGGAGAAGCAACCTAAGAGTGCAATTAATATTGCCGAAATACTGCCTACTGCATCACCAAAACGTCTTAAACGGATTGTCGAAAGTGTACCTACTCCAACATCACAATCCAATTTTACAGAGGAAGAAGCAATTGCTTTAATGCTGGAACTGGACCTCAGCCGAAACAAATATCAAATTTTAAGAAGAGCTCTGCTTGAAAAGGGACACTCAATTCTACCATCATACAAGGATATTCAAGAAAAAAAAGCAAACTATTTTACCATCTCTTTCGGTAACCGAAAAGGAAGCATGTATAGAGCTATCTTCATTGCTTGAGAATATAGGTACCAGGATAGTTGCAGATTTTTCTGCAGTTCAGTTGGAAAAAGTAAACAACAGCGACATTGTATTAATCTGTAAGTGGAGATGTGACGGTGCTAGTGGAAGTAAGAAAATGGCGGATTATAAAAGCGTTTTTATAACATCTTTGGTTCTATTAAGAATGTGATCTTATTCCTCAAAGCAATCTTCATCAAAGTGTAAAAACCCGTTTGAAGATGTATGGATTAACACCACTTCAGAATAGAAACATTTTTGCAGACCTATTTGGTTCGAATACACAAGGGAGTCGAAGACAACAACAAAGGATTTAGTGGAATATATTAAAGATGAAATAAATGATTTACAACCTCTTTCAATAACCATAAACCAATACACATTAGACATACCCATTCAACTTAGTCTAATAATGATTGATGGAAAGGTTAGTAATGCCATTACGGAAACATCTTCTTTTTGAAAATGCTCACTATGTGATAAGACAAAATCACAATTTTCGAATATTGGTAAAGCAAGGAGTATTAATGAAGAATTTCTGTCTTTCGGCATATCTCCACTTCACGCCAAAATATGGTTCATGGAGCATTTTCTGCACATAGCATATGATTTAAAGTATAGAAATGTGCCAGAAAATTTAAAAAACCTACCAGAAACAACGAGGATTTAAAAACACTTATAATATGCCGACTGGTGGTAGTACAAATGATGGAAACACAGCAAGAAGGTTTTTCGGAAATTTCGAAGCTACATCTAAAATAACTGGTATTAATAAAGAGTTACTTGAAAGGAATAATATACTATTAATGGCAATTAATAGTAAGCACAAAATTAACTCTGCTCGATTTAGAGAATATGCAACAGAAATATCTAAACTACTTGTTTCTCTATATCCATGGAAAGAAATGACACCAACAGTACATAAAGTATTGTGCCATGGCGAAATTATAATTGAACGAAATATTCTTCCACTTGGAGAGCTTACAGAAGAGGCTCAAGAAGCAAGAAACAGAGATTTTAAGCACGTTCAATTATTCAGCTCCAGGAATATTATCATCAATGAGAAAACGTTGGATTTATTATGAGCCTTTATCAACTCAAAATACTGGAGACATGAAGGACCTTTATTATCTTTTAGATATGTATACAGATACAACAGATTATTTAATAGAAAATAAGTACTATAAGTTTAAAAAATTTGCATAAATTTAATGTAAATAAGTAATAAAAAATCGTATTAGAAATAGAATATTTATTAAGGAAGATGATAAATACCAAAAACAATAATATTGATTAAGTTAAAATAGAAATTTTTTATTTTATATGAATGCTTAGAAAAGGATAAAGATTTACTTAAATTTGGGAAATGTGGCAACCCTATTAAAAATAAAAAAAATATTTATTAATTAATTATTTTTATAAAAATATTTTGTGTATAGAATTAGTAAAAGTATACAGAAATATTAATAATTTTCTAAGTAATTATTCACGCAAAACTAAAGGCAAAAGTTGCAAATTTGTAAAAATATAGTCATATATACAATAAATTGGAAATATAAAAGTTTAAAGGCGCATATTTCTGAAATGAGGCATGATATTGACTTGAATCTTTTTGCAAAAGATCGGAAATTATATATGCTGAAGGATAAGCTTAATTTAGAATACATATTTTTAAAATTTCTTTCGCTATTTAGAAATAAACCAAACAAAAGGCCCAATTTGGGGTTTTTGGAGAAAATAAAGATTTTTTAATTGTAATAACATATTTGTTTATAAAACTATCTTAATGAAATTTGCAGAAAATGTGAATCTTGTTAATATAAATAAAAGCGCGTTAACAAAATTTCAATCAAGGGTAGGGTTTTCCTGAATTCAAAAAAAAAACTAATGAAAATTCCCAAAAATGGGATTTTTTACATTTTTGGCTATAAAATCCACTTTTTTCCGAAGTCCCGTAGATTTTGATTTAGAACTTTTAACAACATATTGGAGATTCTTAAAATATATTCCGATTGTCGATTCGTGCTTTGGGATTTGAGAAAATATGGTCTAAAATCAAAACTTTCATATAAAATGGGTCGAATTCGGGAGGGTGTGTACCATGACCAATTGAGTTATTGGGCTTGTTTTTTATATTACAGTCATCTCTGTGAAATTACCTTTCAGAAAAGTGCAAAATTATTATATGTTGCTAAAGAAAATTTTATTTTAGATAAAAAAGAATAGATACTTTTTCGACTAAAAAAAAACCACAAAAAGTCGTCTTTTTTACAATTTTCAAATTCAAAATCGTTTATTTTTGGACTCGGTAAAGATATCGACTTCAATTTTTTTTTCAATAGATAATTTTGTTTTTTATCTAGTTAAGAAAAAAACTAATAATATCGGTCGGAAGTACTAGGATATATATGAAAAAAAACTTTACCAATAAGAGATAAATAGGACATATGAGCATGTCTTTTATAGCTCTTATCAGGGCCTACAACAATATATAAAAATATTTGAAATCGGACGAGAAACAATAATTTGGCAAGTCAGAGGTACCTAACGTTGAGCCCTCTTAGCTCCGCCCCTGAGGGGTTTGTTGTTCCCCCAGCCAAACTTAACATTGTACACTCCTCTGCTACTCCAAATTTCATGAAAATCCAATCAGCCGATCAGAAATTACAGATTTATTTCCAAAAATTTCGATTCTGCCCCACTGTGGATTGTAATAATTTTAGACCTACTCATAGATCACTGAAGTTCGACGAGTGGTTCTGGCTTGATATAATTGCGATTAATGAGACTTGGTGAAGATCTCTCATAGATCACTGAAGTTCGACGAATGGTTCTGGCTTGATATAATTGCGATTAATGAGACTTGGTGAAGAAGTTTAAAGATGTGTTTACGTCTTTTCTTTTTGATAAGTTTGAAGGCTTTTTCTTTAACTTTTTTTTGGTTTTATTTGGTGTTGTGCATTTGCCACTTCCGGCTGACCCTTTACTTTTGAGCGTCATCCGAGCTCTTTTTTAATTATAATCATATTATTGCTGGTGATTGTGCAAAGAATTAATTTATCGGTTTTCCACAACTCTAGACCCACTTATTATGACGTAAGTTAGTGATCTTTCCATTATTAATTTTTCTAGCCAGATACAATGCCCTTCTGTTTCACACTATGTGTTCATTTTTAATCTTTCAGAAGGAATATTAAAAGTTTTGAGAGTCCTGTGGTACACTGCGATTTTAATTCGATTGATTGAACTGGTTTTGATTTTGCGCGTTTCTTTCAGTAGGTAGATATTAATGTTAAATATTGCCTTTTTTCTTCTCTTTTGGAGATGCTGCATTTGTTCCAATGAGAAGGAAGAGAATTCGTTCCACAGATAATGATTGAATGAAATTGAGGAAAATTGTGCTAGTCAGATCAATTCGGGACTTAGCTCCTGCTGATTATAAGTCTGAACCTAATGCGCAAACTTGAAGAACTTGCGGTATATGGAGGGTTCTTAAGAGGACTGGATGTTTCAACGGAGCGGCGACAGGATGAGGTTAATTTTGATTATTTCTTTGACGGTGTTGGTTTGCTTTCGTTCCATTGTGTTGATGAGAATGAATTCGCTGAGATATTTAATAAAGTTAAATCTAAATCTATAGGAGTAGACGGTATTTCTATAAATTTTTTTAAGATTTTTTATCCTCTTATTTCCAACATTACATTGAATTCAGTTAACACTACTTTAACTTTTGATCCGCTAATGTTTGTACTTCATATCAATGACCTTCCGGAAGTTTTGAACAGTATATGCAAGCATAATATTGTTAAATACCGAACGTGAATTTGCTGATGTGTTAGAATGTAATGTTAACTTTTGTCTCAAGAATATTTTGCGTTGGACATCAACGAATTTTCTATCTATTAACACCATGAAGACAAAAGCCATGCTTTTGGGTTCTTCTAATAGGTATGTATCCGATTTAAATATTAGGATTTCAGATTGTCGGATTGAGCTCGTCAATTTCCATAGATGTCTGGGTGTGGTTATTGACAGTTGATTGCAATTTTGAATCTCATATTGCATTTATTCAACGGAAAGTTTCTTTTATTTTGCGTAGAAATTAATATATGATAAATGTCGGTTAGTTAATGAACTACTTTTGCATATCTCTGAGTTTGTAGCAAGATTTCTTGTTTGCCCATTTTTTTAATTTATCAAATTCCATAATATCTTCTTCTTTTACAGGACACTTAGGAGTGGTATTGTTATGTAGTTATGCGGCCGTTTTTGTTTTTCTCGTTCGACTTAACATAAGCAAATATTCACACCAAGGATTAGATGTTCCACTTTTGGATGATCTTTTGCTATACGAATTGTTGGTGCAATTGCCTGCCTTATGAATTAAGAATTTTCTCACAATCCAAGAAATGATTTTCGCTTTAAACTATTTTTAACTCATTGTTGTTTCTCATATATACATAAATACTTCCGTGGTTTTCGACATTAATGTTATGAAGTTGTTTCTAATGTAACCGGACTAATAGCGAATACGTTATTCTATATATTTTATTACTCAAACTTGTCAGCTGGGGAGCAAAATATTGATTTATTATTTAACTATTAATTTTTTGTAAATTTGTTTGTTAAATATGTATGACTATGATGTAATTATAACTCAGGTTTTATACGTTATGTAATACGTTTTTTTGCCTGGATGGCCTTTGTATCACTATATTAACTTAATAAAAAATATGATTAGATAGTTATATTTAATAAATAAAACATAAATATGAGTTTAGAAAATTTTAAAACATAAAATTTAAACAGTTTTCATAGAAACCAAATGTATATTTTAAGATATTTAGTGTATCTTCTATGTATATAACAGTAAATATTAACAATTTTATTTTAGCTGTTGGAATTGTTCCTTCGCCATTTGATTGTTATCAAGTAAATCGTTCTCTTAAAACTCTTGCCATTCGTATGGAACAACATCAATCGAATGCAGTTGCCATTGCAAAGTTTTTAGAAAACCATGATTTTGTGGAAAAAGTTTTACATCCTGGACTTCCATCACACCCTCAGCATGAATTGGCATTGAAGCAAACGTATGGATATAGTGGAGTTTTTTCTTTTTATCTGAAAGGAAATTTGGAAAATTCGAAAGCATTTCTAAAGGCTCTAAAGGTTTTTGCTTTGGCTGAAAGTCTCGGGGGGTATGAAAGTTTAGCTGAGTTGCCGTAAGTTTTCATATTTAAATCTTACAAGCGTTGGTACAGTTTTTAAAAATATATGATTTTGATTATTTCAGATCAATTATGACTCATGCATCAGTCCCAGCAGAAGATAGAGAGAAGCTTGGTATAACGGATTCTTTGATTCGGTTGTCTGTGGGACTCGAAGATGCAGAAGATTTAATAGCGGATATTAAAAACGCTTTACAAAAAGCACAATGCATTTAGGGCAATGATATATATTCCCATATAAAAACATATTTCTAAACCCCAAATATATTTGCTTTAGAAAATATTCAGCAAAATTTTTAGTTTTTTTTTATTGAAACATAAAAATAAGTCTAACTAAAGCTAGAAACTAGTTGAGTGGCGTGATATTGACATTATTTATATATTTCGAATTTTGACCTTCGTATTTCAAAGGTTATCATTGCTCAATTTTATTAAGAACTTCGAGATACATGTCTGGAAATATTGCTTAATTTACTGTGTAATAAAAGAGCAAAAAATGCCGAAATCCGCAGAATCGAAATCGCAGGTACGGTTTATTCATACAAGTTGTTGACATAATTTTTTTAATTTTATTTCCTTTGCTGAAAAAAAATTTTTTTGATCTTTTTTGATATTTTTTAAAAAAAATTTTGGAGTTTTGAAACGGCCTTAAGAAATTGAAAATTTTTACCAAGCATGGAAACGGGTTTGAATTAACCTCTGAACAATCTAGTAATAATAGATGACAAAATAAGAGATATTTCCAGCTCATCCGTTTATAGTATTGCACGTATTCAAAATACGAATACAATTAGCGAGTTACGCAGCTAAATTTCTGCCCCTACCACTGCAGTAAATAATCTTCAATTCCCTAGAAACCGTCGAAAATCAATTTCTAGTTCACGTAATAGAAACCGAAAATCACGAAGTTCAGTATAACAGGTATGTTAATATCATCGTAAATTTGGAAGCGACGCTCGCTGTTCCTATAACGTGGTCCATTCGGAAAACTCCCAAGGAGGTCACTAAATTCAACAAATCGTTTATTTATCTTCGATCTCCAACTACAGAAAAACTGGTGCTGATATATCAGTTTTATCTTTGTCAAATCAACACTTCAAGAAAAATCTTGATAATTTGCCGCTAATGGTTCAACTATTAATACATATGATGAATTTCCTCAAAGTTTCTTCTGGAAATTCATCGTCGCTGATATTAATCATTCGATAATTGGTGCCGACTTCTTGCAACATTATGGTTTTTTGGTAGACCTAAAGAAAAATAAAAAAAAATTCGATTACATGGTAAGAAAATTTTTAGTGCGTGCCTACAATCAAACCAATTGGACTCTTTGAATTTCATTGCATGTTCTTTGGATTATGTAATACAAGCCAAACTTTTCAAAGATTCATTCGCGATGTCCTACGTTGTCTTGATTTTTTGTTTTTGTTATTTGGATGACATCATTATTGCATCCGAGACAGAAGAAGAACATCTGTATCTTCTCAAAATGGCATTTCAACATTTCATCCATCACGTCATAGTAATCAGTTTATCAAAATGCCATTTGATAAATCCGTTACCGGATAAAGTAGCTGCAATTAGCAATTATCCGAAACCTATGACAATCTTTTATCGTAGATTTATTAATCATGCTGCTGAAACGCAAATACATTTTCTAGAATTCCAAAAAAGTAAGTAGCCTCCTCTTAGGTTCTTAAGAAAGCTCACAGAAAGTCAAAAGAAATACAACACGTATGACAGAAAGCTATTAGTTATATTGCTGAAGTTAAGTATTTCAGACACTCGAAGGACGCAACTCCATCATATTTACGGATCAAGCAATTTTAAGGGATAAATCAGCGTCACTTGTTTTAAAGTCTTTGGTACTTTTTCAAGATAAACCACAGTCGTTTGCGATATTTTAATAAACAAAGCAATTCCTCTCGTATTATCAAATTTGCATAAAATTGTGTTCAATTTACTTCATGGTATCCCACGTGTGACTAACTAATTCAAGATCATTTTGTTTTCCCGAATATGAAGAAATATATACAAAGTTGGACTCAAGAATGTTTACAATGTCAGCGATCTGAAGTTACTCGTCACACACATATGTAGTAACGTTGTTACGTACATATACTATAACTTCAGAACGTTTTTCTCACATCAATATAGATTTGATTATGTCACTATCCTTTATCTACCTGTTAACTTGCGTCGACTGGTTTAATACCGTTGCAGAATATTACAGCTCGAAAAGTGACAGAAGCCCTCTTCAGTGGTTGGATATCTTGTTCTGGTGTCCCAGCTAAAACTACTACCGATCAAGATCGTCGGTTCGAGTCCAATCTTTTCAAAGAACTTGCAATCATTCATGGCTCTAAACTATTGCCTACCACTCGTCATCCAATGGAATGATATAACGATGGCATTGTTCCCTAAAGGCTTCACTTATGTGCCATAATAGCAAAAATTGGTTCGAAGAAGATATTAACACAACTTCAGCTGAATTGGCATATGGTACAACAATTCGATTGCCAACCTATTTTCTTCCAACTTCTGATGAATTAATACCAATTGACGATTTTGTTAAGAAAATCAAGACACAAATGAATATGCTTAAGGCCGCGGAAGTTAAATATAAATCAAATAGAGCTGCATTTATACCCAACAATTTGGAAAGCAGTTCCCACGTTTTCGTTCGTAATGATGTAGTAAATATTCAATAAGGGCTATCTGCAGATTTCCCAATATATATAAACACTGCCTGCCACTTGAATAAGGAATCATATTTTTCTAACTTTTAAATTTCGAAGTGTTGGTTTTAGTTTCCTGAAGAAATAAAAAATATACATATTTTGTTATACTAAAATTATGCATTTATTTAAAGGCATGGATTTCTGTGGTACTTTTTCGTGTGTCACTTGAAGAAGGAATATTTTAAAACTAAGCAAACTGTAATTTATTTTTAAATTTTACGTTATAAAAATGAATATTATTATCTTCTAGCATTCAATTAGTAATGAGTACTGCCACCATTTTTATAAATAACCTCAAAAATGCGATTTGGCATCGACTTGTATAATGACTCTGCATCCTTTAAGGATTCTATCGTCTCAAATGTTTTCCTCCTTCATAAACTTTCCTTTCAAGCCAACCCCATTTTCCATTCGATTCAGGTCTGGTGAATATGGGGGCCAATCCAAAAGTTGAACACATTGTTGATTAATCCATTGTTTTACTGCTCTGGCGGTATGAATCGGAGCGTTGTCGTGTTGGTACGTCCAAGGTATGGGTCCAAAGAAATCATTAAATAGTTGCACCCCATACCATTATATATATATATATATATATATATATATATGTATTGTAATTTTCATTTTTGAATGTTTTAGTCACAATTGAGTTGTTGATAAGAAATTTAATATAATTTTAATTGCTTATTTTTTATTTTTTTTTTTGCAGTATTTATTTATAATTTGAATTATAAACACATTTCAGTTTTTCTTTTTTTTTTCTTAGTACCAACACTTGTTTTTTTACAGTCGTAACGTTTGAAGATAGTCCTGCTAACGATATATTGGGTTAGTCATTTCGTGTGAAACATGTCCAAAAAATCATTTAAGATCCCATAAAGTATAAAATTCTGAATCGATCTTGCTATGTCCGTTTGTCTATTGAAAGCAGGAAAGGGCCGGGATGAAATTTGGTTAAAATATTTATCTTAATAAGGTTTGTTTGGTACTTAAAATGGACAAAATCGGTTAATAAACAATAAAGTTATGTGGCAAATACTAGAAACACAGGGTGTCAGTCGTAACTTCAGTTCTTACTTTTTGGCTTATATCACTTAACCAAAAGCATTCACGCCAACGAAATTTTGCACAAATAATTCAAGAATCGATATAAACTCGGAGACTAAAAATGGGCGTCATTCGCCCACTAAACCACCCACCTCCCTTATAAGGTGAAACATCAACGAAATTTTGTATAAAGGACCAATGTAAACTCGGAAACAAAAATTGAGCATGGTCTGCTCACTTTACCACCCACCTCTAATATGAGATGAAATTTTAAAAAGTTGCAGATGGTGGGTATATAGCCAAGCCGAATGTAACATTATCACTTGATTTGTTAGATATACAAATATCTAATAATTTGATATATTGTTTATTCTTTTACACCAAAAACCAAAACTTTGCGAATAATGGGCTTCAAATATTTATTTTTATGTATGAAGTTTAGTAGGCATATTATTAATAAATCGTTGAAAATCGTATTGCAAAATGTGAAAGAAACAGATTTTATGCTTCCATGAATAAATGTTCAACAAAAGAAAGCAAATCAGCTATCGATAATCAGTTCCCAGATAACAACAAACTTTTATAACATAAACCCCACCGATACATTACTGTCTTGAAACCAGGACGAAGTCCCAAGTCCTCAAAAATAGCACCTATGGCTAAATTATCTAAAGATAGTGCGTCTGATAGACCAGACACTAAAATTGTTTTTCTATTTTACACAATGATTCCATCGAACACGTAAATACGATTAAATCAGTTAAACCATGTTGATGATTTTATTTGAATCTGATCTAATCTGATTGATAGGCAAAAACTCATTTTATGTAATCCCCATTAAACGAAGTACAATTAATGAAATTAGAATTCAAGTAAATAATGAAAATGATTTTTCGTAGGATAGTTACTGATTTTAAAACACGTCAAAAAAGTCTTTACACTTATCAAATAAATTGTAATAAAGGTCTTCACATTATTTTAAAGGGTGTTGACTCTTGTGTCAAACCAATTGAGATTAAGCTAAGTTTGGAGAATAAATGATTTGAGATAAAAAATGTGATCATCATTCTTAATCGAGAAAAAACCCTGAGCGCAGTCTCCGTGTTGAAGTGAAACCCGAAGATATGAGACTTAAGAAAGGTATATATATATAACTTAAAATGTTTACCCCATCGTAAAATAACAGTTGAAAAGCCTCATAAGCGTTCGGGACCTATTCAATGAGTAAAGTGCCAAGAATACGGTCATGCTAAAGACATATTGATTGTCTGCTATTTGTATAGCTTGTAGAGAGTTACATAACTTGTCCAATTGTGATAAATCTAAATACAATTCTCAGCCAAAAAAATATAGTAATTGCTAAAAATTACAGAGATTGTCCAGTATGAACCCCAGTTTAAAAACACTAAGTCAGATAGTAGAGTGATCTTAAGATTCATCAATCTACCCAAAAATAAATCTCACCCCAATTTGAACTTAGAAGCCAGAGAACAAACCTCCGCTTTCAATTTTACCCGGCTAGAAGTTACAATAGAGAGTTTCGTGCCGTGGGTATATAATTTTACAACCTCAATGATCAATATGATGCAAGAAATGCAATCAGGATGTACTATCTAAAAATGTGTTTTTGGAACGCAAACGGCATTCGTCAACATAAGAACGAACTTGATTATTTTCTTAAAAACTATCAAGTTGATGTAATGTTAGTCTCAAAATCTTATTTGACGTCAAAAATTTTATTAAAGATGATTGGATGCTTTTTATGATACTAAAGAATTGCACATTATATTACTTAATTTTTTTTTTTTTTTTTTTTTTTTTTTTGTTTGGTAACGAGCGGAGTAGAGTTGAAAGAGGGATTGAGAAAAAATCACGTTTTCTGTTTTTATGATTTTTTTTTTTTTTTTATTTTTCTTCACACTCATTTGTATTTTTCTCATTACGTTTTTCTCTTTTGAACTGGTGGTATTGCTACAAACAAGAAAATAAAAAATATAAGGTGAAATATAAATAAATATAAATTTAATTAATTAAATTAAATTAAAGTATTTGTTTTTTATTAAATTGACACAAAAATATAATTTTATTATTTTGCTATATGTGCCGTATTTGGATTTTTTACAACATTCGTGTGAAAAACTATTCAGAATTTGTTTATGTATATTGACATTTTTAGCGTCTAAATATTTCAGTGAATTTGTGTTTAAAAATTAATAACTAAAAGAAGTTAATAATTAAAATGTGGAACAGAGAAGTTGTTGAAACTTTAATAATACAATACCAGCAGCATGAAAATTTATATGATGTAAGAAATCCTTCATATTATGCAAACATCACCCCTGAGGACATAAAAAAAATACACACATTAAGGGCTCAATATATAAAGGAAAGTCGAGAAGTAACCAAGAGTAGAAGAAATGGTGTTGGAGCTACTGACGTGTATACCACAAAACTTTGGTGTTTTCCTCAGCTAGAGTTTCTGAAGTCGCATTGTGCAACAAGAGAGTCTACGTCAAACATTTCCGAGATAAGTACATATCGCAGGCGTTTTATTATTTAGAAAAATTTTATATCTATATGAACTCCTTATTTTCAGGCTTTTGAAAGCAATAATAGCTTCGAGTTAGACAGTGAACCGAGTGACTTAAACAATAGCCCTCTTTTAGCAAAAGGGTAAGTTTTATTTATTTAATATAAATTTAAAGTTAAAGGTAAATGTCTACTTAGACCATATATGCAGTGAGGTTTTTATTTTTGATCTGAGCTAAAAAAGTGCAGTATAGTTTTTAAAATCAAATGAAAAAGTTGCATCATTTAAAATGTTTAATGTTTAAAATTTTTAATTTTATTTATTTTTATTAAATTTTCATTTATTATAATTTGTTTTCTTGCCAAGATAATTTTCCTTCGTTATTGAAGTAGTCCTCAAATCCTTGACAAACATTTTGTGCTGCTCCCTTTCCGTAACTGCTTTCTGTATTCATAATATTTGCTGTTTGTTCAGTTTGGGTTAATTTTCATTTTTGTAACTCAATAAATTGTGCAACACACAGCAAGTTTTGGTTACGAGTTCCACCTTTTCAACAGACAAATGCATTTCATATGGAATATTCTAAAGCGGCTCAATATAATTCCAAATGCACGATCAACCACTTGCCTAGCTCGAGAAAGGCGAATATTATATATTTGCCTCTCTTTTTTGTTGGTGTCGTCACCTACTATAACATATGGAAGTTTTCTTCCATTTCCAATAATTTTGTCTTCTGGGAAGTGGAATCTGGCATTATCTATTATTGTTTTTAATTTACTTTGTAGCAACACCCCCGCATCATGGGTACGCCCGTTGCACCCCACGTCTACATATATAAAGCGACATCTGCATCTACTAAAGCTAGCAAAACTATACTATTAGACCCCTTATAATTATAAAAAAAATGAGCCATCTGACCGACGAGATTTGAAAGCGATGTGCTTGCCATCCAGTGCGCCAAGACAATGCGGAAACTGCCACTTAATTGTGAAATTATCAGCTATAGTTTCCCATTCACTTTTTGTTATCGGAAACTGCAAAATAAAAGAATAGAATTAAATTTCTTATTGTATGAAAAAAATATATTAGTTGATATAAAATAGATTTTATTTCTTTATTATTTTTAGAAAAAAACATTCAATCTGGAGGAGAGGATGAACAACGTTGAAAAGTTAATTCTTAACAAGGCTGCCGGAAAAAGTTGCTATGATTGGCTTGGCAAGCCAAAGCGAGATGCTGTGTGGAGTATTCAACAAATACTCCGAAAATCATCAATTGAAGATGCACAAACTGAAGTCCAACCATCCTGCTCCTTTTTTACACCACCGCCAGAATCATCATTCACACCATTACACCTATGTAGGACATCATCGTCAGCATCATCTGAATTCTGCCCTACTCCCAAATATAACAGCCAATCATCAATATTGTCAACTAATACCGACATTTTGCAACAATCGCTGATTGGTGTGCTGGATGATGAAGATTTTTAAAAAAAATTATCAGGTATGTGCTGAAAGTCGAAAGCGAAAAACAACAATTTTGAAAATCCTTTTTGATACATTTTTAAACCAATTTTTTTTATTTTTTTATAAAATTCTTCTTTATAGATGTATGCAGCCAGAGGCAGGATGAATCAAAAATCTTATGTTCATTTTTAAAATCAAACTATTATACCTATTTATAAATTACTTTATTTAAAAAAAAATTAAACTATTATACCTATTTATAAAAAAATTATTTAAAAATATTTAAAAAAAAATTGTTACTCACTGAATTAAAAGAAAATATTTTGTTTACTTTAATAAAAACTATACTTTAAAAATTCGCCTTTAAAATGTTTCCAAATTGCCTCGCACACTTCGGGAATTGCATTGCAAAGGAATGCACTTGACAGTCTTGTTTGGTAATTGTTAATTTTAAGAGATTCACCTGTAGCCAAATACCGAAGTGAGGCAGCTAATTTCTCTGCAGGACTTATGGAACTTCTCATTACAGAGTCTTGTCTGGTTATATCCTTTTCAATTTTGGAAAGAATGAAGTTAAAAGTTTCAGGTTTCATTCTTATGTAATTTAAAAATGATGATGTGTCATCCATAAGGTCGTTCATGAGAAACGAAAATGTACCCCGTTCCACGCGATCTGTACACCATTTTTTACCCACTCCTTTCTTTTGATAAATAATGAGCATATTCTAAGCATTCCAACAAACCTTAAACAATTTCCTCATCATCACTGTCATCCAAAGAATTTGCAATTACCAATTCCGTTATATTAAACAGTTCATTCATTACGTCCTCGCCCATTGTATTTATTATTTTTTTTTTTTTTCTTATTTTTTGTTTGATTTGTTAATTATTATTTATATTTGGATTTTAATTATTTATAATTCGGATTTTAATTTTGTTATAAACACGAATTAGCATGTAAAGAAGATAACCCGATTAAAAATTTAAAAAATCAACCCTACGTATAAGGAAAAAGAGATAATATAAAAAAATCATAAAACTAAAAAATCATCATGTGAACACAAATGATTTTTAGTAACAACTTCAAAAGAGAATTCAAATAAAACGACGTCTTAAAAATCATCGTGTGAACGTAGTCTAGGACTGTAGCATGGCAAAATTAAACAGGTGGCAGCAGTTTTACAAAAACAACAACACGGCGTATTCACCAATTTTTTTATACATGAAATTTTACACTTCAGCAGGTAAGCAAAAATTGTACTTATATGAAGTTTGACAGTTCTAAGTACTAAAAAGTAATCAGCTGATTAAGTGAGGTCACCTGTTTAAATTTGCCTTGTTGTTGTTTTTGTTTAAAATGAAGAGAAATTTGTCTTTCCCATATACACAATAGGGACAATTTTTTTTTTTCATATGCATTATTAGGGGAAAAATTATTTTTTCATTTGTAATTTTTTCTTTCGTATGCTTTAATGAGGAAAAAATATTTTTGCATTTTATGAAATTGAAAACCAATGAACCAAAACTTTTTATTGTGATGAAATTTAAAACTGATGAATTACATGTATAGCATTTGAGTATTTTTGATTTATTCATCTATATTTATATGGTTATTTTTTGTTTTTGTAAAGTAGAAAAATAAACTTGAGAATTGTTTTGTAACATTTGTTTTGTAATTTTTGACATTAATGAAGATATGTTTTATTTTGTTAGGGATGGTCATGATCAATTTTTTAATATTATACTTTTAAAATTAGTATATAACTCAATATTTATATATAGAACCTAAATTAAGATTTTTTTTCAATTTGAAATATTAAAGAGAAATACTCAAATAACTCTTCCTTTTGGAGTAAAACAAATAATTATGTGTTAATATTTTCATTAAAACATAAACTGGATCAGATATAAGTATAAATGTCTGAGTAAAATTATTTTAATCAGTTACTAAACTTTTTGAAAGGAGGAACAAAAATGGATTCGAATAAAATTACAGATGCTAATATTGTTGCGGCTTTCAATAAATTAAAAGCAAGATTATATCTGGCTGCAAAAATTAAATCCTCAAAATCTTCAAGGAATTTTTAAGTTTTTATATATGACTTCTTCATTATAATACTTTCTTTTTACAATTAATTAATTTTTTCAAAACAATGATACTTATATAGTAGTTACTAATTTTCTTTATTAAGAATTTCTTGGAATTTTACTATTTTGCCAACTAAAAAATGGTTGAGAATTTGTGGTGAAAAACTCTCCCACTTTGTCTTCTAATGCAGAGTTTTCACTGACTACCTCTTCCAATTCTAAAACATATAAACCATTTTCTGAATTCCTCCTTAAATTAAATCGTTTATTGCTAACCCCATCTATTACTTTATGTTCCAAATTATTATATCTTTGAGTAAGATGTAACATTCCCACATCAGGCTCTGCAATCACCACGTTTCCATATTCATTCTAATGGTGGAACATAGTTAATACCTTATATGGCTCTGATGCCCTTTTTACAAAAAAATATTTTTAACAAAAATTTTTTAATTAATTTGAATAAAATTTGTTGGTATGAAGAAAAATTATATTGATCTGAAGAAACAATCTGTTAATTTAAACTTTTTTTCGTTAATCTTACGTGATTTGGTTCAGTGTAAAAACAGCACACAATTCAGTTAATAAAATAAATTAAAAAACAAAGTTCTTAATACTGTATACAGAGGTTTCCAAGGGAGGAAAGTATGAAATAAATGATTTAGTTCGCATTAGTAAATATAAAAATCAATTCGAGAAAAGATATACACCAAATTGCCTACCGAAATTTTTAAGATAAATGGAAATATAATTAAAGGTGGATTTTATGAAGATGAATTGTTAAAAACAAAAGCTTCGAAAATTTCTTTAATAGAATTGAGATAAAGTAGTAAAACCGTTTGTATAATGGCCTGGTTTCGGAAAAGAATATTAATGGATTCATTAGAACAATATTAGTAAATAATATATCTATAACCAGCAACATACTATATTAATCATTCCTTTTAAAGATGACTTCAAGTACACAAGAAGAAAATATTTGTTACTTTATAAAAAAAATACTTCAAGCACTTTTAAAAATTTTCTAATTCAATCTCTTATTTTTTTCATAACAAACTTTATTTACAATCTATCCTATATTGGATAATAAGCAAATTAGATAAATTTTAACAATTCATTCGTTGTTGTGCTCCAGCGAGGACAACAACATTGTAACAATATATACATACTAGTATTAAATTAATCAATAATTTACATATTAAAATAATATAATTAAATAATATAAAAATGTCCATGTAATCGTAAACATAAGGGAAAGGTAAATCAGGAATATGATATCGATTAAGTCTTCTCACTTCATTAGTATCGTCTAGTAATGATATTGTCATTGGGTTACAATGATTACTTAATCGTTCAAGATAATTTGCGCTGAACTTCTTGATTTCTCCTTTAATTTTTGGAATAAATAAATCGTTATGAATTGTTTTGTTAGGGCATTGACACTTAATCTCAAAGTATTATTTTGATACCATTGGAGAATTTCAACATTTGAGTTGCTTGCAGTTCCCCACATCTGAATGCCGTAGGTCCACACTGGTTTAAGTATAGTCTTATATATTACAAGCTTAGTTTCAATATTTAGTTGGGACTTATGGCCAAGCAACCAATATAATCGTTTAGTTTTAATTTTAAGAAGTTCTTTTTTGGCTTTTATGTGTTCCAAGATATTTTACACTATCTTTTTGGGGAATTTCAGTATTATTTATTTTTAAACGAGGACAAACTCCTTTGCGTAACGTGAATACAACATGAACCGACTTTTCAGTATTGACTTTAATATTCCATTTACACAACCAGTGTTCAATTTGATATAGATGATTTTGGACGAGATTCGATGCTTCTACTGGACAAGAGCTAGAGGCTAATAAAATATTGTTAGTCACAGGCATATCTGTTGTAAAAATTGTGTATAACATTGATCCAAGAACACAGCCTTGCAGAGCGCCTGCATTTATATTATATATTTCTGAAATTCGTGATTTACTTTTACATAAAACTGTCTTTCACTTATATACGATTTTACTAAGTGATAAAACGGAGTCGATTTTTTTTTATTTTATTTTTTTTAATTTTAGTTTAACCATTATGACAGACTTTATCAAATGCCTGTTGCACATCTTAAAACACAGCAGAACAATATTTTTATTTTCCAAAGTATCTCTTATTAAAGCTATAATACGATGGCATTGCTCATATGTGCTATGATTATGCCTGAAACCAAATGGGTGTTCAGGCACGATGTTAAATTTTTCCAAGATTGGCGACAATCTATTCATTAATATTCTTTCAAATATTTTGGAGAACGTAACCAACAAACTGATAGGTCTGTAAGATGTGACAAGATATTCTGGCTTATTCGGCTTATGTACCATATTGTCTGCGCACATTTCCATTGAGAAGGAAAATGACTCAGTCACAGGATAGCATTATAAATTAAAGTTAAAAATAAAATTCCTTTTTTGGGTAGAGACCTAGCAATCGTTCCACTAATACTATCGTTGCCCGGAATCTTTTTGGGATTTAGTTTCTTAATTTCTTCTTGAACTTCATTAGGTGATATGTGTTTGATAGGCCAATCCATTGGACGTGCGCTTTCTAAAAAGTTTTTTATTTCGGTAACATACGTGCTATCGCAAGAATTATGTTTTATAAAAGTGTTTTGTAAATGTAAAGCAAAAGCTTCGGCTTTGCTCTTGTCAGTTTTACACCAAGTACTATTAGCGTCGATGATGAAAATATTTCTTTTAGCGGGTCGTTTTAGGTACTTTGTTGCTTTCCATAAAGTAAATTCATTGTTTTTAGAAACTTCTAAATTCCTTATTAAATAACACATCTGTTTATTTTTTTTTTTTTTTTTTTTGCTCGAATAGTCACTTTTTCAAATCTTTCGCTGCTTTATTGAGACGTTGCTTATCAGTAGGATTTCTACTAGTCTGCCAAATTCTTCTTAGAACTCTTTTGTTTCATATCATCTCTCTGATTTTCGTAGTTAAAGTAATGCTACTCGTATGTCGATTTGGCGTTGACAGAAAGCCTGTGTAATGGATTAGGTTATTAAAATTTTCAACAGCTTCGTCTAAATCTGAGGGTGATTTAATTAGTATATTAAAGTTCAGGTTGTTATCAATCCATATTTTAAAAGAATTAAAATCTGTTTTCCGATTAACGATTTGGTAATTCCTTGAGTTAGTGTGCAAAAAATTATTAAATGTTAGTAAATCTGGCTTAGTTCGTCGCTTAGTTCATTTGATATATTAAGAAATTAGCTAGAAATTCCAGAATACACAAAAATGTCCAATAGGTCTGGTTTCTTTCTTGAATCCGTCAGCCAATAGGTCGGACTTCCAGTTGATAATACAGAGTAATTGTTATTTATTATAAAATTACGCAACTCAATGCCCTTTGGATTGTATTCTCGATCCCCACCATTCTTGTTTGGCGTTGAAATCGTCCCCAACTAGAAATCTTGGCCCGAAGCGACTAAAGAAGTTTTTATATTCTTGGCAGGTTACTTTATAACTATGTAGACAATATATCGAGCATATGGTTTTAAAGCTCATTAGCATTCCATATTACAATACGTAGATTCAGTTGCATAGTTTTGAAACAATAAGTGACATCATACTTAAAAGTTTATTTGTCAATTCAATTTGATTTTGAATTAGAGCCTCAAGTTTTTCAAAGGAATTAACATTTGTATTCTGTTATGAATTTCTTACAATTTTTTTCTTAAAGCTTGTCTGTAAACCTCACAGCCTTTATAATTGACTGGATGATTTTTTAAACAATTAACGCATCCGCTTCTTTTAGTACATTCTAAGGTAAGAGTCCCAAACCACATTTAACGCAGTTTACTGCTTTTTTACAGTATTGGTGTGGCCAAACTCTTGGCAGCGGTGGCACTAAACAAGATCATTATATTCTTTTGGCGGAACAATAGAAGCAATTGCGTTATTTATATGCTTGATATCATATATGCCTTTGTTACTAGAATTTGGTTCCAGATCTATAAAAACACAGATAGTGGTGCTTATGTGATTCTACTATGGATATTGGTAATATTTCTAACTTAATACCCTGTACTGGTGTTGTCTAGTGCAAATTTTTTGATACAACTCTATATGATATTTCCTGTTTTATTTGTTATGTGTGAAAGTTTAGTTTTTTTTTTTCGTTTAAGTACGTTACCAGAATTCTGTAAGTTTTAATACTATTAGCCATTATTCTTATCTAATAATCTCTTAGTGTTTTATATTTAAATTCAGTGGAGCCGATAACATCAGAAAAGTTTTTAATCATAGGATTAATATTTGAAACATTCGGAATTATTATTGGAGGAGGTTTATGTATTTTATTATCAATTTCTTCATTATCCTCTTCACATTCTTTATCAATATCGTCATCATCAATCAGATCAGTATTTAATGCAGAAAACCCGTTTTGACTTACATGAATATTTGTTATTGTAATATTATTCAGTTTTCTTGCTTCAAAATTGATGTGCATTACATTGTTGTTATTATTTTGTTTGGTTGTTTTTGTTTTACTTTTTATATTAACGATAGCAGTATCATTAATTTCACACCAGAGACTTTGCTGATTGTTGTTGTTTGATATCATTTTGATAGCATTTTTGTAATCTAGACGGAGGAACTACCTGCCAGCTTACAACTTCTTTATTCATAAACAATGTAAATAATTTTTTTTTTTTTTTGGTTTTTCTTATTGATTTTTTATGTATTATTGCTTTCAATAAAGAGATAAAAGAAATTCTTTTACATGCGTACGCGATGGCAGTCAGACACAGACTTCTCTTAATTTGATAATAAAAAACCTAAATGTTTAAAAATATTTTCAATATCAACATTGAAAAACTATATTCAATTTAATAGAATAGAATTTTATCCTATTGAATCTTATAACTTTAATAACATATTTATAATGATTTGAAATGATGAAGGACGAACAATAAGATTGAACAGTTTATTGTACTCTGCACTTTAAAAATATAAAAACTAAATGTTTGGCAAAATTATGAATCGTTTTTATTATAACCATGGATGGATGTGTTGTATACAAATTATTACAATAATCAGTCTGGAAATAATGTAGAAAATATTGGTGAAATATATCATACGTCTAGGTTTGTGCAATAAGGATGTGGTATTGGATCACTGTTTTTATCTGTGTTCTCACTCCTGAAATCAATCTTGATAATAAGTCATTAGATATTGGAAAGGAAATTGTGGAGGAAATTGGAACAAACCCAGTGAAAGATTTAATCAAGGGAGAAAATTTTTGAAATTAAAACAAAAGCCGCATTATAATCCAAACGTTTTAGAGGGGAGAATCTTTTTATTTATTTATTTAATCTTGCCAAGGAAATATAATTTCTTACAGGCTGAAGTACAATATATTAAGTTAAATAATTCTTATAAGATTACGAAAACTGAAAAGCTAAAAAGTTCTCATGGGTTCAAAAAAACCGAATGGGGAAATCAATAAAAACAAAAACGTATTAAAATCATTACATATTCCACGAAACGGATCAAAATTGGAATAATTGTTAGGAAGTATTGGAGTTTGAAAGGAATTTAGTTTCTTGTTGGGCGAAATGGGACAAGGAATTCCAACTTTTGATCAAGAAACTCGAAAACTGTAACACCATTCATTAAATTTGTAATGAATGATATATTTAGATAAATTTGCCTGTCCTTAATCGTGGGAAGTTTAATAAATGCTAAACGACTGTCTTACGGAGGAAGATTTATATTTGGATTCCAAGGAAGTGATCGCAGACAAAACAGCATTAGTTGCTTCTGGACTGGTTCAATTTTCTTTACATGAACGTAATATTGAGGATCCCAAACAACAGATGCATATTCCAGGATAGGTCTTACCAGGGATACATAAAACTGTCTTGTAACATAATCAGCTCAAAATTCCTTTCCCCACCGTTTTATGAAACCTAAAATTCCTTTTGCTTTATAAATTATTAAACTTGAATTAAAACTTAATTTGTTATCAAGGAGAAACTCAAAGCCATTCTTTGGCTCGATTTTCTCTAATTGACGATTTTTAAAGGTGTAACTACAGAGTACTGGATTTCGTCTGTAGAATGACATATATTTACATTTATTCAAATTCAAATCTATCAAATTGATATAGCATATTAAGATATTGATATTATTGATATTACTTGAAGTAAGGATTAAAGCTAACGAAAAGCTTTACGTTATCAGCATATATTAATATTTTTGAGTTATATCAGGCATTCCTAGAGGGAATAGATTTGCATTTACGATTCCTGAACAGAATATATTTTTGTCTATTTATAAGGTAAGTTGTAATCCACTTTAGAAATAATAGAGATAATCCTAAAGCATGATCATGATTCACCTTATCGGAAGCCTTACTTAAGTCAGTATAAATGATATCGGTTTGCATATGTTGATTTAAAGAATTTATAACATTACTCATGAATTCCGTCCTTTCCTAAATCCGCGTTGAGCAGGAGAAAAGTAAGATGATATTTGGTGTGATAAAATATCAATTATTATTTTTTCAAAAAGCTTTGCTATACCCCTGTAATTTGAGATGTTGGACTTACTTCCGTATTTAAACAGAGGAATGATTAATGAATTTTCCAAATATCTAGAAAATAGCCATTGAAGAGAGACATGTTAAATAAATATGTTAAAGTTAAACCTAATGGATTTATACATTTGATTAACCTGCAGCATGGAATACTATCAGGACTATATTTGTCGGAAAATTTTAGTTTCTTTTCTATGGAATTCATAATAGTAGATATATATATAATGTCGGTCAAATTGGATATATATACGCCGGACAAATTATTGGAGACTCCGGAATATGATATGGATAGTTTGACAATCTACTAAATTTTTTATTTGAATGTGATGAAGAGAAAAGGTCTACAAAAATATCAAAAATTTTAGAATCCTAGATATTTGAATTGACGAAATTGTAGAACTACTTCGGATTGAGTCTAAAATTTCGTTTTATTCTGGAAAGATAATTATTATAGCATTGGTTATTTGAAGAGTTATATATTGATCTTGAAATAGAATATCTGGAATAGTCAGTAATTAGGCCGGTTCTTCTATATTTTTTATAATATTTGTTTTTCAAGTTTTTGAGCTTGTATAGATATTTAGTGTTCTATGGAGGACCCTTCTGAATAATTTTCTTCACCATTGGTATTGACTGTCTAAAACAAATAAATAAACCATCATAAAATTGTATTAGAATTAAGTCAATTTCATATGGTTGTAAACTGTTATTTGGATAATGATGGAACTATTTTTTTGTTGAAAGAAGTTGTGTTAATTTGGAATAATCAGCTTTCTTAAAGCCAACACAAATTCATCACTTAGTGAAATTCATATCTTCACTTAATTGTTAATAAAAGCGAAACGCGTCAATCGATTTTCATGATCTATGTTTCATTTTGTTTAAAGGTTATGTGAAAAGTAATAGGACTTGACACCGTTTGGATTTTTTATGAATTAAAAATAAAAAAATTCAATTTTTTAGGCAAAAAATAGTTTTTTTTTTATACATTTATTTATAACTGCGAAACTGTTGCTTATGTAGCGAAACGTTGTATGAACAGATTAAAGGAATTATAATTCCTAATTTTTAAATTTGTTTCAGCAAAATCGGACTATTGGTTCTACCATTTGTCGCACAGTGTTATTGGAAACGGGAAAATTCCCAGAAAACTGGATGCTATCACTTATTGCACCACTAGAAAAAGTTATGAAAACAAAAAAATGTGAGGCATCAGCATGCTAAAAATGTGTGAAAAAATAATAGAAAAACTTGTTAAAGTACAACTAGAAAAATATTTTGAAGATAATGACATACTATCGAAATACCAATCCGGGTTTAGAAAAAAATTTTCATGCGAAACAACGGTAAACTACGTTATAAATAGATGGAAAAACATAGACAAAAAGAAAAAAGTAATGGCAATTTCCCTTGATTTTAAAAGAGCTTTTGAGACTATAGATAGAGATTTATGAATACAGAAATTATATAAATACGGAATACGCGGAAAGGAATTGCAATGGTTTAAATCGTATATAACAGATCGAAAGCAAATTGTGAGAATTAATAATGTAAGATCTGAGTATATATATAACGATTATGAGGTGCCACAAGGATCAGTATTAGGTGCTCTACTTTTTATTATATACATAAACGACATGCCAAACATATTAGAAAAGTGCGAAATTGTGCTATATGCCGATGACATACTAATTTTTACAGAAGGTGATACTAATAATGAATGTGAAGATAATTTGATGCATCACATGAAAATTGTGAATAACTGGCTAAAAATGAATAAACTTAAACTGAATGAAGGTAAAACAAAATTAGTGGAAATTAATATGAATAGTCAATCAATTTTAAAAATTATTAATGAAGTAATTGAAAAAGTTAATCAAATTAAATATCTTGGCTTTATAATAAACAAAAAACTAAAATTTAAAGAACACATCGAATATGTATGTAAAAAAATCGTTAAAAAGATCGGGTTTTTTAAACGAATAAGAAACAAAGTATCAACACTAACGGCTATAAACATTTACAATACAATGAGAAAATCACATTTTGAGTTCAACAATACTATTCACCTGCTGTTCAAATACACAAATAGAAAGATTGCAAAAATTCCAAATAAGGCAATGAGATCAATCATAAAATGTAAAATTTATACACCAATAGAATATATGCTAGAAACACTTAAATGGCTTAATATAAAACAAATACTTGAATTTAATACTCTCATATTTATTCAAAAAATGAAAATGGGAAACGCGCCGCAATATCTGATAGATCAATTAAATTATGTAGGTGATATGCAACCCTATCAGCTAAGGAATGTTGGGAATTTTAGACTTCCACAGGCAACAACAACTGCAACACAACGGTCACTTTTTTTATAAAGGACTACATATGTACAATATGCTTCCAACTTATATAAAAGTAGAAGAAAATAACATTATATTTAGAAGAAAAATTATATCATTTCTAAAAAATAATAACTTCGAGAGGTTTTGAATATATTGAATACTATACTTATATTATATTAAGAAAAATATTGTAAATTATTTTAAATACTACTAAATTTTTAAATAAAAAAAGTAATGTTTGTATTGAGTAAAGTAGGTATACTCTACATTATTCCCCCCTAGATAAACGTAAACTTTTTCAAATTTTTGAAAGTTCTGACTTATTCTTAGAGTATTGGATAACAGGATCGTGAAAAATTTCATTCGCTTTAAAAAATGGTTTAATTCTATCTATTGAGACATTATCTTCTTTTCCTTTTATATTTAGTGTTAGATATTTTTCAAATCTTTTAATGACTTCATATGGAATTGTATGTTTTGCCTGTAACGGGTTCTTAATACCGTCATCTCTTATACGTCATCTCTTATACAAGTAGGTAGGTAGGTAAATAAGGGTTGCACAGTACTACGAAGAGTACCTGTGCATCCACTCGGAGACCTAGAGGTCCATTGTGAGTCCCTTCGCAGAATTTATAGAGAAGTAGAAAAAAATAGTAGTAAAATCAGAGTGACCAGGAAAGGAAAAGATTAGAAAGCGGAGACCAAGAACAGAACAGAATAGAAAAGACTTGGAAAGGAAAAATGCTACCGCCCTATATCGTTCACTCTAAGCCAACGACCACCTCCTAGCCAGCCTATTCCCATGACGAATCCTATCAATCTATCCAGATCGATCCTTGATATACTATTCAATTCGTCAACGAATCGACTGCCTAGCCATTTCTGCCTACTTAATTATAGACATTATCTTCGCACATCCTGCAAAGACCGGAGGAACCTAACTCCCAATTCCCTGTCATTCCCCCTATGGAACAATGACCTGTCAGAATACCTATCATAATCTTCAGTTTCCCCCTATTCATGCCTAATAGTAGATTTGTATCTGCTATATCAAGTTTAGGTCATAGGACCCTTGATAATCTGCAGTCCGTTCTACGATTCCATGCATGATTGGTTCTATCCCGAATCCACTGTCTAATTAACCTGAAGTAAAAGCCTAGAGGTGGTCTCACACCACTTTCACTTACAACCCTATCCAAAGCTGAGCCGTTCCTAGCTAATTCATCAGCTACTTCATTGCCAGTTATCTCGCAATGACCTGGTACCCAGCAGAGTCTGATATGATAATTTCTCATTAATCTCCTCAGAGCCTTCTTACAGTCGCTAACTAACCTACTCTTGACAAAATGTCCTTTCAGGGCCTTTAGCGCCGCCTGGCTATCTACATACAGAGTTACTTCTGTATTCTCTTCAATGTTCCCTGCTATCAATTCCGTGACCCTAAGAATACCCAGAATTTTTGCTTGGAACACACTGCAACTATCCGAGAGCCTATACGATTCAATCAAACAGATACACACCTGCACCAGTGCCTATATCCATTTTGGATCCATCAATAAATACCGATGCTCCACTGAATAGTTTCTCCCTACCTGACCATTGGTCCCTATTTGGGATAATCAGTATAGCATTTTCCCTGAAATCAACCCCCGTGCACATATAATCCGTGAATCCAGAGGGAGCCAGGACATGTCCATCGAGGTTGACTTCGTTTAGAAGTTTGGAATGTCCTATTCTGATTGATCCTATAAGTCCCAATTCACTAAGTCTAAGCAGGCTCCTTGCAGCCATTCCCATCACGAACTCCTCAATGGGTAGGAGATGTAGGATGACGTCAAGTGCCGCCTGAAGTGTGCTTCTTATGGCACCTATGATGCCAATCGAAGCACACCTCTGGGCCTTAGACAAAAGACTCTTACGACTTCTATTCTCATTGCCTCCCACCAGACTAGACATCCATACGCCAAAATGCAATTTACTACCATCGGTTTGAGGCTCCAATTCTTACCTATGGAATTCCTGCATGTGTAGCAGGCGTTGAGACCTCTTTTAATCCTTTCCTGTGTGTTCCTTTTCCAAGTTAGTTTACTATCAAGAAACACTCCAAGATATTTTGCTTCCTTTGCCAGTCTCACTTAAATTCCCCCTAGTACCAAGCCTAAACTGCTCAATCTTGTACCTTCTGGTGAAAAGAACTAGCTCCGTTTTCTCCGGGTTAACCCCTAAACCCTTACTAGTAGCCCATGAGGACAGTTCGTTAAGTTCAGACTGCATGATCGTGGAAAGAAATTTCCCTGTGATCAGTATAACAACGTCATCGGCATAAGCAACGATTTTCCGCCCTCTTGCGTCAAATTGTCTTAGAATGGTATTGACGGCTAAGAGCCATAGTAAGGGCGAGAGAACTCCTCCTTGCGGAATCCCTCTAGTCACTATCTTCCTTATGCATGCATCTCCCAAGTTTGAATTAATTATTCAGCTATTCAGTATCAAAACAATCCACTCGATCAGGAAGTTTTAAACGCATAGTGATTCTCTAATAGCTTCAATCTTAATATTATTAAAAGCTTCTTCTATATCAAGGAACGCTGCCAAGGTACACTCCTTATACTGTAGGCCACGTTCAATGTAACTCACCACATCATGCAGCGCACTCTCAACAGATTTACCCTATAGATAAGCATGCTGAGCCCCACTGTTGATGTAGTTGTCAATTGTCATCCTCAGATAAAGATCGATCAAGGCATAAACTAAAAAGTTCCGTAAGGAGTGTTAGTTCCGTGTCGCTGATGTTCTGTAGCATGGCTGGAAAAACACCGCCTGGACCAAGTGACTTGTAAGGTTCAAAGGTGTTCACTACCCATACTAGCTTATCCACCGAGACTATGTCACCGACTACTTCACTAATTTCCCTATCAGATATACATTTTAAAAATCCAAAGATTCGTCTAGTCTGTGTATCTGCTTCTAAGTTCCTACACCATGGAAAATGAATTTCCATAAGTAAACTCAGAGACTCAGAACAAGACTCCGTCCATGAGTTATCCGACTGCTGAATATATCCAGGAGCACTTGGATCCTTGGATAAAATTCGCCTGAATCTGGATAACTCATTTACAGAGTAGTTCCTTCATAAGTCCCTCTTTGCCCTCTTAATGTCTAAATGTCGCTCCTAAAGTTTGTCAGTGTTATATCTATAACTGCCTCCCTATCCTTAGTTCTGCCCCTGTTACAGATAAAAAGATTGTTAGTAGTTATAAAATTAAAAACTGACTGCGTTAGCATTGCAACAGAGTACCAGACATACGCCTCTTCTCTTTGCATACTCCGTTAATTTGCACACCCTATCTCCCGGTGGGTTGGCCGCATCGTAGGGCATATATACGGAGGCGAGTGCGAGTTTTCTCCCGTCTCTATCCTCTCTGTGTACAACCGTTAGGTCTCCATTGCTGAAAGAATGATTTATAAAATTCAACTCATTCCTATTCAGTATACACGTTCTTACCTTATCCTCAGTGGATGGTACGAAGACACTTATCCACATACCCTGGTGTTGTTGATCTAGTGCTCTTGGATTAAGACCATATCCACTTTGGAGTCAGTAAGGTTCATTGCTAATTCGATTGAGGCTGCTTCACAGTGATGCAAGTTAATTTGCACCACTTGCAGTCTTGTTGCTACTGTCAGATTTTGGATACCGGAACCTGATAATGCCCAGACCAAAATTAGCAATTCCCCCCATAGACTAAAATTTCCTAAGAGAGTCCTGGTCTATAGCACACCTGAAGTCCCTTCCGTAAGGTTCATCGCTAATTCGATTGAGGCTGCTTCACAGTGATGCAAGTTAATTTGCACCACTTGCAGTCTTGTTGCTACTGTCAGATTTTGGATACCGGAACCTGATAATGCCCAGACCAAAATTAGCAATTCCCCCCATAGACTAAAATTTCCTAAGAGAGTCCTGGTCTATAGCACACCTGAAGTCCCTTCCGTTTTCTCTTTACAAGTCAGAGAAGTTAACAACTTCCACTGACTTGTATCCAGACCCTCGTTCTGGTTGACCAATACTGTCAGTATAGTTTCCACCGGTTTTATGGGTGGTGGAATCCACACTGTAACTACCGGCCTCAGGGGCAACTCAGATGCGAATATCACGTCCAGTTTCGCCTCTGAACAAAGGTTGAAACGCTTGGCAATCGTGGTCTTGAGAAATTCAAGCGATTTCTCATTGCCACAATTGACAATTTTGACTCCCTTTGACCAGTCCACGCCTTTGAAGGACACTTCATCCGGTTTTGCCTTCATTAAGGCGATCTCATCTATGAGCCTATCTTCAATCGACCTCCATAGATCCGTGCTAATCCTCCCATCTGGGTCAGCACGGTCTATGACAGTCGTCTGAAGATATACCGGCTTTGTCGACTCCTTGACCTTTTTCGAGGTAAAAGGCGTGTCGTTACTAGCTCTCTTGATGACTTCCTTTTGGGACCCATTAAGAGATCCAGCCGGTCGAGAATGGTTGGTCATCGCCAGACCTAGCTCTCTTAAAGATCTCCTTATGGTGATCCTTAAGAGAGCCGGATGGCTTATGACCAGCTCCACTTCCAGCGTTCTTTATCATCTTCTTTTGAAGACCTTTAAGAGATCTGGGAGTGTTGTTTGCCGCACCTTTCTTGCTTGTAGAGAGTTGGTTGTCTCCAGGCCTGGCTCCTTTAGTAAATGATTCACCAGAGTTGCCGGATGGTTTACGATCAACCCCCTGTTTGGCGATGATAGACAGCTTCCCAGTTTCAACCGATCGTTCCGAAGATGTGATAGGTTTATTTGGTCGGCTGCTATCATTGTTAATATTCTTGGACTGCAATGCGACCTCTGACACGGTTCCTGTACTCTCACGAGCCCTTTCCGGAACGGTGTCAAACATCACATTTAGTCCCTCAGGATAAGACATTCCCAAGATAGCGGAGACGAGCCGTAGATTTTTTTAAATCTAATTACACTCTTCCTATGCCTCTTGATAAGGTATTTATCCCTACCACTGACTGACGATAGATCCCTATTGGCCATCTTGTTTAGATAGATCAAGGAGGCTCTGACGCCATTTGTTGCTTTCTCCTCCTTTGTTCGACTGTTAACGATGGCAGTTACAAGGGAAAGATCCTCCAATTTCTCCGTAGTGCCCGTCTCCCGAATAGAGTCTCCAAGTGAGCCCAAGAGGTCGTCCGTTTTGGCTAGTTCACTCAATAACTGTCCCTCCTGAGCAATTATGCCACCGTGAATTCTTAAAAGGTCAGATTCAGTGTCCGAAACTCCTACTGAAACCACCTTATCCTTCTCCACTTCCTTAATTTTCTAATTTGACTTACTAATTTTGGTCCCACGAAAATGCACGTTCTAGGGAGACCATATCGCGCAGTGACGGCGTACGTGGACTAGGCTTTTAAAGAAATTACAACCAACCCGTGCTATGGAAGTTGGAGGGGAGCTGTTAGCGATTAGTTTATTTAAGCACTAACTAACCATACAGATCCTCGGCACTGCTACTTCTCACCTTGATCTTAAAAGTGCACTTGATTTATTTGGTCCGCGAGAACTTCCATGAGTTTCTAGGTTTAGATATAAAGAGTATGATCCGACTATAGTCAGTACATGGGGATCTGTAACGAGTGGTAAGTGATCTCCAATCTATTGACTACAATCGGATAGGAAACCTTACATCCGAACCCCCCTATCCGCCACCTGGGGACACGTCCGATGGGAGTAAACAAGTAAAGACTCCACACGGAGTCTCTTATCCAAACATATTTAGGTTCATTTATATTTTTGAAATTAAAGGATTTATTTGTAAAGGTTTTAGAAGAACTTGGTAGAAAAGAACGAATTGCTCCTTTTAAAGAGAGAATAAATATTGACGTTGAATCATGACTCGTTAGTTTGCTCTCCAAAAATTCTCCGGGAAGAGAAATATTTTCCTCATAAACAAATTCTGCTGCCGAACCTTGATTATCATCTTTATAAGATGTACGCAATTCAAATAATATGACAGTTATATTGCTATTGACGTTTTTAGAGTTGGAATCTCTCTACCTTTCGGTTTGATTGTGGGTGATAAGCTGATGTATGTTAAAGTTTTGCATCAAAGTGTTAACTAAATCGTTAAAAATTTTGGAAATAAATTGTCCACCACGATCACAGACAAGTGTAGTTGGACAACCAAATCTTGTTACCCAATTATTTAAGAGCGCAGAAGTGACAGTTTCTGCAGTGCAGTCGTGCAATGGTATGGCTTCAGGCGATCAGTAATTGTTAGTAAATAATCAGTAATTGTTAGCAAATAAGTAAATCCTTATGACAGTGATAATGGGCCAACCAAATCAATATGTATAACAAAAAATCGTTGAGGTTATAGGAAAAAGTAAATATGGTCTAATTTTATTCATTGACGTGTAACAACATATCTCCACATTGCTTCCTGGTAATTGATATAATTGAATTTAAGGGATTTCTTAATTCTTGAACATTGCGTTGTGCTTCAGAAAGTTTCAAATAGTTGGTGGACATTGTATCGTCTATACGAGACAAAACATCAGCAACATTAATTGATGTACCGGATATATGGACAATATTAGTGGTGAATTGTACAATATAATCCAAATGTCTTTAGGAGTAACTTTTAAAGGATTTTGGCGGAAAACAAACGTGAGTGATTTATGTATAATGTAAATTTGTGTATAATGTAAATTCCTTAGCTTTTAATAAGTATCGGAAATGTTTTATCGACTTATATGCTGCAAGCAGTTCACGATCATAAGTACTATACTGACATTCTGCAGGCCTAATTTTCTGGAAAAGAACGCAATAGGTTGCCAATTACCATTTATTTCTTGTTCTTAAACGATTCCAATAGTAAATAAAAGATAAAGGTGCATCTTTAACTGGATGAGCTAACATTGCGACATTAGCTATTTGAGTTTTCAAATGCTGCTTCTGTTTCTGGAAACCTATTAATTAAACTTTTATCATTTTTTTCGGAGCCTTTGAGGTATTCGTTTAATAAAAAATGATGTTTAACTGCGTTAGGAATAAACCTATGGTCAAAATTGATTATGCATAGAAAACAACGAAGATCTTGAATAGTTTTGGGTTTTGCATAGTTAAGAATAACATCTGCTTTTGATTTCATAGGTTTACTTCCTTTTGGAGTAATATGAAATCCCAAAAAATCAACTTCCTTCACACCAAATTCACACTTTTCAGGATTAATAACAATACCATAATCTTTGAAACGTTGGAAAAGTGTTCTTCTTCTGTACATGAAGTAATCAATATATCATCAATATACACGAAGACGAAATTTAAATCTCTGCATATGTCATCCACTATCATTCTTTAAGGAGGAAATACGAAAGGTATTTACTGTATTTAAGGATTCATTGAAAGCTCATACAGATGAGATGAAACATCAACAAACGGAGATTAATATAAAAATTGTTACAAATTGTTAAAAAAAAGCATCGACATATAATGAACGTGTTGTTCCAAAAACAAATTCAGATGTATTATATTCAGTTATTGAAAATCAGATTGGAATGGGTTCATATATGTGTGCAAATTATTTAGTTTTCTAATTTATTAAATTATTTCGTTTGAATATAGAATCGTCATGGTTCCTTCTGAGAAAAGGATGTTCCCTCAATGTCGAATGAAAACTTTATTGAGAACTTCCGAATGAGTCGCACAAACTTTAATTTACTTTGTTCTTCTGTAAAGGCAATCAGTAGAAGAGACACGACATATAGGAAATGCATCCTTCTTGAGAAACGAATTGCTATTGTCATATTTAGTCTCCGATCTTCTGCAGAATATGCTTCAATAGGTCACATTTTTGGCGTGTCAAAAGCAAGCGTGTGTCTAATTCTACATGAATTTTGTAAAGAAGTATGGAGAGCGCTTTCTCCGGATTATCTGCCCCCCAATTTTATAAACGAAAGCAAGATAACAGAATGTGTTAATGGTTTTATGAAGCTTGGATTTCTCCAGTGCTTTGGTGCAATAGGTAGTTCCTTTCTCGAACTAAAGCAAAACATTTTAATAGTTTATAATAATTAAATAGCATTATACAAATTTTGGACTAGATCAGATTTTATTAGAAAGTATGCAATTGTTTGAAAATAATTTACATATTAAAAATTGTAGACGGGAAGACTCGATCGTTCCATTTTCAAAATTATAATTTTATTTTAATTAACGTACACAAATTTTATTTATAAATGTCAAATTGTAAATTAATTATATTTTACACAGTTGCTTTTTACTAACACACAAATAAAAATACAGTGTCGTATTTTAATATTTATCGATATTTTTCAAAATCTTATAAAATTTTACTAGATTTTGACGAAATCTCTTAATAAACTAGATTTCATTTTGTTTAGGAAATCTAATTGAAATCTCGTCAAATAAAGTAGATTGTAATCAAAATCTTATTTAAACTAGATTTCGGTTATATGTAAATGTGCTATAAGGAAAAATTTTTTGAAATTGAGTTGATAAATTGTGTACATCGCCTCAACAGACGTGAAATTGCACAGTGGGGCAGAATCGAAATTTTTTTGAAATAAATCTGTAACTTCTGATCGGCCCGTTGGATTTTCATGTATAGGCGTAGCAGAGGAGCGTACAATGTTACGTTTGGAAGGGGGCGCAACAATCCCCCCAGGAGCGGAGCTAAGGGGGCTCAAAGTAAGGTACCTCTGACATAAAAAATTTTTAATCGCTTCAAAATTTTTGTTTCTCGTCCGCTTTCAAATATTTTTATATATTTTTGTAGGCCCTGATAAGACCTCTAAAAAACATGTCCCATTTATCTCTTATAGTTTTCGAGTTATTTGCGTTTGAATTTTTAAGCACCATAATTTTGCATGTTCTTGGTCCAGTTTTTTTTATACATATCCTAGTATTTCCGACCGATTTTATTAGTTTTTTTCTTAACTAGTTAAAGAACATAGAAATGACTTTAAGATAAAAAACAAGCCCAATAACTCAATTGGTCATGGTACATACCCTCCCGAATTCGACCCATTTTATATGAAAGTTTTGATTTTAGACCATATTTTCTCAAATCCCAAAGCACGAATCGATAAGCGGAATATATTTTAAGAATCTTCAATATGTTGTTAAAAGTTTTAAATCAAAATCTCCAAAAACCCCAAATTGGAACTTTTGTTTGGTTTATTTCTAAATAACGAAAGAAATTTTAAAAATATGTATTCTGAAAGCTTATCCTTTAGCATATATAATTTCCGATCTTTTGCGAAAAGATTCAAGTCAATATCATGCCTCATTTCAGAAATATGCGCCTTTAAACTTTTATATTTCCAATTTATTGTATATGTGACCATATTTTTATAAACTTGCAATTTTGCGTGAATAATTGCTTAGAAAATTATGAATATTTCTGTATTCTTTTAATAATATCTATACACAAAATATTTTTATAAAAATAATTAATAAATATTTTTTATTTTTAATAGGGTTGCCACATTTCCCAAATTTAAGTAAATCTTTATCCTTTTCTAAGCATTCATATATTTCTATTAATGAATTTAAAATAACAAAACAAACTAAATATGTCTATTTTAACTTAATAAATATTATTATTTTTGGTATTTATCATCTTCCTTAATAAATATTCTATTTCTAATACGATTTTTTATTACTTATTTACATTAAATTTATATAGACAATTTTTCTAATATTTTAAAATTATACTACTTATTTTCTATAAAATAATTTGTTGTATCTGCATACATATCTAAAAGATAATAAAGGTCCTTCAAGTCATTTGTATTTTGAGTTGATAAAGGCTCATAATAAATCCAACGATTTCTCATTGATGATAGTACAGGGTCTGATGATAACAATAGGCTATTAAAAATATCCTCGTTTTGTGACGTGCAAAGATTTTTATTTTATGTCCTTCTACTTAAATCCTTGCTGGGACGAGGATTCCAATGGTCCGCTCACTGCTCTCACTTTTTGCTTTTAATAAAAAAAAATCATTTTTTTTCGACGACTAAAGCGCCTTTTTTAATTGTTTTATTTTCTTAAGTTAAAATATATTATACTATGCGTCTATATTACTTTTCTTTCTGACACTAAAATTTTTTGATCTTTTCTTAAATATTAAACTAGGACAAAAATTTTCTTTGTTCTAATTCTTACAACTAACATGTGTTTTTATTATGTTATTTTAATTATTAATGTAAATATTTTCTTAGGATTACTTTCTTTGTCCCTTATCTAACATGTGTTTTTCATTCTTATACATATTTTCTTAAAACTACTTATCTACTTTTGTGTTTAAATACCTAAGCACTTACTTTCCCTATCACTTATGAAAAACCCTTATCTACTTTTATCTTAAAATAGTAAATCAAACAAAACAGTATTGTCTGTCATAGTGTGGGGTCGTTTTCATGTCGTTTATTTCCATGTGGACATGAGCGTCTATAACTCGCGTTAGAGAAATATAATTGTTTTTTACTGTGGTATCTTAGAGTATAGTATAGTGAAATAGTATTAATCATTATTTTTATAAATTATCAATATCAGTAACAATTTTACGTTGATGCTAAAATATTATTCACTATCAAAAGGAATCGTTATGAAGATAAAGATTCCTTTTATGCTTTGTTCGAATTTATTAAAGGGTGCAAAAATGTGCATAGAAAAGACCTCAGGGAATCGAACAATATCATTACTATGAAAATATCCCTTGATACTGCTTGGAACTACGATTTGAAAATTTAAGTTTTGTATAAAAGTCATATTTTTGACAAAAAAAAATTAAATTTATTTAAAATGTCGTCATTTTTTAAGAATTTGAAAAAAAGTCATTTTTTGTGGATTTTTATATTGAAAAGTCAATTTTTTCTACTAATATACAGTGTGGACCAAAACAAACTGAACACAAATTACTTTTTAATTAATTTGGGTATAACGCAACTTTTTCTTGGTTTTGAAGAAAAATATGTTTAATATAAATGAAATAAATAAACTCAAAATTAAAAAATAAACTAATTGAATAAACTATTGAGCTTAATATTCTGTGACACTCCCTTTACTTTGGATCTTTATCATCGTTGAATCCTGGTTAGAAATTTTAAATTATTATTTTAAATTATATCGGTATTCAAGTACTGAAATACCGGTATATACCGTTATTATTAAAAACGTAGCAAAAATTGTAAGAAGTTACATCTTTTATTTATTTTTAATTAAAATTCATAAAAAACTTAACTATATATTTTATATCACCTTAAAATACAAAATACAAAAAATATTTTATGTTTTAAACCGCAATTTAATTTTTGTGATGTTTTAAAGTTTACTTCTTATTTTTTCAATTCATATAAACTCAATAAAACTCCTCATGGAGTGGGACCATTAGAGCATGTTGACAAAATCGACGTTTTGTAAAATAAACCCTAATATTTCCGTAGCATGACAGGACAACACTAAAAAAATATAATAGAAACTGAGTTGCGAATGAGGAATATTCATTCCAATTACTACAAAAAGTCACCCATTCCAATCACCGAAAGCATCTCGTTAAAAATTTAATTCGTTGAAAATATACTTCCCAAGTTGAATAACTATTTAGGTAAAATATAGAACAAATATGTCAATTACATTTTGTAGGGAAGAAATAGTGCTAATAGTGCTGTAGTACCAATTAAGTTCCTAACTTGCCCCATTTACTAATTAGATTTTTTGAAAAGATTAAAAAATCACTTTAACGAGTCACAACTATGGCAAAGAGAGCATGAATGTATGTTGAATTTGTTTTTTCGGTGGGGTTTTAAAAGTTTAAATGGCGTAGCTATATGCTAATATTTTGCCAGGGTGTTCATTTCAGAAGAAGTCTCCTTCGCAAATTATCCATTCGATCTATACTTGTGTATAGAAACCTATTGTTTCCAAATTCAGCTCCCTGAATTGTATGGTCCCTACCATAAAATTCACCAATAATAAAAAGTAAAAAAATAAGGTTAAAATCGATTTCATCTGACAGATATAAAAGTCAGTTTGGCGGCAGGTACATACCTAGCCAATGTGAGAATAAGACGCAAAATTCTTGAAGGCCGAACAACAAAAACCCGCCTGTTAGTACTTATGATATAATTACAACGACGCTACAGTTGTCTCCAACCCAGAGCTATTTTACGACTCGTATGTTCAATATATGATCTTATATCACGAAAATTACAAAACAATCAGAATTACATTATAAAAAATTTGTTGACAATATTATTAAAAAATATATATATATATTTATAGCAGCCAATTCCAAATGTAATACAAATATTGAAACCGCTTTTATAGAAGGTTTATGATCGTCAAACTCCTTAAATTTGATGTATTTTGAGTCTAATCTTGACCCTATAGCCAGAGGTATTAATGACATAAGAACATCTCTTGCTTCTTATTTACAATGTTAAGTTTGGAAGGGGCACAACAAACCCCTCTGACATAAAAAATTTTTAATCGCTTGCCAAATTTTTTTTTCTCGTCCGATTTCAAATATTTTTATATATTGTTGTAGCCCCTGATAAGATCTATAAAAAAAAGGGTCCAGTTTTTTTCATATATATCCTAGTATTTCCGACCGATTTTATTAGTTTTTTTCTTAACTAGTTAAAGAACAAAATTATCTATTGAATAAAAAAAAATTTTAAGTCGATATCTTTACTGAGTTCAAAAATAAATGATTTTGAATTTGAAAATTGCAAAAAAGACGACTTTTTGTGTTTTTTTAGTCGAAAAAGTATCTACACTATTTTTTATCTAAAATAAAATTTTTTTTAGCAACATATAATAATCTTGTATTTATCTGAAAGGTAACTTCACAGAGATGACTTTAAGATAAAACTCAATTGGTCATGGTACACACCCTCCCGAATTCGACCCATTTTATATGAAAGTTTTGATTTTAGACCGGAATGTATTTGAAGAATCTTCAATATGTTGTTAAAAGTTTTGAATCAAAATCTACGGAACTTCGGAAAAGTGTGGATTCTATAGCCAAAAATGTAAAAAATCCCATTTTTGGGAATTTTCATTAGTTTTTTCGGGAATTCAGGAAAACCATACCCTTGATTGAAATTTGGTTAACGCGCTTTTATTTATAGTAACAAGATCCACATTTCCTGCAAATTTCATTAAGATATCTTTGTAAACAAATATGTTATTACAATTAAAAAATTTGTATTTTCTCCAAAAACCCCAAATTGGACCTTTTGTTTGGTTTATTTCTAAATAGCGAAAGAACTTTTAAAAATATGTATTCCGAAAGTTTATCCTTTAGCATATATAAATTCCGATCTTTTTCAAAAAGATTCAAGTCAATATCATGCCTCATTTTAGAAATATGCGCCTTTAAACTTTTATATTTCCAATTTATTGTATATATGACTACATTTTTACAAACTTGCAACTTTTGCCTTTAGTTTTGCGTGAATAATTACTTAGAAAATTATGAATATTTCTGTTTACTTTTACTAATATCTATACACAAAATATTTTTATAAAAATAATTAATAAATATTTTTTATTTTTAATAGGGTTGCCACATTTCCCAAATTTAAGTAAATCTTTATCCTTTTCTAAGCATTCATATATTTCTATTAATGAATTTAAAATAACAAAACAAACAAAATATGTCTCTTTTAACTTAATAAATATTATTATTTTTGGTATTTATCATCTTCCTTAATAAATATTATATTTCTAATACGATTTTTTATTACTTATTTACATTAAATTTATGTAGACAATTTTTCTAATATTTTAAACTTATACTACTTATTTCCTATAAAATAATCTGTTGTATACATATCTAAAAGATAATAAAAGTCCTTCAAGTCTTCAGTATTTTGAGTTGATAAAGGCTCATAATAAATCCAACGTTTTCTCATTGATGATAGTACAGGGTTTGATGATAACAATAGGCTATTAAAAATATCCTCCTTTTGTGACGTTCTGGAGCTGAATAATTTAACGTGCTTAAAATCTCTGTTTCTTGCTTCTTGAGCTTCTTCTGTAAGCTCTTCAAGTGGAAGAATATTTCGTTCAATTATAATTTCGCAATGGCACAATACTTTATGTACTGTTGGTGTCATTTCTTTCCATGGATATAGAGAAACAAGTAGTTTAGATATTTCTGTTGCATATTCTCCAAATCGAGCAGAGTTAATTTTGTGCTTACTATTAATTGCCATTAATAGTATGTTAGTCCTTTCAAGTAACTCTTTATTAATACCAGTTATTTTTGATATAGCTTCGAAATTTCCGAATAACCTTCTTGCTGTGTTTCCATCATTTGTACTACCACCAGTCGGCAGAGGTTTGTCGATGTTTAATCCCGTCTCTTCTCTGATTCTACTTTCCTCACACTTCTATACTATGTGCAGATATGCTATGTGCAGAAAATACTCCATGAACCGTATTCTGGCGTGAAGTGGAGATATTCCGAAATACAGAAATCCTTCATTAATACTCCTTGCTTTACCAATATCCGAAAATTGTGATTTCGTCTCATCACATAGTGAGCATTTCCAAAAAGAAGATGTTTCCGTAATGGCATCACTAACTTTTCCATCAATCATTGTTAGAGTAAGTTGAAAGGATATGTCGAATGTGCATTGGTTTATGGTTATTAAAAGAGGTTGTAAATCATTTATTTCATCTTTAATATATTCCACTAAATCCTTTGTTGTTGTCTTCGATTCCCTTGTGTATTCGAACCAAATAAGTCTGCAAAAATGTTTTGATCCTGGAGTGGTGTTAAGCCATATATCTTCAAATGAGTTTTTACACTTTGATGAAGTTTGCTATAAGGAATAAGATCGCATTCTTAATGGAACCAAAGATGCTATAAATACGCTTTTATAATCCGCCATTTTCTTACTTCCACTAGCATGCTTGTATTCAGGAAGGGCTGATAGACCGTCACATCTCTACTTACAAATTAATACAACGTCGCTGTTATTTACTTTTTCCAACTGATCTGCAGAAAAATCTGCAACTATCCTGGTAGCTATATTCTCAAACAAAGAAGATAGCTCTACACATGCTCCCTTATCGGTAACCGAAATAGATGGTAAAATAGTTTGCTTTTCTTTTTCTTGAATATCCTTGTATGATGAATTGAGTGTCCCTTTTCAAGTAGAGCTCTTCTTAAAATTTGATATTTGTTTCGGCTGAGGTCCAGTTCAAGCATTAAAGCAATTGCTTCTTCCTCTGTAAAATTGGATTGTGATGTTGGAGTAGGTACACTTTCGGCAGTTTGTTTAAGACGTTTTGGTGATGCAGTTGGCAGTATTTCAGCAACATTAATTGCTCTCTTCCGCTTTTTTAACATTTCTTTGAATGTATCAGACACTTCTTCATTCGAAATTACAGAAAGTTTATGGGCCAGTCTTTTCTTTTTAGATCTTGTACTTAAATCATCAAATGTTTTGCAGGGAGCTCCAGTTGATATTTTGCACGACGATATTTCCATATCAGTATCCATCCAATCGGAATGTTTAATTTTTAATCAGTTAGTACGCTGATTCAAGGACTTCATTTTTACGTCATACAACTTTAAAAAGCTCTCTATCTGAAAGAGTCAATTTGAAAGAGTAACTATACCGAATTCATTGATATTATATGTTGCTGTTAGGTATCACCGGAAAGGATATTACCTGTGCATTGTCACTAGCTCATAAAAATATAGATTTTGAACCATCAGTAATAGATAAATACTGCAGCTAGGTATCACCGGAAAGGATACCTGTACATTGCCCCTAGATCATAGATATATAAATTTTTAACCATCACCAATAGATAAATACATTTGTTAAATTTAGGTAAACACCATAAATGTAAACTAATAAAATACTTATTGATTAAGTTAAAATAGAAATTAATAGAAAAATATGAATGCTTAGAAAAGGATAAAGATATACTTAAATTTGGGGAATGTGGCAACTCTATTAAAAATAAAAAATACTAATTATTTTTATAAAAATATTTTGTGTATAGATATTATTAAAAGTATACAGAAATATTCATAATTTTCTAAATAATTGTTCACGCAAAGCTAAAGGCAAAAGTTGCAAGTTTGTAAAAATATAGTCATATATACAATAAATTGAAAATATAAAAGTTTAAAGTCGCATATTTCAGAAATGAGGCATGATATTGACTTGAATCTTTTTGCAAAAAATCAGAAATTATATATACTAAAAGATAAGCATAATTTAGAATACATACTTTTAAAATTTCTTTCGCTATTTAGAAATAAACCAAACAAAAGGCTCAATTTGGGGTTTTTGGAGAAAATACAAATTTTTTAATTATAATAACATATTTGTTTACAAAGATATCTTAATGAAATTTGCAAGAAATGTGGATCTTCTTAATGTAAATAAAAACGCGTTAACCAAATTTCAATCAGAGGTAGGGTTTTCCTGCATTCCCAAAAAAACTAATCAAAATTCCCCAAAATGGGATATTTTACATTTATGGCTATAGAATCCACATTTTTCCGAAGTCCCATAGATTTTTATTTAAAACATTTAACAACATATTGAAGATTCTTAAAATATATTCTGCTTGTCGATTCGTGCTTTGGGATTTGAGAAAATATGGTCTAAAATCAAAACTTTCATATAAAATGGGTCGAATTCGGGAGGTACCATGACCAATTGAGTTGAAGTCATCTCTGTGAAGTTACCTTTCAGAAAAGTGCAAAATTATTATAAGTTGCTAAAGAAAATTCTATTTTAGAAAAAAAGAGTGTAGATACTTCTAAAATCAAAACTTTCATATAAAATGGGTCGAATTCGGGAGGGTGTGTACCATGACCAATTGAGTTACTGGGCTTGTTTTTTTTATCTTGAAGTCATCTCTGTGAAGTTACCTTTCAGCAAAGTGCAAAATTATTATATGTTGCTAATTCTATTTTAGAAAAAAAGAGTGTAGATACTTTTTCGGCTAAAAAAAAACACAAAAAGTCGTGTTTTTTGCAATTTTAAAATTCAGAATCGTTTATTTTTGGACTCGATAAAGATTTTTTTTATTCAATAGACAATTTTGTTCTTTAACTAGTTAAGAAAAAACATAATAAAATCGGTCGGAAATACTAGGATATATATGAAAAAAAACTGGACCAACATGCAAAATTATGGTGCTTAAAAATTCAAACGCAAATAACTCGAAAACTATAAGAGATAAATAGGACATGTAAGCATGTCTTTTATAGTTCTTATCAGGGCCTACTACAATATATAAAAATATTTTAAATCGGCAAGTGATTACAAATTTTTTATGACAGAGGTACCTAACTTTGAGCCCCCTTAACTCCGCCCCTGAGGGGTTTGTTATGCCCCCTTCCAAACTTAACATTGTACACTCCTCTGCTACGCCTATACCAAATTTCATGAAAATCCAACTGGCCGATCAGAAGTTACAGATTTATTTCCAAAAAATTTCATTCTGCCTGTGCAATCTCGTTGATTGTCATCTGAATGTATGCATCTAAATTATCTTGAAATAAACCTTAACAAAACTATAGCTATCTACTTTAAATTGCCAAATTGTAGCTACGTTTATCCAAATATTTATAGAAGTGGAGATTTTATTCAATATGTTGATACAATTAAAATTCTCAGTGTCTTTATTAATTCCAATCTTAATTTTGATAATCATATTTCCAATTTAATGAATAAAATTTGTTTCATATTGAGAAGATTGTACTCCATTAAAGCATACACACCTTATTGTTTGGGACATTCTCTACTGATGTCTTGAAGTTTTCTGCTACCTTTTCGGGTAATTTAGATCGTCTTTAGGGAATATTCAGGAAAATTGTTAGCAACATTTTTAATCTTAGACAACGTAGCCGTAACCTTGTAACAGACTGCGTTTTTGGGACTTAATTTCCATGATTATGTAAAATTTACTTTTGTTACAATTTTAGAAAATCATGAGGAGCGGACGACGTCTTTCTCTTGTTTATTAATTAATTTTATATATATATATATATATATATATATATATATATATATATATATATATATATATGGCTGGGCCACTTGTGTATATATAAAAACTATAAAATTTATATTTTTATTTTTCAATATATTTTTTTATTATAAACCTGTAAATAATATTGATAGTTTGAAACACGAATGTTAATCAACAATACATGTATTATTGGCGTAGAAGGCTTTTTATGAATTGAAATAAATAAATAAACATTTTATTTCTCACTTACATTTGTAATTGATTCAAACATCTACTTGATTGATTTGATCAATTTTTTAATTGAAAAAATTTTTTTGTTTTTGATTTTTTACGGTTTTTAGTAATTGATATAATCATTTTGATGAAAGGTGCAAATTTAAAAAAAAAAAAAAACTAATTGATTAATTATTTACTAATATATTTTTCTGTGCAAAAAAACTTCTCAATTCTATCTTCATGCTTAATAATATGAAATCATAAGAATAATTATAAAAAGTTTGCTAAAAAGTATTCAAAATAAAATCTAATACATATATTTATATTATTACAATATTAAATATACCAGCATTATTACTTTTTCAAATTAACCATGCCTATCACAATCAAACAATTTTTTTATTAAAGCTAAAACAAAACAAAATTTTCATTAACAGTGATACCAGTAGATGTAATAGGAAAAATTCTAAATCTTCGAAAATATTATGCTAAATTGTTCTTCAGCCGCAAATAACAAATTATTTGTAAATAAAACTGATTTTTTCGTTAACCTTGTTTCTTGTAAAATTGAGTTCAAATGGCACTTATAAACAATATTTCTCCAGAATTATTTATATTGTTAGTAATTAAAGCAAAAATAGTGATATTTTAAAAATTACAACTAATAACCTTTATATTTACTACGAATTTCATTAATAAAATCAAAAATTTTATTGAATTATAAAAATACTGTAAAAAGTGTCAAAAAGCATTTAGCATATTTTTAGGAAATTTCACTCCATTTTGACCTTTTCAAATGTTAAATCTATCACTGAAAGTTCTTAAATGGCAACACTGTCCATATACAAATACATATATTGCATATTGCAATATTCATCAAAAAGTATTTGAAAATAATGACACGAAATGACAAATTAAAGTATGTGTTTGAAAAGGAAAAAAATTGGACATTTTTTGGCAATAACTTCAATTTAGGTGGAGGGAAAATGTATATAGATTTGTAATCTAGAGGCTTTATATATATATATATATATATATATATATATATATATATATATTGATTGATTATGATTCGTTAGGTTATCTTACATGTCTCTACCATTTTTTAGATTTTTGCGACCAAAAATAACGCATTTATATCCATAATTCAAAATAACGTATCAACATGTGCATTCTTTTTACAAGTCAAATGAACGTATCATCAAACATGGGGTAAGAAATAAAAATAAAATATTTTAATTTTTAAATAACAAAGCAAGCATTGATTTTTCCTTTGTTTGTGAGCGTTGATAATGTTAAAAAGACTAATTTTATAGCAAACTAAAAATTGCAACAGAAGCGAAAAAGGTGTTGTAAAAATAAATAAAATGTGTTCTAATGTATAAAGTATTTATGACAAAAATATTCATTACTCAAAAAGCAGAAATAAGAAAGAAGAAAATAAAAAAACTTATGTATGGACTAAAGTATGAAGTTTTTTCAAAGGGAAGTGTTTGTGAAAGAAAGCCAAAGGAGATGAAAGCTGGGTGTACTTGCAAATATTGTGAAAAAAGTTCAACACGGCATTGTTCTCTCTTTTTCAAATCTTTTTTTACGTTTCTGGCAAATGTCTTGGGACCAAAAAAAAATATATTGTTACGAAATTGTACTTGAATTCAAATATAACGGTTTTAACGGCTGGTTTAAATCTTTCTCAATGCTTTTAGGCATTTCCGTTTATGTTAACAGCAGTTAACATAGCTGTAAAAATTATTAACATAGCTCTAAACGTACAACATTGAATAAAAAGCTTTCACCTTTGTTTTTAAGTATGGCAATACTAAATGTTTAAGCTGCTAACATTAACATCAAAAGCTCTAGTTTGTCCGTTAAGAACATTGTAGAAAGAAATAGAGCTTTCAAGAAACATCTAGTAGGTAATACAGTGTATATAAATTGGCCGTGAGAACACCATTAAGTCAGTCTAATTGGAAGCGTCGTTAAGTAAAGACAAATTAACTGCCTTGGCTGAATAATCTTGTACATTATTAAAGTGTGTTGTATAAAGTGTGTAATTTAAGTGTGTGTTTATATTAGAACGCAAGTGAATATTTAAACTGTTATTGTTGTACATTTTTAAATAAAACAAAGAGTCGTTACAACTTTTAAACTAGTAAACTGCTGTTATTTGCAATCAAAGTACAGGTTTATTTAAAATAAATAAACAACCGTTTTAAAAAGGTAAAAACGTAACAATATGTTACCGACAGACTTGCATGTTTCACCAAGAAGCGGACACTATTTTTTAAATATAGAAAGCGCCCGTCTGGAAGTATGTAGTAAAATTTTTTTTTTTTAATCCCGGGATTAACAAAATCAGTAGTTATAAAATGGGTGAATTACATATGCACAATGAATTACATAATGCACAATTAGGTCCGGAAAAGCAAAAAAATGTTTAGAACCAATTTAAAAAGAAATACCACCGAAGTAAAACGTTATAAATTATTTAAATAATTGGTTAGAAGAAGTTCTAAAGCTAGAGCCTTCAACACACAACTAAATTGTACTTTCAGGCGGATTTTAAATCTTACAGACACGTATATGAAGTATATTCTGAGGACTGCGATGCACCCAAAGAAAATGAAATCTCTCCTGTATCTTTCTCAAAATGCATGAAATTTTAGGAAATCGTAATTATTATATTTTCAAACCCAGATATGACATGGGTGACATTTGTATATCATATGAAGAAAAAAATATTTCACAGGTGCAGTATGATAGCCACATAAACCAAATTAACAATATGAGAGAAGAAGAAATGATGTAGAAAGTGCTAAGGCAGGTTTATGCTTACTATTATGTATGGACATGCAAGCTGTAAAACTTATTCCACAGTCAAATGCCAGTTCCTCATACTACAAAATGAAATTGCAAATTCACAACTTTGCTATATACAATATCATTACTAATGAATCTGACAACCTTGTCTGGGATGAAACTGAAGGAAACCTTGTTGCGTCGACTTTCGCCACTATTCTCATAAAATATTTAAGAAACGAAATCCTGCGTACGCCAAATTTTCTTTATATAATTATATATTCAGACGGATCAATGTATTGTTATCCAATGCCTTGATTTCCTTTAGTGTTAAAAAAACATCACTATTGAACATACATATTTAATCATACGGCACACGCAAATGAAGTGCGATTCGACTCACTCTCTTATTCAACGAAGAATAAATAACAAGAAAATAAATTTACCCTCACAACTTGGTGACCTAATAAAGGATTCTAGTAAAAACCCATTTCCTCTTAACGTTCATCACCCTAAACATGATTATTTTCTTGATATTGAAGCTGTTCCTAAGCAATACTCATCGATTCGACCAGGTAAAGAATGCATTATAAAATAAACACTTATAACTTTAAACAAGTATTAAAAAATTTAGGGAAAAAATTGGAGAGCCTACGGTTAATATGATGAGTGCTTTAGGTTATGATTCATCGGGAACCATTAATTTTAAAACTGATATTAAATAACATTATAAGGTTCTTCCACAACGAGCAGACAAAAAATCCGAATTCACTCATCCTAACCTCTGCATCTTGAAAGAATAAAAATTTATAAAAAGAAATGGCAGCATTTACACGACCTTAAATTATTGCTACCTTCGGACTGTGATTATTTTTATGATAATATTCCATTTGAACATTGAATTGTTTTGATTTCTGTATACTAATTTTTTATGAACTGGAATTTCATACATATTTGTGTTTTGTATTATTTAAATTATAAAATTATTATTTTTATTGTTAGTATTTATTTTAGTGAAACTTCAATCCTCTTATCAAAAGGTAATAATTAAAAAAAACAGAATAAATGAATTTAATCTTTCATTAAACTTAAAGCGTTAATAAAAGAAATTAAAAAGTTATTTCATATTTTTAACTTTTTCACTTTTGTTAAAAAAAATATTTATGATAATACGTCCTTTAGTTTCTGAAAACACAAAAACAAAAGAACGTAACAAATATAACTTAAATATTTCGGAAAATATAGTTTTTTCTCTTGAATTAATTTAGTTGTTCTGTTTTAATTCCATATTCCATCAATTATTTCCATATGTGAAATATTTTTATTTTATAACGTTTTTTGCTTCTCCTGTAAAATTAGAAATAGTGATGTTACGTACGTATATATATATATGGTTTTTAAACCAAATTCCTTCAATTGTCCAATGTACTTGCAAGGGTTTTATATCATCGCTCATTTCCTGTTTCTAGTGATAGACAAATCCCTGCGGGTCTACCGCAAGGATTGGTATTCAATATATATTTCCGATTTTACTGTTCGCAAGAATCTAAATGTAGCTTTTTACGCGGACGACAGTGTTTTTTTTTTTTTGCTGCGGTAAGGCGTCAAACGCAAAAATCAAAAACAAACAAAAATGGAAGATACTTAAAAATCTACCTATAAATACTTTGATAAATGGAAGATAAAAGTTAATGTTAGCAAAATACAAGCTATTATATTTCCATATAATAGATCACAGAAACGTATTCCTACAAAACATTTATATTCTAGGGGAGTTTTTATTCCTCTGCAGGATAGTATCAAATATCTAGGTATTATCTTAGATAAAAAACTATCATTTAAACAACACATACAGTATATTTGTGATAAAGCAATCAAAGGCAGCCGTGCACTTTACCCCTTACTTAACAGAAGATCTAAACTTAATTTAAAAAACAAGATCCTTATTTACAAAATGTGTATTCGACCAATTATGACCTACGGAAGCCAAGTCTGGTTTAATAAAGCTGCTAAAACTTACACAAGAAAATTACAGATAATACAAAATAAAAATCTGAAAATAATTCATAACCTACACCCCAGATATTCTACTGATCTACTCCATAGAAACTTTAACCATAAAATGTTTAATTCATTTGCAAGGGAACTGACTCTGTCATTTAATGAAAAATGCAGAACGTCTACATATGAAATAATAAGAAATTTGCTAAACAATCACTAAGACTCTTTTTTTTACTTAAAGAGTTATAATTGATGATTGTTTTTAAAATTTCTTATAACGTTTAAGTATATACAAGGTTTTTTTTGACAACTTTTCCTTAACACTGTGATATTAGTAGTTTCCTTATTTAATAATTTAGATGTTAATTGTTGTAATACTTTTAAGTAAATTCTCATAACAATGTAATTATTTTATAAAGGTTTCAATAAAGTCAATAATAATAATAAAAAAAACATGCCATATAATTCAACCGGTAGACACAATGGTCATGTTATGCTTTGGAATGCCCAACGCATAACAACTGATTCAGCAGCTGCCCAGCTAGAATACGTTTTACACAAAACAAATAGATATTCTCCTTTTAAATGAGATTTTTTTGAAACCGTTCGGCCTCTTTACCGGCCGAATTACTTGACACAATTCCAATTTGTGTGTTGGGCATTCAGGTCACCGAAGATAAAAAATCGTCCGCAAATGAAGTTAGTCTATCCAAATCAGTCTTGAAATTGGAAGTGTGAACTGGATTATAAGCTGAAGTAAATATAACTGGTCTTCTATTAATAATAAGCTATATTGAAATACTCTCTGCAGTACTCGTTTTGATTTTAGGTAACAACAAATGCCCAATATTACCCTTTATTGCAATAAGGACTCCTCCGCCATGCGTAGATCGATCCTCTCTATAAATTTTATAGTCACCAAGTTTAAATTTGTGGTACGGTTTCAAAAACGTCTCATTTAAAAGGAGTATATCGATTTTACTTTTCTGCAAAACATATTCCAGTTGGGCAGTTGCTGACTCAGTTGTTATGTCTTGGGCATTCCAGTGCTTAACATGAACATTCTGAATACAAGTTGATTATATGGCATGTTGAAGCATCATACCCAAAACTCGTAGCTTGTCGTACTTGTTCTGACATCTCTGCAAAGCATCGACAGTATCAAAAAATATTTGCATAAGTTTTTCGTTAGAAATGTCATCCTTATTATCCCTTTCGTAGCTTTTATTTTTAGCTACCTCTGAATACAAATTAATATGAGGGCAGGAATTACTTGCATCATTTTGGGGTACTTGTCGTAGCAATTCAGGAAAATCATGATCGTCTTGGTTAAAATGCGAAACACGAGTTTGATATAATTTTCGTACCAATAGACATTCGTTTATAGGTATTAAATTAAATTAGTATTAATTAAACCGATTACATTTGAAAAACTGTGGGTAGAGTCCACAATTATTGGTGGTATCTTTTCTTTGACTGCAACTGCTTCGTCTTCAGATGGAAGTTGAAACCTGTTGGCACTAGTGCTGGGACCGTCTAAAGATTTTGTCACCTTGAATATAGGGCTATTACCCCAATGTTTTCTTTTTTTAGCAAACATTGCTAAACAAAAGACATTTAATGTAAATTTAAATAGTTTTTTCCACTTTTTAATTAAAAAATTCAATTAATTTTTCTGGCAAAATATTGTTTTTATCTTGAGGCAGAGATGCCGAAACGAAATCTTAAAAAAATTTATGACACAACAAAATTTTTAATATGAGTTTCTAGGAAAGTACATGTTTCAATGGCGTATAACTTCGAAACTATTCAGTTCCACTCAAAAATGTTTACATCATTGTTTTCAGCCTTAAAAGTACTATCAATGATGAAAAAACGGAGCTGAGTCAAAACATTCAATTTAAGACAAATTAAAAATATGTATTCAATAAAGTACGCGAACAACATTTTGCAGATTTTTGTTTGTAAACAAGTTATTAATAATGTCCCCTTTTTAAATTTAAAAAACGCAAATTTATCTTTAAAAACAAAAAACGTAGAACAATTTTTTTGTTAGCAAAATTAATACAAAATCTTAATATAATATATTTGTGGAACAAATCGAGATTACCGGAACTGTTTAACTGTTTCTTAACACTATTTTTGGTTAAACAAAATACATAAAATTTTTTCTCCGCTCTCTGTTAGTTTTGGAGTTATAGGTACTTTAAGTTATGATGTAAGAATGTAATTTTCTCCCTCCTCCTTTAAAGAAAATGAACAATATGGGTATCATATGGAAAGGTCTTGAGAAGGCCTTTCGAATGATATATAAAATGTGTCAAATCATAGTGAGACATTATGACATTTTATTACTCTCTCAAAAAATATATCGATATAACGGTACTCTCCTATACATCAAATTATTTAGAGAACATTTCAAGCTTTTATATGATCCCCATATTACACCCCTAGCCCATTAAATAACAAAAATATAGCACTTTAAAAATTATTGTTTAGAAAAATTAATCGATTTTTACTAGCAATATATTTGTTAATATCATAATTTAAAAATGTATATTCTTATTTCTTTATCATTTTTACAAATTTTGTGAAAAATTAAATAAAAATGAAAAATTATTAAAAAAAAAAACAAAAAAAAAATATCGACACTTACAAAAATTTTTTTGATTTCCAAAAAAAGTTTATTCAGCGATGCGATGCCAAATCATAGTGAGACATTATGACATTTTATTACTCTCTCAAAAAATATATATCGATATAACGGTACTCTCCTATACATCAAATTATTTAGAAAACATTTCAAGCTTTTATATGATCCCCATATTACACCCCTAGCCCATTAAATAACAAAAATATAGCACTTTAAAAATTATTGTTTAGAAAAATTAATCGATTTTTACTAGCAATATATTTGTTAATATCATAATTTAAAAATGTATATTCTTATTTCTTTATCATTTTTACAAATTTTGTGAAAAATGAAATAAAAATGAAAAATTATTAAAAAAAAAAACAAAAAAAATATCGACACTTACAAACATTTTTTTGATTTCCAAAAAAGTTTATTCAGCGATGCGATGTTCGACATACATAGAGGAGAAAGCTTAGCTAAAGCTTAGTTTTTCTGTGTAGGGCGGCTACACAGAAAAACCATTATTAACATTACAAAAATATATTTTAATATATTTTTGAGATAATCGTACTTTTGTAAAAAAGTCAAAATAAAAAGTAATATCATATTGTCTCACCATGGGATAATGATTTGGCACATTTTATATATCAATCGAAATACCTCTTCAATGATACCCATATTGTTCATATTCACTATAAGAGATAGGAGAAAATTACATTTTTATATTTTATTATAATTTCAAGTACCCATAACTCGTAAACTAAGAGCGAGCGGGTAAAATTTTTTAGATTGCTTTAGATAGATAGATAGATAGATAGATAGATAGAGAAGGTAAATGTGATACCAGATAGTACCACATCTCCACCCAGAGACCGATCCCGGTCCATTGTGAGTCCCTTCAACAGAATAGCTGTGAAATAAGAGTATAGAATACAGAAAATAGAAAATACAGAATACAGAAAAAGTAGACTGAAAGATAAAAAGGGCATAGAAATGTAACGAATCATAAAGGGGGACCAGCAATGCTACCAATCCCCCTAGGGTTAAACCCCTGATTCTCCCTCAAGCAGCTGATTCCCATGACGAAGCCTATGACGTCAACAAGATCTGCGTCCCGAACGTCACTTAGCCCGTCGAGGAACTGTCTACCCAGCCACTTCATCCTACGATGCTGTAATCGCGGACAATGGCACACAATGTGCTCAATAGACTCGGTCTCATCGATGTCCCCACACAGTCTGCAAAAATCAAAACTGTTAGCGTCCATTCTAGACCTCATCTTCCCTATCAAACAGTGACCTGTTATGGCCCCTATCATGACCTTCAAGCTCTTCCTATTCATGCCCAGGAGAGTGGTAGTGCCTGCCTTGTCCAATACCGGCCATATCGCCCTCGACACTCTGCAGTCCTCTCTACTTTCCCAAGCCGAATTGGTTCTGACCAAGATCCAATCATTGATCTTCCCATAGAAGAAACTTAGTGGTGGTTTCACATATGTCTCTCTCTCCGAGACGTTCCCTGCCGCACCTTGCCTTGCCAGTTCATCAGCCAATTCATTGCCTGAAATATTGCAGTGGCCAGGCACCCAGCAGAGTCTCACTATGTAGTCCCCCATCAACTCTCTTAGTGTCTTCCTATAGGCAGCTACTAGCCTGGATCTCACCAAATGTGTCCCCAAGGCCTTCAAAGCTGCCTGACTGTCCACATAGAGAGTGACCTCGGTACCTCTCGCAATGTTTTGCCTGATCATTTCCGCGGCCTTCAGGATGCCGAGAATCTCAGCCTGAAAAACACTGCACTCATCAGGGAGTCTAAAAATCCGTGCCCATAATATAGACCCCCGCCCCGGTACCCTCGACCATCTTTGATCCGTCCCTATCAGGTATCACCACGACAGGATTTACTCCAAAGTCCGATTCAGCGGCCATGTAATCTGATGCCCCCGTAGAGTTCAGATTAACCTCACCGTAACTGATCTCGTAAATGACCTTGGAGTGAACTGCTCTTGATGAGCCTAATAGTCCCAATTTCCTAAGTCTCAGTAGACTCTTTGCTGCCATACCCCTCACAAACTCTTCAATGGGTAAGAGATGAAGTATGACATCCAGAGCCGCTTGTGGTGTGCTTCTCATTGCACCTGTAATGCCAATCGAAGCACACCTTTGCGCCTTCGACAAAAGGCTCCTATTACTCTTACGTTCCAGTGCCTGCCACCAGACAGAACAACCATAAGAAAGGATTGGTCTCACCACCGAAGTGTAAATCCAATATACAACTTTTGGTTTGAGTCCCCAACTCTTACATATGGAGTTTCTACAGGTGTAGTAGGCATTGAGGCCACGCTTGAGTCTTTCCTAAACATTCCTCTTCCAGGTCAGTTTGCTATCAAGGAACACCCCCAGATATTTCGCTGAGTCTGAAAGCTTCAGTTCAGTCCCACATAGTACCGGTAGTCTGAAATTCTCTACCCTGTACCTCCTAGTAAACAGAACCAACTCTGTCTTTTCCGGGTTCACTCCCAACCCCTTATCAGCAGCCCTTGAGGACAGCTCACCCAGCGCTGACTGCATGATCTCACTGATTGTGGGAAGAAATTTTCCCTTTACCAGTATGACCACATCATCAGCATAAGCCACGATCTTCCGCCCCCTGCTGTCGAATTGACGCAAAATCACATCGACAGCTATTAGCCACAGCAGGGGTGAGAGCACTCCCCCTTGCGGAGTCCCCCTAGTAACTAGTTTCCTTAAGCATACTCCACCCAAGCTTGAATTGACAATCCTGCTGCTCAGCATGAGGATTATCCATTCGATCAAGAAGTCATGTACCTTAAGATCCACCAGCGCCTGCTTGATAGCGTCAATCTTAATATTGTTAAACGCTCCCTCAATATCCAAGAACGCGGCCATGGTGTACTCCCTATACCGAAGTCCTTGTTCTATATAACCCACCACATCACTTAGCGCACTCTCCACAGATTTACCTTTCAGGTAAGCATGTTGAGCACTACTCATGATGCTGGAGCTACCAGACGATCTTAAATATAGATTTATCAGTCTCTCTAAAGTCTTCAAGAGGAAAGACGATAGGCTGATAGGTCTATAATCCTTGGGTTTCGAGTGACAGGTCCTTCCACCTTTCGGTATGAATATAACCCTTACCTCTCTCCACCCCCTTGGAATATGTCCATGTATTAGACACCCCTTAAAAATCTCAACCAGTAGTATACGGACCACCAACGGTGCATTCTGCAACATGGCCGGAAATATACCATCCGGGCCTGGTGACTTAAAAGGCTCGAATGAATTCACCGCCCATGTGACCTTCTCCACCGTTATTAGGTCTCTTACCACTGTTCCAATCATCCCACTGGTGGACTCCGTGAAGAAGTGCTCTTCCTCACCTGATTCCTCCACCAATGGATCCCTGCAACCCGGAAAATGGGTTTCCAAAAGTACATTAAGTGACTCAGAACTAGACTCCGTCCATGAACCATCTGATCTCTGGATACTCCCAGGAACACTAGGGTCCTTTGACAGTATCTTCCTGAATCTAGAAAGTTCATTGACCGAGTCAATGGCCTCGCTAAACCTAATCCACGAGGCTCTTTTAGCTCTTCTAATATCCTTTTTGTACTTATTGAAACACACTCTATAGGTGCCCCAGTCTTCGTCCCTACCAGATCTATGGGCCTTGTTGTACAGCCTGCCAACTGTGGTCCGTTGAGCCTTCAACTCCTCCGACCACCAGACCGGCTGTTTCCCTTTACCCGGATAGCTCACCGGGCAGTTAAGCTCATAGCTTCTGTTAATGGACCCTGTCACCTTCTCCACTATTTCGTCAAGATTTTCCCTCGACAAGACCTCCATCGGAGTTCCAGTCAATCTTGACCCTAGATCCCGCCCGAAGGCGTCCCAATCTGTCCTCCTAGGATTCCTGAAAGGTTTCCCCTCAGAACCTAGGAAGTTCAGACTAAAGGTTATCCTACCATGGCCAGAGAAAGTACATCCCATGGCCACCCTCCAGTCTTCAACTAGGTCTTTTGAGTTGGTCAGTGTGATATCTATTACTGAATTCCTATCCTTCGTTCTGAACGTAGGAGTATTACCCCTATTACAGATCAAAAGATCATTTGCAATAATAAAATCAAATGTTGACTCACCTCTCTTATTGGTATCCCTGCTACCCCATTGACTGTGGTGTGCATTAGCATCGCAACCGAGCAATAGACGTACTCCATTCCGTCTTGCGTACTCGGCTAAGGCCCACACCCTGTCATCTGGTGGTTCCAACTCCTCATAGGGCATGTACACAGAGGCCAAGGCCAGTTTACCGCCTCCCAATGCCTCTCCTTGGACGACCGTTAGATCACCATAACTGAAAGAGTTAAGATGAATTACCTGAAGATCATTCTTCACCAGAATACAAGTTCTCACCTTATCCCCAGTGGACGGCTTGAACAATTTGTATCCTTTGGCCCTTAAACCACAGACCTTGTTATTATTTAGCCAAGGCTCCTGGATTAGGGCCACGTCCACATTGGTCTCACTGAGGTAGGTTATTAATTCGGTCGAGGCCGCTTCACAATGATGCAGATTTATCTGCACCATCCGCAACCTCTTTGGCTTTATCATTTTTCGCGTAGCGAAATTTGATGTAGCCAAGCCCGAACGTAACAACCCCCCCCTAATGAGTCCAATTTCCTAATAGATTCCCGATCCACTGCGAATCGGAAATCTTTTCCCTGGTTCTCTTTACAAGTCAATGAAGAGACAAGTTTCCATTGACTTGTATTGAACCCCCTATTTTGTCCTTCCAATATTCCCAGTATGACTTCCACCGGCCTAATGGGTGGTGGAATCCGTACCGTGATTATTGGCCGCAGAGGCAATTCCGACGCTGGTATAACCTCCAGTTGCGCATCTGGACAAAGGTTGCCACATCTGTTAATCGCGGCTTTCAGGAATTCGAAAGTACCCTTGTTACCGCAACCAACAGTCTTGATGCCCTTTGTCCAGTCTGCACCCATGAAGGCTATTTCACCCGGCCTGTGCCTTGCCTGGAAGATTTCGTCCATAAGTTTGTCCTCAATCAGCCGCCACATTTCCGTACTGATTCTCCCATCTGGATCAGCACGGTCAATGACTGCTGCTTGAAGAATGTCCGACTTGGACGAATCCTTCCCCTTTTTGGACGATGAAGGTTGCACGTCACCAGATACTACCCGCTTCACTACTCCCTTATGAGAGTTTTTAAGCGGGCCACTTGGTGCATTACCAACCTTCTTCGCAGACGGAATCTGCTGGTCATACACCGACCTCACTCTTCTTATGGTCCCCTTAGGAGGACCTTTAAAAGAGTCATGCGGAATATGACCTGCTTTCTTGGAGGTAGAGGGTATCTCATCTCCAGGCAGAGCTCCCCTAATTGACCTCATTTGAGATCCTTTAGCGGGACTCGCAAGAGCTTGATTTACCCTCTCTACTCTCTTCTCTATGGGTTTTTTCTCACTACCAATCCTTGCTGACCTGTCGCTTCCCTTGAGAGAACCTACAGAACTGCTGGATGGCTTGTGAGCACGACAATGTGTACCAGCGTCGACTTTTGGTTCCAAAGTGTTGGTAGACACGGACTCTTTACCCTTGCGATCAATTTGCGGACCTTCCTCTACCTCCACTTTAAAACCATCGGGATAAGACAATCCCAGGATGTCACCGATGGAGCCATAGATCCGTTCAAACCTGTAGATGCTCTTTCGGTGTTTCCTGCGAACATGCCTATCCCACCCGTCTAACAGTGATGGGTCCTTTCTAGCCAACTTATTTAGTTCAGCTATAGAGGCCCTAACACCGCATTTTGCCTTTTCAAAATTCGTTCGACTGTCGGTTGCGGCTTGCTCATCCACTGGATATGCTACCGCTACCTGCCGAACAATAGGTTTGGCCGTAGGCCTTGGCATGCTTGATGCCCCCGTCGAGCTCACCTGCTGCCTACCCGGAGTTGACGCAGTGACTGCAGTTCCGATCTCTTTGCCCCGGTCAAGAGCAGAGACAACTGTTGTCTCATGCTCTTCATCGGATAAAAGAGACAGGTCCTCCAGTCCCTCCGTCACTCCAGATACTACAGGGTCCTCCGCCGATTCCAGCAGGCTGTCCTCCTCCGTTAGTTGGGTCATTAGTTGTTCGTGTAGTATGAGGATGTCCGTATGCAGTCTTATTAAGTCCATGTCATCGTCCCCATCCTCATTTTTCCGTTTATTACTTTTCAAAAATATATGGTAAGCAAAAACAATTTTTTAAACTTTGTTTTTGTTTTAGTAGAAAATTTCACTTCGACGCATTTTCAAGAATACACACCGTTCTCTAATCCAGAGCTGCTTTACAGCCCGTCTAGACGTAACATAATATGTAAGATTTTTGTGTCAGAGAGTGTCAAATTCGCTCTCTGAGAGAATTATTTCAGGTGTAGATTCAAATATTAGTATTATAAGATGTATTATGAGACTGTTGTGATGAGATTTCTCTACACAACCATCTTATAAAATGAACTGTCAAAAAAAATACACATACACGAAAGTTTGCTTGTTGTGTGCATGTGTATTTTGGAAATTATTGAAAAACAATATTATTTTGCAAAATTGTTTAGTTTTAGTGTTTGTTTTACATGTTAAAAATCATTTTTATAAAAATTGTGTTAAAAAAGTGCGAATTGCTTAAATAAAAAGGACATGTTTACTCTATAACTGATTGAAAATAATAATATCTTATAGGATTTATTAGAATACGTGTACCCCTTATTTAAGATTTAACATAATATAAACAAAATGTTTACTCTCCTCTGCCGGCGTTATCTCACATATTATATCAGCGTTAATCTCAGTTGTAGACCTGGGGTTACCTAGTGTCTACATTAGGCAAATTTATATCAAACGTCAAAATGAGTAGTTAAACAGTTGATTATTAGTTTGTTTGTTACAGTTGTCAAACTGCATATATAAAAAACAATAATGAATACGCCATATTGTTTTTGTGCCACCTTCCACATATTCGCGTTAAGTTTGACGTTTGTCTTGATAAAAAAAATCTCTAATGCAGACACTATGTTACGACTCTTGATTTTCTTTGTTTAGATTTGTGAACAAACAAATGATCATATGTTTTTAAACTGTTAATTTTCTTTCAATCACACCTCCCTTACCTAGTGACTAATTAGGGTAATTTTTCTCAAAACAAACGTCAAAATCAATGCGAATATATACAAGGTAACCTTAGTTAAACAGCTGGTTATTATTTTGGTTGTTACAGTTTTCAAACTGCATATATAAAAAACAATAATGAATACGGCATATGTATATATTCGCACTGATTTTGACGTTTTTTTTTTTTTTTTTTTTTTTGATAAAAATTTGCCTAATGTAGAGACTAGGTTAAAAAACTTTAGTGAGCTATGATGGCATCGTTAAATCCTTATTCTAGGAGTACATCTCTATTGGGGTTAGGTAAAAATAATGGACCGATCTTTACAAATTTCAATAGGATACGTCGTTGTTCCAAAATAATTATTCGTACCAATTTTCATAAAAATATGTACTTTTAAAATTACGAATTGAACATTTTTTTACAAGGTTAAGTTGGGCAAATATCTAGACGGAGATCGTTAAATCAACTTTGAAAATTATTCTGATAAAACAGAATTATATTCTGTGCGTTACACAAACGCATAATACCCCAATCACTTATGGTGGTGTAGGGTATAAAAACCATTTATGCCTGTTCATCATTGCACTGCATATTTTCAGTTGTTAGGTATTAAAAATTGAACTATCAAGTATATTAAAGGCAAATTAAAAAAATAAAAGAAGCCACCCGCAATAAATTAAATGCTACACAAAAAAATAAACGACCTTCCTTTCAAACATGTTGCACATATTTTGCGAACAGATGGTAGGTAACATAGCTAAATACTAATCATAAGAAAAGGTAGTACTTATTGAAGTCCCTAAAAATGGTAAATATTTCGTACAGTATTTATCCCATTGCGAAGATTAAGGAATCAATTAAAAGCTCTTAATGGTGCATTAGTTTGATTAACACAACTTTTTTAAATATTTTTCAATTTGCAGTGCAAACAAAAAAATTTTTTGGTGGAAACCTTTTTCCTAGACGGCCTTCTCTTGGGCGGAAGGAATTTTTTACTCTGGTATGACCAAAAGCGGCTTCGCTAACAAAATTTGTCCTTTTTATCCAACTTTTTTGTAACAAAAAAATGTTTGATACGAGTTTACTAGGGAAATACAATTTTGAAAGGCCTATAACTTCCAAAGTATTGAATTGCACATAAAAATTTTATATCAATATTTTTACCATTATAAGTATATGAATTATGAAAAAATAAAAAAAATCGGAACTAAATCAGAACATTGAATTTAAGCCAAAAGGATGATGCATTTCATTAGTATTTAATTTAGCAAAAACAAGGCACATTGATAGTGTACACTCGGAGAAAGGTGTATTTTTTATACGAAGACACTTCATCTACAGGCCTTTATATATGGCCTGGATCAGCTAGCGGGCCCAATGAGTGTACCTATTTAGTATACCCCGGACAAGCAATTTATGATGCAGTACAGTGATGCATTTACGAATTGTCCCTTTAACGATAAACAAAAATTATAATTTAACAGTGCCGGTAAACTTGTGTCCTTTTTGTATATTTTCCAAAATTTTTGTTTTTTCATTCATATTTTCCTTTATTTTCATGCCCTGTTTATATTATGTAGATTATGTTTATTCGGTTTGTCGTATGAGAACTATTCATATTTATGATATTCTTGCCTGAAAATAATTTAACGTTTTGTTAATTCATTTGATATCACCCATATTTTTTAAATAAAAAATATTGTTGAATAAAACTTTACTTATTTATTTAATAAAAATTGTTTAATAAACAATCTATGCCGACGTCGTCCTTGTTTTTCCCTACCTTGACCCTATCCCTAACTCTTATGTCAGCGTCCGTCCCTTCTACTTCCCTAATGTAGACTTCTTTGTCCGTTGTCCCGTTCATTACTTAACCTACTTGTTTCCATTTTTATTTTCCTATTTGGTCCCACGAGTATGCTCGTAAAAAATAGACCATCTCGCGCAGTGACGGCGTACGCGGACTAGGCTGTAATACAACTGACCCTTGCCATCAGCATCAGAGGGGAGCTGTTCACTATTAGTTTCTTTTAGCACTAACTAATCATTCAGATCCTCGGCACTGCTACCAACCACCTTGATCTTAAAAGTACCCAGTGCCAGAGATGTATTCATTTCGGCGGAAACACCAAATAGAATACATCAATGCATCGCATCCAGTCCAGCAAGCCTTCCGTTTTCAGGACTGAGTGTGATACAAAGGATGCATTAATGTCGGCAAGGAAAGCGGGCTCCAGCACCGTACATTAGTGCATCCAGTGTCTCTCGCCCAATCCCCCCTATCCGCCACCTGGGGACGCGTCCGATGGAAGTAAACAGGTAAAGACTCCACACGGAAAGATTGCTTTAATCACGAATAAAAATGCTACTGAATCATTATCAAAATTATTTTAAAATCTAGTGTACTGGTGATCTTGATTTATGCCATTACATTAAATTGAAAATCATTCATTTTTAACCAAGACACTAAAAAAACTAAAAATCTTTAACTTAAAACCCTAACATGACATCTCTTAAAATGATTTTTAACAGCTAATATCTAATCTTTTTAACATAAATCTAAACAAAAATGAATTTTCAATATATTTGCTTAACATTTTATTACATTTATTTCTTGCTTGTCTGACACATTCTATGTCAAATTCACTGTGAATTGTTATATTAAGAAGCGACCTGATACACTGTGTCTATGTTGCCACTTTTGGGAGGATATACGTCCAATTGGTGTCTCAGACGACCTACAACTTCATATAGGAAACTGGACCGCTTAGATCTTTTTATTTAATGGGTTGTCGACCCTAGTTCCAGACGACCTATAACTTCAAATACGAAGCTGTAACACTCAGATAAAAGCACTCGGTCAATATAAACGACGCATAACTTTTATAGTTATGCGTTATAATACACGGCACCGGTGCAAGCGAGTCGCAAAATTCTCGAAGGCCAAACAAAAACCCGCCTGACTGTACTTAAGAAGTAATTACGGTGACGCGTGAGTTGTTGGTGTCTATTCTTGAAAACGCGTCGAAGAAGTGAAAATTTCCATTAAAACAAAAACAAAGTTTTAAAAATTGTTTTTATTTACCGTACATTTCTAAATGGAAATTACCGTTTTTGAAAGAGAGAAACGTTTATTACTTTTCAAAAATGTATGGTAAGCAAAAACAATTTTTTAAACTTTGTTTTTGTTTTAGTAGAAAATTTCACTTCGACGCATTTTCAAGAATACACACCGTTCTCTAATCCAGAGCTGCTTTACCTAGTGTCTACATTAGGCAAATTTATATCAAACGTCAAAATCAGTGCGAATATATACAAGGTAATTTTAGTTAAACAGTTGATTATTAGTTTGTTTGTTACAGTTGTCAAACTGCATATATAAAAAACAATAATAAATACGCCATATTGTTTTTGTGCCACCTTCCACATATTCGCGTTAAGTTTGACGTTTGTCTTGATAAAAAAAATCTCTAATGGAGACACTATGTTACGACTCTTGATTTTCTTTGTTTAGATTTGTAAACAAACAAATGATCATATGTTTTTAAACTGTTAATTTTCTTTCAATCACACCTCCCTTACCTAGTGACTAATTAGGGTAATTTTTCTCAAAACAAACGTCAAAATCAATGCGAATATATACAAGGTAACCTTAGTTAAACAGCTGGTTATTATTTTGGTTGTTACAGTTTTCAAACTGCATATATAAAAAACAATAATGAATACGCCATATGTATATATTCGCACTGATTTTGACTTTTTTTTTTTTTTTTTTGATAAAAATTTGCCTAATGTAGACACTAGGTTAAAAAACTTTAGTGAGCTATGATGGCATCGTTAAATCCTTATTCTAGGAGTACATCTCTATTGGGGTTAGGTAAAAATAATGGACCGATCTTTACAAATTTCAATAGGATACGTCGTTGTTCCAAAATAATTATTCGTACCAATTTTCATAAAAATATGTACTTTTAAAATTGCGAATTGAACATTTTTTTACAAGGTTAAGTTGGGCAAATATCTAGACGGAGATCGTTAAATCAACTTTGAAAATTATTCTGATAAAACAGAATTATATTCTGTGCGTTACACAAACGCATAATACCCCAATCACTTATGGTGGTGTAGGGTATAAAAACCATTTATGCCTGTTCATCATTGCACTGCATATTTTCAGTTGTTAGGTATTAAAAATTGAACTATCAAGTATATTAAAAGCAAATTAAAAAAAAATAAAAGAAGCCACCCGCAATAAATTAAATGCTACACAAAAAAATAAACGACCTTCCTTTCAAACATGTTGCACATATTTTGCGAACAGATGGTAGGTAACATAGCTAAATACTAATCATAAGAAAAGGTAGTACTTATTGAAGTCCCTAAAAATGGTAAATATTTCGTACAGTATTTATCCCATTGCGAAGATTAAGGAATCAATTAAAAGCTCTTAATGGTGCATTAGTTTGATTAACACAACTTTTTTAAATATTTTTCAATTTGCAGTGCAAACAAAAAACTTTTTTGGTGGAAACCTGTTTCCTAGACGGCCTTCTCTTGGGCGGAAGGAATTTTTTACTCTGGTATGACCAAAAGCGGTTTCGCTAACAAAATTTGTCCTTTTTATCCAACTTTTTTGTAACAAAAAAATGTTTGATACGAGTTTACTAGGAAAATACAATTTTGAAAGGCCTATAACTTCCAAAGTATTGAATTGCACACAAAAATTTTATATCAATATTTTTACCATTATAAGTATATGAATTATGAAAAAATAAAAAAAATCGGAACTAAATCAGAACATTGAATTTAAGCCAAAAGGATGATGCATTTCATTAGTATTTAATTTAGCAAAAACAAGGCACATTGATAGTGTACACTCGGAGAAAGGTGTATTTTTTATACGAAGACACTTCATCTACAGGCCTTTATATATGGCCTGGATCAGCTAGCGGGCCCAATGAGTGTACCTATTTAGTATACCCCGGACAAGCAATTTATGATGCAGTACAGTGATGCATTTACGAATTGTCCCTTTAACGATAAACAAAAATTATAATTTAACAGTGCCGGTAAACTTGTGTCCTTTTTGTATATTTTCCAAAATTTTTGTTTTTTCATTCATATTTTCCTTTATTTTCATGCCCTGTTTATATTATGTAGATTATGTTTATTCGGTATGTCGTATGAGAACTATTCAAATTTATGATATTCTTGCCTGAAAATAATTTAACGTTTTGTTAATTCATTTGATATCACCCATATTTTTTAAATAAAAAATATTGTTGAATAAAACTTTACTTATTTATTTAATAAAAATTGTTTAATAAACAATCTATGCCGACGTCGTCCTTGTTTTTCCCTACCTTGACCCTATCCCTAACTCTTATGTCAGCGTCCGTCCCTTCTACTTCCCTAATGTAGACTTCTTTGTCCGTTGTCCCGTTCATTACTTAACCTACTTGTTTCCATTTTTATTTTCCTATTTGGTCCCACGAGTATGCTCGTAAAAAATAGACCATCTCGCGCAGTGACGGCGTACGCGGACTAGGCTGTAATACAACTGACCCTTGCCATCAGCATCAGAGGGGAGCTGTTCACTATTAGTTTCTTTTAGCACTAACTAATCATTCAGATCCTCGGCACTGCTACCAACCACCTTTATCTTAAAAGTACCCAGTGCCAGAGATGTATTCATTTCGGCGGAAACACCAAATAGAATACATCAATGCATCGCATCCAGTCCAGCAAGCCTTCCGTTTTCAGGACTGAGTGTGATACAAAGGATGCATTAATGTCGGCAAGGAAAGCGGGCTCCAGCACCGTACATTAGTGCATCCAGTGTCTCTCGCCCAATCCCCCCTATCCGCCACCTGGGGACGCGTCCGATGGAAGTAAACAGGTAAAGACTCCACACGGAAAGATTGCTTTAATCACGAATAAAAATGCTACTGAATCATTATCAAAATTATTTTAAAATCTAGTGTACTGGTGATCTTGATTTATGCCATTACATTAAATTGAAAATCATTCATTTTTAACCAAGACACTAAAAAAACTAAAAATCTTTAACTTAAAACCCTAACATGACATCTCTTAAAATGATTTTTAACAGCTAATATCTAATCTTTTTAACATAAATCTAAACAAAAATGAATTTTCAATATATTTGCTTAACATTTTATTACATTTATTTCTTGCTTGTCTGACACATTCTATGTCAAATTCACTGTGAATTGTTATATTATGTTGCCACTTTTGGGAGGATATACGTCCAATTGGTGTCTCAGACGACCTACAACTTCATATAGGAAGCTGGACCGCTTAGATCTTTTTATTTAATGGGTTGTCGACCCTAGTTCCAGACGACCTATAACTTCAAATACGAAGCTGTAACACTCAGATAAAAGCACTCGGTCAATATAAACGACGCATAACTTTTATAGTTATGCGTTATAATACACGGCACCGGTGCAAGCGAGTCGCAAAATTCTCGAAGGCCAAACAAAAACCCGCCTGACTGTACTTAAGAAGTAATTACGGTGACGCGTGAGTTGTTGGTGTCTATTCTTGAAAACGCGTCGAAGAAGTGAAAATTTCCATTAAAACAAAAACAAAGTTTTAAAAATTGTTTTTATTTACCGTACATTTCTAAATGGAAATTACCTTTTTTGAAAGAGAGAAACGTTTATTACTTTTCAAAAATATATGGTAAGCAAAAACAATTTTTTAAACTTTGTTTTTGTTTTAGTAGAAAATTTCACTTCGACGCATTTTCAAGAATACACACCGTTCTCTAATCCAGAGCTGCTTTACCTAGTGTCTACATTAGGAAAATTTATATCAAACGTCAAAATCAGTGCGAATATATACAAGGTAATTTTAGTTAAACAGTTGATTATTAGTTTGTTTGTTACAGTTGTCAAACTGCATATATAAAAAACAATAATAAATACGCCATATTGTTTTTGTGCCACCTTCCACATATTCGCGTTAAGTTTGACGTTTGTCTTGATAAAAAAAATCTCTAATGCAGACACTATGTTACGACTCTTGATTTTCTTTGTTTAGATTTGTAAACAAACAAATGATCATATGTTTTTAAACTGTTAATTTTCTTTCAATCACACCTCCCTTACCTAGTGACTAATTAGGGTAATTTTTCTCAAAACAAACGTCAAAATCAATGCGAATATATACAAGGTAACCTTAGTTAAACAGCTGGTTATTATTTTGGTTGTTACAGTTTTCAAACTGCATATATAAAAAACAATAATGAATACGCCATATGTATATATTCGCACTGATTTTGACGTTTTTTTTTTTTTTTTTTTTTGATAAAAATTTGCCTAATGTAGACACTAGGTTAAAAAACTTTAGTGAGCTATGATGGCATCGTTAAATCCTTATTCTAGGAGTACATCTCTATTGGGGTTAGGTAAAAATAATGGACCGATCTTTACAAATTTCAATAGGATACGTCGTTGTTCCAAAATAATTATTCGTACCAATTTTCATAAAAATATGTACTTTTAAAATTGCGAATTGAACATTTTTTTACAAGGTTAAGTTGGGCAAATATCTAGACGGAGATCGTTAAATCAACTTTGAAAATTATTCTGATAAAACAGAATTATATTCTGTGCGTTACACAAACGCATAATACCCCAATCACTTATGGTGGTGTAGGGTATAAATACCATTTATGCCTGTTCATCATTGCACTGCATATTTTCAGTTGTTAGGTATTAAAAATTGAACTATCAAGTATATTAAAAGCAAATTAAAAAAAATAAAAGAAGCCACCCGCAATAAATTAAATGCTACACAAAAACATAAACGACCTTCCTTTCAAACATGTTGCACATATTTTGCGAACAGATGGTAGGTAACATAGCTAAATACTAATCATAAGAAAAGGTAGTACTTATTGAAGTTCCTAAAAATGGTAAATATTTCGTACAGTATTTATCCCATTGCGAAGATTAAGGAATCAATTAAAAGTTCTTAATGGTGCATTAGTTTGATTAACACAACTTTTTTAAATATTTTTCAATTTGCAGTGCAAACAAAAAACTTTTTTGGTGGAAACCTGTTTCCTAGACGGCCTTCTCTTGGGCGGAAGGAATTTTTTACTCTGGTATGACCAAAAGCGGCTTCGCTAACAAAATTTGTCCTTTTTATCCAACTTTTTTGTAACAAAAAAATGTTTGATACGAGTTTACTAGGAAAATACAATTTTGAAAGGCCTATAACTTCCAAAGTATTGAATTGCACACAAAAATTTTATATCAATATTTTTACCATTATAAGTATATGAATTATGAAAAAATAAAAAAAATCGGAACTAAATCAGAACATTGAATTTAAGCCAAAAGGATGATGCATTTCATTAGTATTTAATTTAGCAAAAACAAGGCACATTGATAGTGTACACTCGGAGAAAGGTGTATTTTTTATACGAAGACACTTCATCTACAGGCCTTTATATATGGCCTGGATCAGCTAGCGGGCCCAATGAGTGTACCTATTTAGTATACCCCGGACAAGCAATTTATGATGCAGTACAGTGATGCATTTACGAATTGTCCCTTTAACGATAAACAAAAATTATAATTTAACAGTGCCGGTAAACTTGTGTCCTTTTTGTATATTTTCCAAAATTTTTGTTTTTTCATTCATATTTTCCTTTATTTTCATGCCCTGTTTATATTATGTAGATTATGTTTATTCGGTATGTCGTATGAGAACTATTCAAATTTATGATATTCTTGCCTGAAAATAATTTAACGTTTTGTTAATTCATTTGATATCACCCATATTTTTTAAATAAAAAATATTGTTGAATAAAACTTTACTTATTTATTTAATAAAAATTGTTTAATAAACAATCTATGCCGACGTCGTCCTTGTTTTTCCCTACCTTGACCCTATCCCTAACTCTTATGTCAGCGTCCGTCCCTTCTACTTCCCTAATGTAGACTTCTTTGTCCGTTGTCCCATTCATTACTTAACCTACTTGTTTCCATTTTTATTTTCCTATTTGGTCCCACGAGTATACTCGTAAAAAATAGACCATCTTGCGCAGTGACGGCGTACGCGGACTAGGCTGTAATACAACTGACCCTTGCCATCAGCATCAGAGGGGAGCTGTTCACTATTAGTTTCTTTTAGCACTAACTAATCATTCAGATCCTCGGCACTGCTACCAACCACCTTTATCTTAAAAGTACCCAGTGCCAGAGATGTATTCATTTCGGCGGAAACACCAAATAGAGTACATCAATGCATCGCATCCAGTCCAGCAAGCCTTCCGTTTTCAGGACTGAGTGTGATACAAAGGATGCATTAATGTCGGCAAGGAAAGTGGGCTCCAGCACCGTACATTAGTGCATCCAGTGTTTCTCGCCCAATCCCCCCTATCCGCCACCTGGGGACGCGTCCGATGGAAGTAAACAGGTAAAGACTCCACACGGAAAGATTGCTTTAATCACGAATAAAAATGCTACTGAATCATTATCAAAATTATTTTAAAATCTAGTGTACTGGTGATCTTGATTTATGCCATTACATTAAATTGAAAATCATTCATTTTTAACCAAGACACTAAAAAAACTAAAAATCTTTAACTTAAAACCCTAACATGACATCTCTTAAAATGATTTTTAACAGCTAATATCTATTCTTTTTAACATAAATCTAAACAAAAATGAATTTTCAATATATTTGCTTAACATTTTATTACATTTCTTTCTTGCTTGTCTGACACATTCTATGTCAAATTCACTGTGAATTGTTATGTTAAGAAGCGACCTGATACACTGTGTCTATGTTGCCACTTTTGGGAGGATATACGTCCAATTGGTGTCTCAGACGACCTACAACTTCATATAGGAAGCTGGACCGCTTAGATCTTTTTATTTAATGGGTTGTCGACCCTAGTTCCAGACGACCTATAACTTCAAATACGAAGCTGTAACACTCAGATAAAAGCACTCGGTCAATATAAACGACGCATAACTTTTATAGTTATGCGTTATAATACACGGCACCGGTGCAAGCGAGTCGCAAAATTCTCGAAGGCCAAACAAAAACCCGCCTGACTGTACTTAAGAAGTAATTACGGTGACGCGTGAGTTGTTGGTGTCTATTCTTGAAAACGCGTCGAAGAAGTGAAAATTTCCATTAAAACAAAAACAAAGTTTTAAAAATTGTTTTTATTTACCGTACATTTCTAAATGGAAATTACCTTTTTTGAAAGAGAGAAACGTTTATTACTTTTCAAAAATATATGGTAAGCAAAAACAATTTTTTAAACTTTGTTTTTGTTTTAGTAGAAAATTTCACTTCGACGCATTTTCAAGAATACACACCGTTCTCTAATCCAGAGCTGCTTTACCTAGTGTCTACATTAGGAAAATTTATATCAAACGTCAAAATCAGTGCGAATATATACAAGGTAATTTTAGTTAAACAGTTGATTATTAGTTTGTTTGTTACAGTTGTCAAACTGCATATATAAAAAACAATAATAAATACGCCATATTGTTTTTGTGCCACCTTCCACATATTCGCGTTAAGTTTGACGTTTGTCTTGATAAAAAAAATCTCTAATGCAGACACTATGTTACGACTCTTGATTTTCTTTGTTTAGATTTGTAAACAAACAAATGATCATATGTTTTTAAACTGTTAATTTTCTTTCAATCACACCTCCCTTACCTAGTGACTAATTAGGGTAATTTTTCTCAAAACAAACGTCAAAATCAATGCGAATATATACAAGGTAACCTTAGTTAAACAGCTGGTTATTATTTTGGTTGTTACAGTTTTCAAACTGCATATATAAAAAACAATAATGAATACGCCATATGTATATATTCGCACTGATTTTGACGTTTTTTTTTTTTTTTTTTTTTGATAAAAATTTGCCTAATGTAGACACTAGGTTAAAAAACTTTAGTGAGCTATGATGGCATCGTTAAATCCTTATTCTAGGAGTACATCTCTATTGGGGTTAGGTAAAAATAATGGACCGATCTTTACAAATTTCAATAGGATACGTCGTTGTTCCAAAATAATTATTCGTACCAATTTTCATAAAAATATGTACTTTTAAAATTGCGAATTGAACATTTTTTTACAAGGTTAAGTTGGGCAAATATCTAGACGGAGATCGTTAAATCAACTTTGAAAATTATTCTGATAAAACAGAATTATATTCTGTGCGTTACACAAACGCATAATACCCCAATCACTTATGGTGGTGTAGGGTATAAATACCATTTATGCCTGTTCATCATTGCACTGCATATTTTCAGTTGTTAGGTATTAAAAATTGAACTATCAAGTATATTAAAAGCAAATTAAAAAAAATAAAAGAAGCCACCCGCAATAAATTAAATGCTACACAAAAACATAAACGACCTTCCTTTCAAACATGTTGCACATATTTTGCGAACAGATGGTAGGTAACATAGCTAAATACTAATCATAAGAAAAGGTAGTACTTATTGAAGTCCCTAAAAATGGTAAATATTTCGTACAGTATTTATCCCATTGCGAAGATTAAGGAATCAATTAAAAGTTCTTAATGGTGCATTAGTTTGATTAACACAACTTTTTTAAATATTTTTCAATTTGCAGTGCAAACAAAAAACTTTTTTGGTGGAAACCTGTTTCCTAGACGGCCTTCTCTTGGGCGGAAGGAATTTTTTACTCTGGTATGACCAAAAGCGGCTTCGCTAACAAAATTTGTCCTTTTTATCCAACTTTTTTGTAACAAAAAAATGTTTGATACGAGTTTACTAGGAAAATACAATTTTGAAAGGCCTATAACTTCCAAAGTATTGAATTGCACACAAAAATTTTATATCAATATTTTTACCATTATAAGTATATGAATTATGAAAAAATAAAAAAAATCGGAACTAAATCAGAACATTGAATTTAAGCCAAAAGGATGATGCATTTCATTAGTATTTAATTTAGCAAAAACAAGGCACATTGATAGTGTACACTCGGAGAAAGGTGTATTTTTTATACGAAGACACTTCATCTACAGGCCTTTATATATGGCCTGGATCAGCTAGCGGGCCCAATGAGTGTACCTATTTAGTATACCCCGGACAAGCAATTTATGATGCAGTACAGTGATGCATTTACGAATTGTCCCTTTAACGATAAACAAAAATTATAATTTAACAGTGCCGGTAAACTTGTGTCCTTTTTGTATATTTTCCAAAATTTTTGTTTTTTCATTCATATTTTCCTTTATTTTCATGCCCTGTTTATATTATGTAGATTATGTTTATTCGGTATGTCGTATGAGAACTATTCAAATTTATGATATTCTTGCCTGAAAATAATTTAACGTTTTGTTAATTCATTTGATATCACCCATATTTTTTAAATAAAAAATATTGTTGAATAAAACTTTACTTATTTATTTAATAAAAATTGTTTAATAAACAATCTATGCCGACGTCGTCCTTGTTTTTCCCTACCTTGACCCTATCCCTAACTCTTATGTCAGCGTCCGTCCCTTCTACTTCCCTAATGTAGACTTCTTTGTCCGTTGTCCCATTCATTACTTAACCTACTTGTTTCCATTTTTATTTTCCTATTTGGTCCCACGAGTATACTCGTAAAAAATAGACCATCTTGCGCAGTGACGGCGTACGCGGACTAGGCTGTAATACAACTGACCCTTGCCATCAGCATCAGAGGGGAGCTGTTCACTATTAGTTTCTTTTAGCACTAACTAATCATTCAGATCCTCGGCACTGCTACCAACCACCTTTATCTTAAAAGTACCCAGTGCCAGAGATGTATTCATTTCGGCGGAAACACCAAATAGAGTACATCAATGCATCGCATCCAGTCCAGCAAGCCTTCCGTTTTCAGGACTGAGTGTGATACAAAGGATGCATTAATGTCGGCAAGGAAAGTGGGCTCCAGCACCGTACATTAGTGCATCCAGTGTTTCTCGCCCAATCCCCCCTATCCGCCACCTGGGGACGCGTCCGATGGAAGTAAACAGGTAAAGACTCCACACGGAAAGATTGCTTTAATCACGAATAAAAATGCTACTGAATCATTATCAAAATTATTTTAAAATCTAGTGTACTGGTGATCTTGATTTATGCCATTACATTAAATTGAAAATCATTCATTTTTAACCAAGACACTAAAAAAACTAAAAATCTTTAACTTAAAACCCTAACATGACATCTCTTAAAATGATTTTTAACAGCTAATATCTATTCTTTTTAACATAAATCTAAACAAAAATGAATTTTCAATATATTTGCTTAACATTTTATTACATTTATTTCTTGCTTGTCTGACACATTCTATGTCAAATTCACTGTGAATTGTTATGTTAAGAAGCGACCTGATACACTGTGTCTATGTTGCCACTTTTGGGAGGATATACGTCCAATTGGTGTCTCAGACGACCTACAACTTCATATAGGAAGCTGGACCGCTTAGATCTTTTTATTTAATGGGTTGTCGACCCTAGTTCCAGACGACCTATAACTTCAAATACGAAGCTGTAACACTCAGATAAAAGCACTCGGTCAATATAAACGACGCATAACTTTTATAGTTATGCGTTATAATACACGGCACCGGTGCAAGCGAGTCGCAAAATTCTCGAAGGCCAAACAAAAACCCGCCTGACTGTACTTAAGAAGTAATTACGGTGACGCGTGAGTTGTTGGTGTCTATTCTTGAAAACGCGTCGAAGAAGTGAAAATTTCCATTAAAACAAAAACAAAGTTTTAAAAATTGTTTTTATTTACCGTACATTTCTAAATGGAAATTACCGTTTTTGAAAGAGAGAAACGTTTATTACTTTTCAAAAATGTATGGTAAGCAAAAACAATTTTTTAAACTTTGTTTTTGTTTTAGTAGAAAATTGCACTTCGACGCATTTTCAAGAATACACACCGTTCTCTAATCCAGAGCTGCTTTACCTAGTGTCTACATTAGGCAAATTTATATCAAACGTCAAAATCAGTGCGAATATATACAAGGTAATTTTAGTTAAACAGTTGATTATTAGTTTGTTTGTTACAGTTGTCAAACTGCATATATAAAAAACAATAATAAATACGCCATATTGTTTTTGTGCCACCTTCCACATATTCGCGTTAAGTTTGACGTTTGTCTTGATAAAAAAAATCTCTAATGCAGACACTATGTTACGACTCTTGATTTTCTTTGTTTAGATTTGTAAACAAACAAATGATCATATGTTTTTAAACTGTTAATTTTCTTTCAATCACACCTCCCTTACCTAGTGACTAATTAGGGTAATTTTTCTCAAAACAAACGTCAAAATCAATGCGAATATATACAAGGTAACCTTAGTTAAACAGCTGGTTATTATTTTGGTTGTTACAGTTTTCAAACTGCATATATAAAAAACAATAATGAATACGCCATATGTATATATTCGCACTGATTTTGACGTTTTTTTTTTTTTTTTTTTTTATAAAAATTTGCCTAATGTAGACACTAGGTTAAAAAACTTTAGTGAGCTATGATGGCATCGTTAAATCCTTATTCTAGGAGTACATCTCTATTGGGGTTAGGTAAAAATAATGGACCGATCTTTACAAATTTCAATAGGATACGTCGTTGTTCCAAAATAATTATTCGTACCAATTTTCATAAAAATATGTACTTTTAAAATTGCGAATTGAACATTTTTTTACAAGGTTAAGTTGGGCAAATATCTAGACGGAGATCGTTAAATCAACTTTGAAAATTATTCTGATAAAACAGAATTATATTCTGTGCGTTACACAAACGCATAATACCCCAATCACTTATGGTGGTGTAGGGTATAAAAACCATTTATGCCTGTTCATCATTGCACTGCATATTTTCAGTTGTTAGGTATTAAAAATTGAACTATCAAGTATATTAAAAGCAAATTAAAAAAATAAAAGAAGCCACCCGCAATAAATTAAATGCTACACAAAAACATAAACGACCTTCCTTTCAAACATGTTGCACATATTTTGCGAACAGATGGTAGGTAACATAGCTAAATACTAATCATAAGAAAAGGTAGTACTTATTGAAGTCCCTAAAAATGGTAAATATTTCGTACAGTATTTATCCCATTGCGAAGATTAAGGAATCAATTAAAAGCTCTTAATGGTGCATTAGTTTGATTAACACAACTTTTTTAAATATTTTTCAATTTGCAGTGCAAACAAAAAACTTTTTTGGTGGAAACCTGTTTCCTAGACGGCCTTCTCTTGGGCGGAAGGAATTTTTTACTCTGGTATGACCAAAAGCGGCTTCGCTAACAAAATTTGTCCTTTTTATCCAACTTTTTTGTAACAAAAAAATGTTTGATACGAGTTTACTAGGAAAATACAATTTTGAAAGGCCTATAACTTCCAAAGTATTGAATTGCACACAAAAATTTTATATCAATATTTTTACCATTATAAGTATATGAATTATGAAAAAATAAAAAAAATCGGAACTAAATCAGAACATTGAATTTAAGCCAAAAGGATGATGCATTTCATTAGTATTTAATTTAGCAAAAACAAGGCACATTGATAGTGTACACTCGGAGAAAGATGTATTTTTTATACGAAGACACTTCATCTACAGGCCTTTATATATGGCCTGGATCAGCTAGCGGGCCCAATGAGTGTACCTATTTAGTATACCCCGGACAAGCAATTTATGATGCAGTACAGTGATGCATTTACGAATTGTCCCTTTAACGATAAACAAAAATTATAATTTAACAGTGCCGGTAAACTTGTGTCCTTTTTGTATATTTTCCAAAATTTTTGTTTTTTCATTCATATTTTCCTTTATTTTCATGCCCTGTTTATATTATGTAGATTATGTTTATTCGGTATATCGTATGAGAACTATTCAAATTTATGATATTCTTGCCTGAAAATAATTTAACGTTTTGTTAATTCATTTGATATCACCCATATTTTTTAAATAAAAAATATTGTTGAATAAAACTTTACTTATTTATTTAATAAAAATTGTTTAATAAACAATCTATGCCGACGTCGTCCTTGTTTTTCCCTACCTTGACCCTATCCCTAACTCTTATGTCAGCGTCCGTCCCTTCTACTTCCCTAATGTAGACTTCTTTGTCCGTTGTCCCATTCATTACTTAACCTACTTGTTTCCATTTTTATTTTCCTATTTGCTCCCACGAGTATACTCGTAAAAAATAGACCATCTCGCGCAGTGACGGCGTACGCGGACTAGGCTGTAATACAACTGACCCTTGCCATCAGCATCAGAGGGGAGCTGTTCACTATTAGTTTCTTTTAGCACTAACTAATCATTCAGATCCTCGGCACTGCTACCAACCACCTTTATCTTAAAAGTACCCAGTGCCAGAGATGTATTCATTTCGGCGGAAACACCAAATAGAGTACATCAATGCATCGCATCCAGTCCAGCAAGCCTTCCGTTTTCAGGACTGAGTGTGATACAAAGGATGCATTAATGTCGGCAAGGAAAGCGGGCTCCAGCACCGTACATTAGTGCATCCAGTGTTTCTCGCCCAATCCCCCCTATCCGCCACCTGGGGACGCGTCCGATGGAAGTAAACAGGTAAAGACTCCACACGGAAAGATTGCTTTAATCACGAATAAAAATGCTACTGAATCATTATCAAAATTATTTTAAAATCTAGTGTACTGGTGATCTTGATTTATGCCATTACATTAAATTGAAAATCATTCATTTTTAACCAAGACACTAAAAAAACTAAAAATCTTTAACTTAAAACCCTAACATGACATCTCTTAAAATGATTTTTAACAGCTAATATCTATTCTTTTTAACATAAATCTAAACAAAAATGAATTTTCAATATATTTGCTTAACATTTTATTACATTTATTTCTTGCTTGTCTGACACATTCTATGTCAAATTCACTGTGAATTGTTATGTTAAGAAGCGACCTGATACACTGTGTCTATGTTGCCACTTTTGGGAGGATATACGTCCAATTGGTGTCTCAGACGACCTACAACTTCATATAGGAAGCTGGACCGCTTAGATCTTTTTATTTAATGGGTTGTCGACCCTAGTTCCAGACGACCTATAACTTCAAATACGAAGCTGTAACACTCAGATAAAAGCACTCGGTCAATATAAACGACGCATAACTTTTATAGTTATGCGTTATAATACACGGCACCGGTGCAAGCGAGTCGCAAAATTCTCGAAGGCCAAACAAAAACCCGCCTGACTGTACTTAAGAAGTAATTACGGTGACGCGTGAGTTGTTGGTGTCTATTCTTGAAAACGCGTCGAAGAAGTGAAAATTTCCATTAAAACAAAAACAAAGTTTTAAAAATTGTTTTTATTTACCGTACATTTCTAAATGGAAATTACCGTTTTTGAAAGAGAGAAACGTTTATTACTTTTCAAAAATGTATGGTAAGCAAAAACAATTTTTTAAACTTTGTTTTTGTTTTAGTAGAAAATTTCACTTCGACGCATTTTCAAGAATACACACCGTTCTCTAATCCAGAGCTGCTTTACCTAGTGTCTACATTAGGCAAATTTATATCAAACGTCAAAATCAGTGCGAATATATACAAGGTAATTTTAGTTAAACAGTTGATTATTAGTTTGTTTGTTACAGTTGTCAAACTGCATATATAAAAAACAATAATAAATACGCCATATTGTTTTTGTGCCACCTTCCACATATTCGCGTTAAGTTTGACGTTTGTCTTGATAAAAAAAATCTCTAATGCAGACACTATGTTACGACTCTTGATTTTCTTTGTTTAGATTTGTAAACAAACAAATGATCATATATTTTTAAACTGTTAATTTTCTTTCAATCACACCTCCCTTACCTAGTGACTAATTAGTGTAATTTTTCTCAAAACAAACGTCAAAATCAATGCGAATATATACAAGGTAACCTTAGTTAAACAGCTGGTTATTATTTTGGTTGTTACAATTTTCAAACTGCATATATAAAAAACAATAATGAATACGCCATATGTATATATTCGCACTGATTTTGACGTTTTTTTTTTTTTTTGATAAAAATTTGCCTAATGTAGACACTAGGTTAAAAAACTTTAGTGAGCTATGATGGCATCGTTAAATCCTTATTCTAGGAGTACATCTCTATTGGGGTTAGGTAAAAATAATGGACCGATCTTTACAAATTTCAATAGGATACGTCGTTGTTCCAAAATAATTATTCGTACCAATTTTCATAAAAATATGTTCTTTTAAAATTGCGAATTGAACATTTTTTACAAGGTTAAGTTGGGCAAATATCTAGACGGAGATCGTTAAATCAACTTTGAAAATTATTCTGATAAAACAGAATTATATTCTGTGCGTTACACAAACGCATAATACCCCAATCACTTATGGTGGTGTAGGGTATAAAAACCATTTATGCCTGTTCATCATTGCACTGCATATTTTCAGTTGTTAGGTATTAAAAATTGAACTATCAAGTATATTAAAGGCAAATTAAAAAAAATAAAAGAAGCCACCCGCAATAAATTAAATGCTACACAAAAAAATAAACGACCTTCCTTTCAAACATGTTGCACATATTTTGCGAACAGATGGTAGGTAACATAGCTAAATACTAATCATAAGAAAAGGTAGTACTTATTGAAGTCCCTAAAAATGGTAAATATTTCGTACAGTATTTATCCCATTGCGAAGATTAAGGAATCAATTAAAAGCTCTTAATGGTGCATTAGTTTGATTAACACAACTTTTTTAAATATTTTTCAATTTGCAGTGCAAACAAAAAACTTTTTTGGTGGAAACCTTTTTCGTAGACGGCCTTCTCTTGGGCGGAAGGAATTTTTTACTCTGGTATGACCAAAAGCAGCTTCGCTAACAAAATTTGTTCTTTTTATCCAACTTTTTTGTAACAAAAAAATGTTTGATACGAGTTTACTAGGGAAATACAATTTTGAAAGGCCTATAACTTCCAAAGTATTGAATTGCACACAAAAATTTTATATCAATATTTTTACCATTATAAGTATATGAATTATGAAAAAATAAAAAAAATCGGAACTAAATCAGAACATTGAATTTAAGCCAAAAGGATGATGCATTTCATTAGTATTTAAATTAGCAAAAACAAGGCACATTGATAGTGTACACTCGGAGAAAGGTGTATTTTTTATACGAAGACACTTCATCTACAGGCCTTTATATATGGCCTGGATCAGCTAGCGGGCCCAATGAGTGTACCTATTTAGTATACCCCGGACAAGCAATTTATGATGCAGTACAGTGATGCATTTACGAATTGTCCCTTTAACGATAAACAAAAATTATAATTTAACAGTGCCGGTAAACTTGTGTCCTTTTTGTATATTTTCCAAAATTTTTGTTTTTTCATTCATATTTTCCTTTATTTTCATGCCCTGTTTATATTATGTAGATTATGTTTATTCGGTATGTCGTATGAGAACTATTCAAATTTATGATATTCTTGCCTGAAAATAATTTAACGTTTTGTTAATTCATTTGATATCACCCATATTTTTTAAATAAAAAATATTGTTGAATAAAACTTTACTTATTTATTTAATAAAAATTGTTTAATAAACAATCTATGCCGACGTCGTCCTTGTTTTTCCCTACCTTGACCCTATCCCTAACTCTTATGTCAGCGTCCGTCCCTTCTACTTCCCTAATGTAGACTTCTTTGTCCGTTGTCCCATTCATTACTTAACCTACTTGTTTCCATTTTTATTTTCCTATTTGGTCCCACGAGTATGCTCGTAAAAAATAGACCATCTCGCGCAGTGACGGCGTACGCGGACTAGGCTGTAATACAACTGACCCTTGCCATCAGCATCAGAGGGGAGCTGTTCACTATTAGTTTCTTTTACCACTAACTAATCATTCAGATCCTCGGCACTGCTACCAACCACCTTTATCTTAAAAGTACCCAGTGCCAGAGATGTATTCATTTCGGCGGAAACACCAAATAGAATACATCAATGCATCGCATCCAGTCCAGCAAGCCTTCCGTTTTCAGGACTGAGTGTGATACAAAGGATGCATTAATGTCGGCAAGTGCATCCAGTGTTTCTCGCCCAATCCCCCCTATCCGCCACCTGGGGACGCGTCCGATGGAAGTAAACAGGTAAAGACTCCACACGGAAAGATTGCTTTAATCACGAATAAAAATGCTACTGAATCATTATCAAAATTATTTTAAAATCTAGTGTACTGGTGATCTTGATTTATGCCATTACATTAAATTGAAAATCATTCATTTTTAACCAAGACACTAAAAAAACTAAAAATCTTTAACTTAAAACCCTAACATGACATCTCTTAAAATGATTTTTAACAGCTAATATCTAATCTTTTTAACATAAATCTAAACAAAAATGAATTTTCAATATATTTGCTTAACATTTTATTACATTTATTTCTTGCTTGTCTGACACATTCTATGTCAAATTCACTGTGAATTGTTATATTAAGAAGCGACCTGATACACTGTGTCTATGTTGCCACTTTTGGGAGGATATACGTCCAATTGGTGTCTCAGACGACCTACAACTTCATATAGGAAGCTGGACCGCTTAGATCTTTTTATTTAATGGGTTGTCGACCCTAGTTCCAGACGACCTATAACTTCAAATACGAAGCTGTAACACTCAGATAAAAGCACTCGGTCAATATAAACGACGCATAACTTTTATAGTTATGCGTTATAATACACGGCACCGGTGCAAGCGAGTCGCAAAATTCTCGAAGGCCAAACAAAAACCCGCCTGACTGTACTTAAGAAGTAATTACGGTGACGCGTGAGTTGTTGGTGTCTATTCTTGAAAACGCGTCGAAGAAGTGAAAATTTCCATTAAAACAAAAACAAAGTTTTAAAAATTGTTTTTATTTACCGTACATTTCTAAATGGAAATTACCGTTTTTGAAAGAGAGAAACGTTTATTACTTTTCAAAAATATATGGTAAGCAAAAACAATTTTTTAAACTTTGTTTTTGTTTTAGTAGAAAATTTCACTTCGACGCATTTTCAAGAATACACACCGTTCTCTAATCCAGAGCTGCTTTACCTAGTGTCTATATTAGGCAAATTTATATCAAACGTCAAAATCAGTGCGAATATATACAAGGTAATTTTAGTTAAACAGTTGATTATTAGTTTGTTTGTTACAGTTGTCAAACTGCATATATAAAAAACAATAATAAATACGCCATATTGTTTTTGTGCCACCTTCCACATATTCGCGTTAAGTTTGACGTTTGTCTTGATAAAAAAAATCTCTAATGCAGACACTATGTTACGACACTTGATTTTCTTTGTTTAGATTTGTAAACAAACAAATGATCATATGTTTTTAAACTGTTAATTTTCTTTCAATCACACCTCCCTTACCTAGTGACTAATTAGTGTAATTTTTCTCAAAACAAACGTCAAAATCAATGCGAATATATACAAGGTAACCTTAGTTAAACAGCTGGTTATTATTTTGGTTGTTACAGTTTTCAAACTGCATATATAAAAAACAATAATGAATACACCATATGTATATATTCGCACTGATTTTGACGTTTTTTTTTTTTTTTTTTAATAAAAATTTGCCTAATGTAGACACTAGGTTAAAAAACTTTAGTGAGCTATGATGGCATCGTTAAATCCTTATTCTAGGAGTACATCTCTATTGGGGTTAGGTAAAAATAATGGACCGATCTTTACAAATTTCAATAGGATACGTCGTTGTTCCAAAATAATTATTCGTACCAATTTTCATAAAAATATGTTCTTTTAAAATTGCGAATTGAACATTTTTTACAAGGTTAAGTTGGGCAAATATCTAGACGGAGATCGTTAAATCAACTTTGAAAATTATTCTGATAAAACAGAATTATATTCTGTGCGTTACACAAACGCATAATACCCCAATCACTTATGGTGGTGTAGGGTATAAAAACCATTTATGCCTGTTCATCATTGCACTGCATATTTTCAGTTGTTAGGTATTAAAAATTGAACTATCAAGTATATTAAAGGCAAATTAAAAAAAATAAAAGAAGCCACCCGCAATAAATTAAATGCTACACAAAAAAATAAACGACCTTCCTTTCAAACATGTTGCACATATTTTGCGAACAGATGGTAGGTAACATAGCTAAATACTAATCATAAGAAAAGGTAGTACTTATTGAAGTCCCTAAAAATGGTAAATATTTCGTACAGTATTTATCCCATTGCGAAGATTAAGGAATCAATTAAAAGCTCTTAATGGTGCATTAGTTTGATTAACACAACTTTTTTAAATATTTTTCAATTTGCAGTGCAAACAAAAAACTTTTTTGGTGGAAACCTTTTTCCTAGACGGCCTTCTCTTGGGCGGAAGGAATTTTTTACTCTGGTATGACCAAAAGCAGCTTCGCTAACAAAATTTGTCCTTTTTATCCAACTTTTTTGTAACAAAAAAATGTTTGATACGAGTTTACTAGGGAAATACAATTTTGAAAGGCCTATAACTTCCAAAGTATTGAATTGCACACAAAAATTTTATATCAATATTTTTACCATTATAAGTATATGAATTATGAAAAAATAAAAAAAATCGGAACTAAATCAGAACATTGAATTTAAGCCAAAAGGATGATGCATTTCATTAGTATTTAAATTAGCAAAAACAAGGCACATTGATAGTGTACACTCGGAGAAAGGTGTATTTTTTATACGAAGACACTTCATCTACAGGCCTTTATATATGGCCTGGATCAGCTAGCGGGCCCAATGAGTGTACCTATTTAGTATACCCCGGACAAGCAATTTATGATGCAGTACAGTGATGCATTTACGAATTGTCCCTTTAACGATAAACAAAAATTATAATTTAACAGTGCCGGTAAACTTGTGTCCTTTTTGTATATTTTCCAAAATTTTTGTTTTTTCATTCATATTTTCCTTTATTTTCATGCCCTGTTTATATTATGTAGATTATGTTTATTCGGTATGTCGTATGAGAACTATTCAAATTTATGATATTCTTGCCTGAAAATAATTTAACGTTTTGTTAATTCATTTGATATCACCCATATTTTTTAAATAAAAAATATTGTTGAATAAAACTTTACTTATTTATTTAATAAAAATTGTTTAATAAACAATCTATGCCGACGTCGTCCTTGTTTTTCCCTACCTTGACCCTATCCCTAACTCTTATGTCAGCGTCCGTCCCTTCTACTTCCCTAATGTAGACTTCTTTGTCCGTTGTCCCATTCATTACTTAACCTACTTGTTTCCATTTTTATTTTCCTATTTGGTCCCACGAGTATGCTCGTAAAAAATAGACCATCTCGCGCAGTGACGGCGTACGCGGACTAGGCTGTAATACAACTGACCCTTGCCATCAGCATCAGAGGGGAGCTGTTCACTATTAGTTTCTTTTAGCACTAACTAATCATTCAGATCCTCGGCACTGCTACCAACCACCTTTATCTTAAAAGTACCCAGTGCCAGAGATGTATTCATTTCGGCGGAAACACCAAATAGAATACATCAATGCATCGCATCCAGTCCAGCAAGCCTTCCGTTTTCAGGACTGAGTGTGATACAAAGGATGCATTAATGTCGGCAAGTGCATCCAGTGTTTCTCGCCCAATCCCCCCTATCCGCCACCTGGGGACGCGTCCGATGGAAGTAAACAGGTAAAGACTCCACACGGAAAGATTGCTTTAATCACGAATAAAAATGCTACTGAATCATTATCAAAATTATTTTAAAATCTAGTGTACTGGTGATCTTGATTTATGCCATTACATTAAATTGAAAATCATTCATTTTTAACCAAGACACTAAAAAAACTAAAAATCTTTAACTTAAAACCCTAACATGACATCTCTTAAAATGATTTTTAACAGCTAATATCTAATCTTTTTAACATAAATCTAAACAAAAATGAATTTTCAATATATTTGCTTAACATTTTATTACATTTATTTCTTGCTTGTCTGACACATTCTATGTCAAATTCACTGTGAATTGTTATATTAAGAAGCGACCTGATACACTGTGTCTATGTTGCCACTTTTGGGAGGATATACGTCCAATTGGTGTCTCAGACGACCTACAACTTCATATAGGAAGCTGGACCGCTTAGATCTTTTTATTTAATGGGTTGTCGACCCTAGTTCCAGACGACCTATAACTTCAAATACGAAGCTGTAACACTCAGATAAAAGCACTCGGTCAATATAAACGACGCATAACTTTTATAGTTATGCGTTATAATACACGGCACCGGTGCAAGCGAGTCGCAAAATTCTCGAAGGCCAAACAAAAACCCGCCTGACTGTACTTAAGAAGTAATTACGGTGACGCGTGAGTTGTTGGTGTCTATTCTTGAAAACGCGTCGAAGAAGTGAAAATTTCCATTAAAACAAAAACAAAGTTTTAAAAATTGTTTTTATTTACCGTACATTTCTAAATGGAAATTACCGTTTTTGAAAGAGAGAAACGTTTATTACTTTTCAAAAATATATGGTAAGCAAAAACAATTTTTTAAACTTTGTTTTTGTTTTAGTAGAAAATTTCACTTCGACGCATTTTCAAGAATACACACCGTTCTCTAATCCAGAGCTGCTTTACCTAGTGTCTACATTAGGCAAATTTATATCAAACGTCAAAATCAGTGCGAATATATACAAGGTAATTTTAGTTAAACAGTTGATTATTAGTTTGTTTGTTACAGTTGTCAAACTGCATATATAAAAAACAATAATAAATACGCCATATTGTTTTTGTGCCACCTTCCACATATTCGCGTTAAGTTTGACGTTTGTCTTGATAAAAAAAATCTCTAATGCAGACACTATGTTACGACTCTTGATTTTCTTTGTTTAGATTTGTAAACAAACAAATGATCATATGTTTTTAAACTGTTAATTTTCTTTCAATCACACCTCCCTTACCTAGTGACTAATTAGTGTAATTTTTCTCAAAACAAACGTCAAAATCAATGCGAATATATACAAGGTAACCTTAGTTAAACAGCTGGTTATTATTTTGGTTGTTACAGTTTTCAAACTGCATATATAAAAAACAATAATGAATACGCCATATGTATATATTCGCACTGATTTTGACGTTTTTTTTTTTTTTTTTTTTGATAAAAATTTGCCTAATGTAGACACTAGGTTAAAAAACTTTAGTGAGCTATGATGGCATCGTTAAATCCTTATTCTAGGAGTACATCTCTATTGGGGTTAGGTAAAAATAATGGACCGATCTTTACAAATTTCAATAGGATACGTCGTTGTTCCAAAATAATTATTCGTACCAATTTTCATAAAAATATGTTCTTTTAAAATTGCGAATTGAACATTTTTTACAAGGTTAAGTTGGGCAAATATCTAGACGGAGATCGTTAAATCAACTTTGAAAATTATTCTGATAAAACAGAATTATATTCTGTGCGTTACACAAACGCATAATACCCCAATCACTTATGGTGGTGTAGGGTATAAAAACCATTTATGCCTGTTCATCATTGCACTGCATATTTTCAGTTGTTAGGTATTAAAAATTGAACTATCAAGTATATTAAAGGCAAATTAAAAAAAATAAAAGAAGCCACCCGCAATAAATTAAATGCTACACAAAAAAATAAACGACCTTCCTTTCAAACATGTTGCACATATTTTGCGAACAGATGGTAGGTAACATAGCTAAATACTAATCATAAGAAAAGGTAGTACTTATTGAAGTCCCTAAAAATGGTAAATATTTCGTACAGTATTTATCCCATTGCGAAGATTAAGGAATCAATTAAAAGCTCTTAATGGTGCATTAGTTTGATTAACACAACTTTTTTAAATATTTTTCAATTTGCAGTGCAAACAAAAAACTTTTTTGGTGGAAACCTTTTTCCTAGACGGCCTTCTCTTGGGCGGAAGGAATTTTTTACTCTGGTATGACCAAAAGCAGCTTCGCTAACAAAATTTGTCCTTTTTATCCAACTTTTTTGTAACAAAAAAATGTTTGATACGAGTTTACTAGGGAAATACAATTTTGAAAGGCCTATAACTTCCAAAGTATTGAATTGCACACAAAAATTTTATATCAATATTTTTACCATTATAAGTATATGAATTATGAAAAAATAAAAAAAATCGGAACTAAATCAGAACATTGAATTTAAGCCAAAAGGATGATGCATTTCATTAGTATTTAAATTAGCAAAAACAAGGCACATTGATAGTGTACACTCGGAGAAAGGTGTATTTTTTATACGAAGACACTTCATCTACAGGCCTTTATATATGGCCTGGATCAGCTAGCGGGCCCAATGAGTGTACCTATTTAGTATACCCCGGACAAGCAATTTATGATGCAGTACAGTGATGCATTTACGAATTGTCCCTTTAACGATAAACAAAAATTATAATTTAACAGTGCCGGTAAACTTGTGTCCTTTTTGTATATTTTCCAAAATTTTTGTTTTTTCATTCATATTTTCCTTTATTTTCATGTCCTGTTTATATTATGTAGATTATGTTTATTCGGTATGTCGTATGAGAACTATTCAAATTTATGATATTCTTGCCTGAAAATAATTTAACGTTTTGTTAATTCATTTGATATCACCCATATTTTTTAAATAAAAAATATTGTTGAATAAAACTTTACTTATTTATTTAATAAAAATTGTTTAATAAACAATCTATGCCGACGTCGTCCTTGTTTTTCCCTACCTTGACCCTATCCCTAACTCTTATGTCAGCGTCCGTCCCTTCTACTTCCCTAATGTAGACTTCTTTGTCCGTTGTCCCATTCATTACTTAACCTACTTGTTTCCATTTTTATTTTCCTATTTGGTCCCACGAGTATGCTCGTAAAAAATAGACCATCTCGCGCAGTGACGGCGTACGCGGACTAGGCTGTAATACAACTGACCCTTGCCATCAGCATCAGAGGGGAGCTGTTCACTATTAGTTTCTTTTAGCACTAACTAATCATTCAGATCCTCGGCACTGCTACCAACCACCTTTATCTTAAAAGTACCCAGTGCCAGAGATGTATTCATTTCGGCGGAAACACCAAATAGAATACATCAATGCATCGCATCCAGTCCAGCAAGCCTTCCGTTTTCAGGACTGAGTGTGATACAAAGGATGCATTAATGTCGGCAAGGAAAGCGGGCTCCAGCACCGTACATTAGTGCATCCAGTGTTTCTCGCCCAATCCCCACTATCCGCCACCTGGGGACGCGTCCGATGGAAGTAAACAGGTAAAGACTCCACACGGAAAGATTGCTTTAATCACGAATAAAAATGCTACTGAATCATTATCAAAATTATTTTAAAATCTAGTGTACTGGTGATCTTGATTTATGCCATTACATTAAATTGAAAATCATTCATTTTTAACCAAGACACTAAAAAAACTAAAAATCTTTAACTTAAAACCCTAACATGACATCTCTTAAAATGATTTTTAACAGCTAATATCTAATCTTTTTAACATAAATCTAAACAAAAATGAATTTTCAATATATTTGCTTAACATTTTATTACATTTATTTCTTGCTTGTCTGACACATTCTATGTCAAATTCACTGTGAATTGTTATATTAAGAAGCGACCTGATACACTGTGTCTATGTTGCCACTTTTGGGAGGATATACGTCCAATTGGTGTCTCAGACGACCTACAACTTCATATAGGAAGCTGGACCGCTTAGATCTTTTTATTTAATGGGTTGTCGACCCTAGTTCCAGACGACCTATAACTTCAAATACGAAGCTGTAACACTCAGATAAAAGCACTCGGTCAATATAAACGACGCATAACTTTTATAGTTATGCGTTATAATATACGGCACCGGTGCAAGCGAGTCGCAAAATTCTCGAAGGCCAAACAAAAACCCGCCTGACTGTACTTAAGAAGTAATTACGGTGACGCGTGAGTTGTTGGTGTCTATTCTTGAAAACGCGTCGAAGAAGTGAAAATTTCCATTAAAACAAAAACAAAGTTTTAAAAATTGTTTTTATTTACCGTACATTTCTAAATGGAAATTACCGTTTTTGAAAGAGAGAAACGTTTATTACTTTTCAAAAATGTATGGTAAGCAAAAACAATTTTTTAAACTTTGTTTTTGTTTTAGTAGAAAATTTCACTTCGACGCATTTTCAAGAATACACACCGTTCTCTAATCCAGAGCTGCTTTACCTAGTGTCTACATTAGGCAAATTTATATCAAACGTCAAAATCAGTGCGAATATATACAAGGTAATTTTAGTTAAACAGTTGATTATTAGTTTGTTTGTTACAGTTGTCAAACTGCATATATAAAAAACAATAATAAATACGCCATATTGTTTTTGTGCCACCTTCCACATATTCGCGTTAAGTTTGACGTTTGTCTTGATAAAAAAAATCTCTAAAGCAGACACTATGTTACGACTTTTGATTTTCTTTGTTTAGATTTGTAAACAAACAAATGATCATATGTTTTTAAACTGTTAATTTTCTTTCAATCACACCTCCCTTACCTAGTGACTAATTAGTGTAATTTTTCTCAAAACAAACGTCAAAATCAATGCGAATATATACAAGGTAACCTTAGTTAAACAGCTGGTTATTATTTTGGTTGTTACAGTTTTCAAACTGCATATATAAAAAACAATAATGAATACGCCATATGTATATATTCGCACTGATTTTGACGTTTTTTTTTTTTTTTTTTTGATAAAAATTTGCCTAATGTAGACACTAGGTTAAAAAACTTTAGTGAGCTATGATGGCATCGTTAAATCCTTATTCTAGGAGTACATCTCTATTGGGGTTAGGTAAAAATAATGGACCGATCTTTACAAATTTCAATAGGATACGTCGTTGTTCCAAAATAATTATTCGTACCAATTTTCATAAAAATATGTTCTTTTAAAATTGCGAATTGAACATTTTTTACAAGGTTAAGTTGGGCAAATATCTAGACGGAGATCGTTAAATCAACTTTGAAAATTATTCTGATAAAACAGAATTATATTCTGTGCGTTACACAAACGCATAATACCCCAATCACTTATGGTGGTGTAGGGTATAAAAACCATTTATGCCTGTTCATCATTGCACTGCATATTTTCAGTTGTTAGGTATTAAAAATTGAACTATCAAGTATATTAAAGGCAAATTAAAAAAAAATAAAAGAAGCCACCCGCAATAAATTAAATGCTACACAAAAAAATAAACGACCTTCCTTTCAAACATGTTGCACATATTTTGCGAACAGATGGTAGGTAACATAGCTAAATACTAATCATAAGAAAAGGTAGTACTTATTGAAGTCCCTAAAAATGGTAAATATTTCGTACAGTATTTATCCCATTGCGAAGATTAAGGAATCAATTAAAAGCTCTTAATGGTGCATTAGTTTGACTAACACAACTTTTTTAAATATTTTTCAATTTGCAGTGCAAACAAAAAACTTTTTTGGTGGAAACCTTTTTCCTAGACGGCCTTCTCTTGGGCGGAAGGAATTTTTTACTCTGGTATGACCAAAAGCAGCTTCGCTAACAAAATTTGTCCTTTTTATCCAACTTTTTTGTAACAAAAAAATGTTTGATACGAGTTTACTAGGGAAATACAATTTTGAAAGGCCTATAACTTCCAAAGTATTGAATTGCACACAAAAATTTTATATCAATATTTTTACCATTATAAGTATATGAATTATGAAAAAATAAAAAAAATCGGAACTAAATCAGAACATTGAATTTAAGCCAAAAGGATGATGCATTTCATTAGTATTTAAATTAGCAAAAACAAGGCACATTGATAGTGTACACTCGGAGAAAGGTGTATTTTTTATACGAAGACACTTCATCTACAGGCCTTTATATATGGCCTGGATCAGCTAGCGTGCCCAATGAGTGTACCTATTTAGTATACCCCGGACAAGCAATTTATGATGCAGTACAGTGATGCATTTACGAATTGTCCCTTTAACGATAAACAAAAATTATAATTTAACAGTGCCGGTAAACTTGTGTCCTTTTTGTATATTTTCCAAAATTTTTGTTTTTTCATTCATATTTTCCTTTATTTTCATGCCCTGTTTATATTATGTAGATTATGTTTATTCGGTATGTCGTATGAGAACTATTCAAATTTATGATATTCTTGCCTGAAAATAATTTAACGTTTTGTTAATTCATTTGATATCACCCATATTTTTTAAATAAAAAATATTGTTGAATAAAACTTTACTTATTTATTTAATAAAAATTGTTTAATAAACAATCTATGCCGACGTCGTCCTTGTTTTTCCCTACCTTGACCCTATCCCTAACTCTTATGTCAGCGTCCGTCCCTTCTACTTCCCTAATGTAGACTTCTTTGTCCGTTGTCCCATTCATTACTTAACCTACTTGTTTCCATTTTTATTTTCCTATTTGGTCCCACGAGTATGCTCGTAAAAAATAGACCATCTCGCGCAGTGACGGCGTACGCGGACTAGGCTGTAATACAACTGACCCTTGCCATCAGCATCAGAGGGGAGCTGTTCACTATTAGTTTCTTTTAGCACTAACTAATCATTCAGATCCTCGGCACTGCTACCAACCACCTTTATCTTAAAAGTACCCAGTGCCAGAGATGTATTCATTTCGGCGGAAACACCAAATAGAATACATCAATGCATCGCATCCAGTCCAGCAAGCCTTCCGTTTTCAGGACTGAGTGTGATACAAAGGATGCATTAATGTCGGCAAGGAAAGCGGGCTCCAGCACCGTACATTAGTGCATCCAGTGTTTCTCGCCCAATCCCCCCTATCCGCCACCTGGGGACGCGTCCGATGGAAGTAAACAGGTAAAGACTCCACACGGAAAGATTGCTTTAATCACGAATAAAAATGCTACTGAATCATTATCAAAATTATTTTAAAATCTAGTGTACTGGTGATCTTGATTTATGCCATTACATTAAATTGAAAATCATTCATTTTTAACCAAGACACTAAAAAAACTAAAAATCTTTAACTTAAAACCCTAACATGACATCTCTTAAAATGATTTTTAACAGCTAATATCTAATCTTTTTAACATAAATCTAAACAAAAATGAATTTTCAATATATTTGCTTAACATTTTATTACATTTATTTCTTGCTTGTCTGACACATTCTATGTCAAATTCACTGTGAATTGTTATATTAAGAAGCGACCTGATACACTGTGTCTATGTTGCCACTTTTGGGAGGATATACGTCCAATTGGTGTCTCAGACGACCTACAACTTCATATAGGAAGCTGGACCGCTTAGATCTTTTTATTTAATGGGTTGTCGACCCTAGTTCCAGACGACCTATAACTTCAAATACGAAGCTGTAACACTCAGATAAAAGCACTCGGTCAATATAAACGACGCATAACTTTTATAGTTATGCGTTATAATACACGGCACCGGTGCAAGCGAGTCGCAAAATTCTCGAAGGCCAAACAAAAACCCACCTGACTGTACTTAAGAAGTAATTACGGTGACGCGTGAGTTGTTGGTGTCTATTCTTGAAAACGCGTCGAAGAAGTGAAAATTTCCATTAAAACAAAAACAAAGTTTTAAAAATTGTTTTTATTTACCGTACATTTCTAAATGGAAATTACCGTTTTTGAAAGAGAGAAACGTTTATTACTTTTCAAAAATATATGGTAAGCAAAAACAATTTTTTAAACTTTGTTTTTGTTTTAGTAGAAAATTTCACTTCGACGCATTTTCAAGAATACACACCGTTCTCTAATCCAGAGCTGCTTTACCTAGTGTCTACATTAGGCAAATTTATATCAAACGTCAAAATCAGTGCGAATATATACAAGGTAATTTTAGTTAAACAGTTGATTATTAGTTTGTTTGTTACAGTTGTCAAACTGCATATATAAAAAACAATAATAAATACGCCATATTGTTTTTGTGCCACCTTCCACATATTCGCGTTAAGTTTGACGTTTGTCTTGATAAAAAAAATCTCTAATGCAGACACTATGTTACGACTCTTGATTTTCTTGGTTTAGATTTGTAAACAAACAAATTATCATATGTTTTTAAACTGTTAATTTTCTTTCAATCACACCTTCCTTACCTAGTGACTAATTAGTGTAATTTTTCTCAAAACAAACGTCAAAATCAATGCGAATATATACAAGGTAACCTTAGTTAAACAGCTGGTTATTATTTTGGTTGTTACAGTTTTCAAACTGCATATATAAAAAACAATAATGAATACGCCATATGTATATATTCGCACTGATTTTGACGTTTTTTTTTTTTTTTTGATAAAAATTTGCCTAATGTAGACACTAGGTTAAAAAACTTTAGTGAGCTATGATGGCATCGTTAAATCCTTATTCTAGGAGTACATCTCTATTGGGGTTAGGTAAAAATAATGGACCGATCTTTACAAATTTCAATAGGATACGTCGTTGTTCCAAAATAATTATTCGTACCAATTTTCATAAAAATATGTTCTTTTAAAATTGCGAATTGAACATTTTTTACAAGGTTAAGTTGGGCAAATATCTAGACGGAGATCGTTAAATCAACTTTGAAAATTATTCTGATAAAACAGAATTATATTCTGTGCGTTACACAAACGCATAATACCCCAATCACTTATGGTGGTGTAGGGTATAAAAACCATTTATGCCTGTTCATCATTGCACTGCATATTTTCAGTTGTTAGGTATTAAAAATTGAACTATCAAGTATATTAAAGGCAAATTAAAAAAAATAAAAGAAGCCACCCGCAATAAATTAAATGCTACACAAAAAAATAAACGACCTTCCTTTCAAACATGTTGCACATATTTTGCGAACAGATGGTAGGTAACATAGCTAAATACTAATCATAAGAAAAGGTAGTACTTATTGAAGTCCCTAAAAATGGTAAATATTTCGTACAGTATTTATCCCATTGCGAAGATTAAGGAATCAATTAAAAGCTCTTAATGGTGCATTAGTTTGATTAACACAACTTTTTTAAATATTTTTCAATTTGCAGTGCAAACAAAAAACTTTTTTGGTGGAAACCTTTTTCCTAGACGGCCTTCTCTTGGGCGGAAGGAATTTTTTACTCTGGTATGACCAAAAGCAGCTTCGCTAACAAAATTTGTCCTTTTTATCCAACTTTTTTGTAACAAAAAAATGTTTGATACGAGTTTACTAGGGAAATACAATTTTGAAAGGCCTATAACTTCCAAAGTATTGAATTGCACACAAAAATTTTATATCAATATTTTTACCATTATAAGTATATGAATTATGAAAAAATAAAAAAAATCGGAACTAAATCAGAACATTGAATTTAAGCCAAAAGGATGATGCATTTCATTAGTATTTAAATTAGCAAAAACAAGGCACATTGATAGTGTACACTCGGAGAAAGGTGTATTTTTTATACGAAGACACTTCATCTACAGGCCTTTATATATGGCCTGGATCAGCTAGCGGGCCCAATGAGTGTACCTATTTAGTATACCCCGGACAAGCAATTTATGATGCAGTACAGTGATGCATTTACGAATTGTCCCTTTAACGATAAACAAAAATTATAATTTAACAGTGCCGGTAAACTTGTGTCCTTTTTGTATATTTTCCAAAATTTTTGTTTTTTCATTCATATTTTCCTTTATTTTCATGCCCTGTTTATATTATGTAGATTATGTTTATTCGGTATGTCGTATGAGAACTATTCAAATTTATGATATTCTTGCCTGAAAATAATTTAACGTTTTGTTAATTCATTTGATATCACCCATATTTTTTAAATAAAAAATATTGTTGAATAAAACTTTACTTATTTATTTAATAAAAATTGTTTAATAAACAATCTATGCCGACGTCGTCCTTGTTTTTCCCTACCTTGACCCTATCCCTAACTCTTATGTCAGCGTCCGTCCCTTCTACTTCCCTAATGTAGACTTCTTTGTCCGTTGTCCCATTCATTACTTAACCTACTTGTTTCCATTTTTATTTTCCTATTTGGTCCCACGAGTATGCTCGTAAAAAATAGACCATCTCGCGCAGTGACGGCGTACGCGGACTAGGCTGTAATACAACTGACCCTTGCCATCAGCATCAGAGGGGAGCTGTTCACTATTAGTTTCTTTTAGCACTAACTAATCATTCAGATCCTCGGCACTGCTACCAACCACCTTTATCTTAAAAGTACCCAGTGCCAGAGATGTATTCATTTCGGCGGAAACACCAAATAGAATACATCAATGCATCGCATCCAGTCCAGCAAGCCTTCCGTTTTCAGGACTGAGTGTGATACAAAGGATGCATTAATGTCGGCAAGGAAAGCGGGCTCCAGCACCGTACATTAGTGCATCCAGTGTTTCTCGCCCAATCCCCCCTATCCGCCACCTGGGGACGCGTCCGATGGAAGTAAACAGGTAAAGACTCCACACGGAAAGATTGCTTTAATCACGAATAAAAATGCTACTGAATCATTATCAAAATTATTTTAAAATCTAGTGTACTGGTGATCTTGATTTATGCCATTACATTAAATTGAAAATCATTCATTTTTAACCAAGACACTAAAAAAACTAAAAATCTTTAACTTAAAACCCTAACATGACATCTCTTAAAATGATTTTTAACAGCTAATATCTAATCTTTTTAACATAAATCTAAACAAAAATGAATTTTCAATATATTTGCTTAACATTTTATTACATTTATTTCTTGCTTGTCTGACACATTCTATGTCAAATTCACTGTGAATTGTTATATTAAGAAGCGACCTGATACACTGTGTCTATGTTGCCACTTTTGGGAGGATATACGTCCAATTGGTGTCTCAGACGACCTACAACTTCATATAGGAAGCTGGACCGCTTAGATCTTTTTATTTAATGGGTTGTCGACCCTAGTTCCAGACGACCTATAACTTCAAATACGAAGCTGTAACACTCAGATAAAAGCACTCGGTCAATATAAACGACGCATAACTTTTATAGTTATGCGTTATAATACACGGCACCGGTGCAAGCGAGTCGCAAAATTCTCGAAGGCCAAACAAAAACCCGCCTGACTGTACTTAAGAAGTAATTACGGTGACGCGTGAGTTGTTGGTGTCTATTCTTGAAAACGCGTCGAAGAAGTGAAAATTTCCATTAAAACAAAAACAAAGTTTTAAAAATTGTTTTTATTTACCGTACATTTCTAAATGGAAATTACCGTTTTTGAAAGAGAGAAACGTTTATTACTTTTCAAAAATATATGGTAAGCAAAAACAATTTTTTAAACTTTGTTTTTGTTTTAGTAGAAAATTTCACTTCGACGCATTTTCAAGAATACACACCGTTCTCTAATCCAGAGCTGCTTTACCTAGTGTCTACATTAGGCAAATTTATATCAAACGTCAAAATCAGTGCGAATATATACAAGGTAATTTTAGTTAAACAGTTGATTATTAGTTTGTTTGTTACAGTTGTCAAACTGCATATATAAAAAACAATAATAAATACGCCATATTGTTTTTGTGCCACCTTCCACATATTCGCGTTAAGTTTGACGTTTGTCTTGATAAAAAAAATCTCTAATGCAGACACTATGTTACGACTCTTGATTTTCTTTGTTTAGATTTGTAAACAAACAAATGATCATATGTTTTTAAACTGTTAATTTTCTTTCAATCACACCTCCCTTACCTAGTGACTAATTAGTGTAATTTTTCTCAAAACAAACGTCAAAATCAATGCGAATATATACAAGGTAACCTTAGTTAAACAGCTGGTTATTATTTTGGTTGTTACAGTTTTCAAACTGCATATATAAAAAACAATAATGAATACGCCATATGTATATATTCGCACTGATTTTGACGTTTTTTTTTTTTTTGATAAAAATTTGCCTAATGTAGACACTAGGTTAAAAAACTTTAGTGAGCTATGATGGCATCGTTAAATCCTTATTCTAGGAGTACATCTCTATTGGGGTTAGGTAAAAATAATGGACCGATCTTTACAAATTTCAATAGGATACGTCGTTGTTCCAAACTAATTATTCGTACCAATTTTCATAAAAATATGTTCTTTTAAAATTGCGAATTGAACATTTTTTACAAGGTTAAGTTGGGCAAATATCTAGACGGAGATCGTTAAATCAACTTTGAAAATTATTCTGATAAAACAGAATTATATTCTGTGCGTTACACAAACGCATAATACCCCAATCACTTATGGTGGTGTAGGGTATAAAAACCATTTATGCCTGTTCATCATTGCACTGCATATTTTCAGTTGTTAGGTATTAAAAATTGAACTATCAAGTATATTAAAGGCAAATTAAAAAAAATAAAAGAAGCCACCCGCAATAAATTAAATGCTACACAAAAAAATAAACGACCTTCCTTTCAAACATGTTGCACATATTTTGCGAACAGATGGTAGGTAACATAGCTAAATACTAATCATAAGAAAAGGTAGTACTTATTGAAGTCCCTAAAAATGGTAAATATTTCGTACAGATTGCGAAGATTAAGGAATCAATTAAAAGCTCTTAATGGTGCATTAGTTTGATTAACACAACTTTTTTAAATATTTTTCAATTTGCAGTGCAAACAAAAAACTTTTTTGGTGGAAACCTTTTTCCTAGACGGCCTTCTCTTGGGCGGAAGGAATTTTTTACTCTGGTATGACCAAAAGCAGCTTCGCTAACAAAATTTGTCCTTTTTATCCAACTTTTTTGTAACAAAAAAATGTTTGATACGAGTTTACTAGGGAAATACAATTTTGAAAGGCCTATAACTTCCAAAGTATTGAATTGCACACAAAAATTTTATATCAATATTTTTACCATTATAAGTATATGAATTATGAAAAAATAAAAAAAATCGGAACTAAATCAGAACATTGAATTTAAGCCAAAAGGATGATGCATTTCATTAGTATTTAAATTAGCAAAAACAAGGCACATTGATAGTGTACACTCGGAGAAAGGTGTATTTTTTATACGAAGACACTTCATCTACAGGCCTTTATATATGGCCTGGATCAGCTAGCGGGCCCAATGAGTGTACCTATTTAGTATACCCCGGACAAGCAATTTATGATGCAGTACAGTGATGCATTTACGAATTGTCCCTTTAACGATAAACAAAAATTATAATTTAACAGTGCCGGTAAACTTGTGTCCTTTTTGTATATTTTCCAAAATTTTTGTTTTTTCATTCATATTTTCCTTTATTTTCATGCCCTGTTTATATTATGTAGATTATGTTTATTCGGTATGTCGTATGAGAACTATTCAAATTTATGATATTCTTGCCTGAAAATAATTTAACGTTTTGTTAATTCATTTGATATCACCCATATTTTTTAAATAAAAAATATTGTTGAATAAAACTTTACTTATTTATTTAATAAAAATTGTTTAATAAACAATCTATGCCGACGTCGTCCTTGTTTTTCCCTACCTTGACCCTATCCCTAACTCTTATGTCAGCGTCCGTCCCTTCTACTTCCCTAATGTAGACTTCTTTGTCCGTTGTCCCATTCATTACTTAACCTACTTGTTTCCATTTTTATTTTCCTATTTGGTCCCACGAGTATGCTCGTAAAAAATAGACCATCTCGCGCAGTGACGGCGTACGCGGACTAGGCTGTAATACAACTGACCCTTGCCATCAGCATCAGAGGGGAGCTGTTCACTATTAGTTTCTTTTAGCACTAACTAATCATTCAGATCCTCGGCACTGCTACCAACCACCTTTATCTTAAAAGTACCCAGTGCCAGAGATGTATTCATTTCGGCGGAAACACCAAATAGAATACATCAATGCATCGCATCCAGTCCAGCAAGCCTTCCGTTTTCAGGACTGAGTGTGATACAAAGGATGCATTAATGTCGGCAAGGAAAGCGGGCTCCAGCACCGTACATTAGTGCATCCAGTGTTTCTCGCCCAATCCCCCCTATCCGCCACCTGGGGACGCGTCCGATGGAAGTAAACAGGTAAAGACTCCACACGGAAAGATTGCTTTAATCACGAATAAAAATGCTACTGAATCATTATCAAAATTATTTTAAAATCTAGTGTACTGGTGATCTTGATTTATGCCATTACATTAAATTGAAAATCATTCATTTTTAACCAAGACACTAAAAAAACTAAAAATCTTTAACTTAAAACCCTAACATGACATCTCTTAAAATGATTTTTAACAGCTAATATCTAATCTTTTTAACATAAATCTAAACAAAAATGAATTTTCAATATATTTGCTTAACATTTTATTACATTTATTTCTTGCTTGTCTGACACATTCTATGTCAAATTCACTGTGAATTGTTATATTAAGAAGCGACCTGATACACTGTGTCTATGTTGCCACTTTTGGGAGGATATACGTCCAATTGGTGTCTCAGACGACCTACAACTTCATATAGGAAGCTGGACCGCTTAGATCTTTTTATTTAATGGGTTGTCGACCCTAGTTCCAGACGACCTATAACTTCAAATACGAAGCTGTAACACTCAGATAAAAGCACTCGGTCAATATAAACGACGCATAACTTTTATAGTTATGCGTTATAATACACGGCACCGGTGCAAGCGAGTCGCAAAATTCTCGAAGGCCAAACAAAAACCCGCCTGACTGTACTTAAGAAGTAATTACGGTGACGCGTGAGTTGTTGGTGTCTATTCTTGAAAACGCGTCGAAGAAGTGAAAATTTCCATTAAAACAAAAACAAAGTTTTAAAAATTGTTTTTATTTACCGTACATTTCTAAATGGAAATTACCGTTTTTGAAAGAGAGAAACGTTTATTACTTTTCAAAAATATATGGTAAGCAAAAACAATTTTTTAAACTTTGTTTTTGTTTTAGTAGAAAATTTCACTTCGACGCATTTTCAAGAATACACACCGTTCTCTAATCCAGAACTGCTTTACCTAGTGTCTACATTAGGCAAATTTATATCAAACGTCAAAATCAGTGCGAATATATACAAGGTAATTTTAGTTAAACAGTTGATTATTAGTTTGTTTGTTACAGTTGTCAAACTGCATATATAAAAAACAATAATAAATACGCCATATTGTTTTTGTGCCACCTTCCACATATTCGCGTTAAGTTTGACGTTTGTCTTGATAAAAAAAATCTCTAATGCAGACACTATGTTACGACTCTTGATTTTCTTTGTTTAGATTTGTAAACAAACAAATGATCATATGTTTTTAAACTGTTAATTTTCTTTCAATCACACCTCCCTTACCTAGTGACTAATTAGTGTAATTTTTCTCAAAACAAACGTCAAAATCAATGCGAATATATACAAGGTAACCTTAGTTAAACAGCTGGTTATTATTTTGGTTGTTACAGTTTTCAAACTGCATATATAAAAAACAATAATGAATACGCCATATGTATATATTCGCACTGATTTTGACGTTTTTTTTTTTTTGATAAAAATTTGCCTAATGTAGACACTAGGTTAAAAAACTTTAGTGAGCTATGATGGCATCGTTAAATCCTTATTCTAGGAGTACATCTCTATTGGGGTTAGGTAAAAATAATGGACCGATCTTTACAAATTTCAATAGGATACGTCGTTGTTCCAAACTAATTATTCGTACCAATTTTCATAAAAATATGTTCTTTTAAAATTGCGAATTGAACATTTTTTACAAGGTTAAGTTGGGCAAATATCTAGACGGAGATCGTTAAATCAACTTTGAAAATTATTCTGATAAAACAGAATTATATTCTGTGCGTTACACAAACGCATAATACCCCAATCACTTATGGTGGTGTAGGGTATAAAAACCATTTATGCCTGTTCATCATTGCACTGCATATTTTCAGTTGTTAGGTATTAAAAATTGAACTATCAAGTATATTAAAGGCAAATTAAAAAAAATAAAAGAAGCCACCCGCAATAAATTAAATGCTACACAAAAAAATAAACGACCTTCCTTTCAAACATGTTGCACATATTTTGCGAACAGATGGTAGGTAACATAGCTAAATACTAATCATAAGAAAAGGTAGTACTTATTGAAGTCCCTAAAAATGGTAAATATTTCGTACAGATTGCGAAGATTAAGGAATCAATTAAAAGCTCTTAATGGTGCATTAGTTTGATTAACACAACTTTTTTAAATATTTTTCAATTTGCAGTGCAAACAAAAAACTTTTTTGGTGGAAACCTTTTTCCTAGACGGCCTTCTCTTGGGCGGAAGGAATTTTTTACTCTGGTATGACCAAAAGCAGCTTCGCTAACAAAATTTGTCCTTTTTATCCAACTTTTTTGTAACAAAAAAATGTTTGATACGAGTTTACTAGGGAAATACAATTTTGAAAGGCCTATAACTTCCAAAGTATTGAATTGCACACAAAAATTTTATATCAATATTTTTACCATTATAAGTATATGAATTATGAAAAAATAAAAAAAATCGGAACTAAATCAGAACATTGAATTTAAGCCAAAAGGATGATGCATTTCATTAGTATTTAAATTAGCAAAAACAAGGCACATTGATAGTGTACACTCGGAGAAAGGTGTATTTTTTATACGAAGACACTTCATCTACAGGCCTTTATATATGGCCTGGATCAGCTAGCGGGCGCAATGAGTGTACCTATTTAGTATACCCCGGACAAGCAATTTATGATGCAGTACAGTGATGCATTTACGAATTGTCCCTTTAACGATAAACAAAAATTATAATTTAACAGTGCCGGTAAACTTGTGTCCTTTTTGTATATTTTCCAAAATTTTTGTTTTTTCATTCATATTTTCCTTTATTTTCATGCCCTGTTTATATTATGTAGATTATGTTTATTCGGTATGTCGTATGAGAACTATTCAAATTTATGATATTCTTGCCTGAAAATAATTTAACGTTTTGTTAATTCATTTGATATCACCCATATTTTTTATTTAAAAAATATTGTTGAATAAAACTTTACTTATTTATTTAATAAAAATTGTTTAATAAACAATCTATGCCGACGTCGTCCTTGTTTTTCCCTACCTTGACCCTATCCCTAACTCTTATGTCAGCGTCCGTCCCTTCTACTTCCCTAATGTAGACTTCTTTGTCCGTTGTCCCATTCATTACTTAACCTACTTGTTTCCATTTTTATTTTCCTATTTGGTCCCACGAGTATGCTCGTAAAAAATAGACCATCTCGCGCAGTGACGGCGTACGCGGACTAGGCTGTAATACAACTGACCCTTGCCATCAGCATCAGAGGGGAGCTGTTCACTATTAGTTTCTTTTAGCACTAACTAATCATTCAGATCCTCGGCACTGCTACCAACCACCTTTATCTTAAAAGTACCCAGTGCCAGAGATGTATTCATTTCGGCGGAAACACCAAATAGAATACATCAATGCATCGCATCCAGTCCAGCAAGCCTTCCGTTTTCAGGACTGAGTGTGATACAAAGGATGCATTAATGTCGGCAAGGAAAGCGGGCTCCAGCACCGTACATTAGTGCATCCAGTGTTTCTCGCCCAATCCCCCCTATCCGCCACCTGGGGACGCGTCCGATGGAAGTAAACAGGTAAAGACTCCACACGGAAATATTGCTTTAATCACGAATAAAAATGCTACTGAATCATTATCAAAATTATTTTAAAATCTAGTGTACTGGTGATCTTGATTTATGCCATTACATTAAATTGAAAATCATTCATTTTTAACCAAGACACTAAAAAAACTAAAAATCTTTAACTTAAAACCCTAACATGACATCTCTTAAAATGATTTTTAACAGCTAATATCTAATCTTTTTAACATAAATCTAAACAAAAATGAATTTTCAATATATTTGCTTAACATTTTATTACATTTATTTCTTGCTTGTCTGACACATTCTATGTCAAATTCACTGTGAATTGTTATGTTAAGAAGCGACCTGATACACTGTGTCTATGTTGCCACTTTTGGGAGGATATACGTCCAATTGGTGTCTCAGACGACCTACAACTTCATATAGGAAGCTGGACCGCTTAGATCTTTTTATTTAATGGGTTGTCGACTCTAGTTCCAGACGACCTATAACTTCAAATACGAAGCTGTAACACTCAGATAAAAGCACTCGGTCAATATAAATGACGCATAACTTTTATAGTTATGCGTTATAATACACGGCACCGGTGCAAGCGAGTCGCAAAATTCTCGAAGGCCAAACAAAAACCCGCCTGACTGTACTTAAGAAGTAATTACGGTGACGCGTGAGTTGTTGGTGTCTATTCTTGAAAACGCGTCGAAGAAGTGAAAATTTCCATTAAAACAAAAACAAAGTTTTAAAAATTGTTTTTATTTACCGTACATTTCTAAATGGAAATTACCGTTTTTGAAAGAGAGAAACGTTTATTACTTTTCAAAAATATATGGTAAGCAAAAACAATTTTTTAAACTTTGTTTTTGTTTTAGTAGAAAATTTCACTTCGACGCATTTTCAAGAATACACACCGTTCTCTAATCCAGAGCTGCTTTACCTAGTGTCTACATTAGGCAAATTTATATCAAACGTCAAAATCAGTGCGAATATATACAAGGTAATTTTAGTTAAACAGTTGATTATTAGTTTGTTTGTTACAGTTGTCAAACTGCATATATAAAAAACAATAATAAATACGCCATATTGTTTTTGTGCCACCTTCCACATATTCGCGTTAAGTTTGACGTTTGTCTTGATAAAAAAAATCTCTAATGCAGACACTATGTTACGACTCTTGATTTTCTTTGTTTAGATTTGTAAACAAACAAATGATCATATGTTTTTAAACTGTTAATTTTCTTTCAATCACACCTCCCTTACCTAGTGACTAATTAGTGTAATTTTTCTCAAAACAAACGTCAAAATCAATGCGAATATATACAAGGTAACCTTAGTTAAACAGCTGGTTATTATTTTGGTTGTTACAGTTTTCAAACTGCATATATAAAAAACAATAATGAATACGCCATATGTATATATTCGCACTGATTTTGACGTTTTTTTTTTTTTTTTTTTTTGATAAAAATTTGCCTAATGTAGACACTAGGTTAAAAAACTTTAGTGAGCTATGATGGCATCGTTAAATCCTTATTCTAGGAGTACATCTCTATTGGGGTTAGGTAAAAATAATGGACCGATCTTTACAAATTTCAATAGGATACGTCGTTGTTCCAAAATAATTATTCGTACCAATTTTCATAAAAATATGTTCTTTTAAAATTGCGAATCGAACATTTTTTACAAGGTTAAGTTGGGCAAATATCTAGACGGAGATCGTTAAATCAACTTTGAAAATTATTCTGATAAAACAGAATTATATTCTGTGCGTTACACAAACGCATAATACCCCAATCACTTATGGTGGTGTAGGGTATAAAAACCATTTATGCCTGTTCATCATTGCACTGCATATTTTCAGTTGTTAGGTATTAAAAATTGAACTATCAAGTATATTAAAGGCAAATTAAAAAAAATAAAAGAAGCCACCCGCAATAAATTAAATGCTACACAAAAAAATAAACGACCTTCCTTTCAAACATGTTGCACATATTTTGCGAACAGATGGTAGGTAACATAGCTAAATACTAATCATAAGAAAAGGTAGTACTTATTGAAGTCCCTAAAAATGGTAAATATTTCGTACAGATTGCGAAGATTAAGGAATCAATTAAAAGCTCTTAATGGTGCATTAGTTTGATTAACACAACTTTTTTAAATATTTTTCAATTTGCAGTGCAAACAAAAAACTTTTTTGGTGGAAACCTTTTTCCTAGACGGCCTTCTCTTGGGCGGAAGGAATTTTTTACTCTGGTATGACCAAAAGCAGCTTCGCTAACAAAATTTGTCCTTTTTATCCAACTTTTTTGTAACAAAAAAATGTTTGATACGAGTTTACTAGGGAAATACAATTTTGAAAGGCCTATAACTTCCAAAGTATTGAATTGCACACAAAAATTTTATATCAATATTTTTACCATTATAAGTATATGAATTATGAAAAAATAAAAAAAATCGGAACTAAATCAGAACATTGAATTTAAGCCAAAAGGATGATGCATTTCATTAGTATTTAAATTAGCAAAAACAAGGCACATTGATAGTGTACACTCGGAGAAAGGTGTATTTTTTATACGAAGACACTTCATCTACAGGCCTTTATATATGGCCTGGATCAGCTAGCGGGCCCAATGAGTGTACCTATTTAGTATACCCCGGACAAGCAATTTATGATGCAGTACAGTGATGCATTTACGAATTGTCCCTTTAACGATAAACAAAAATTATAATTTAACAGTGCCGGTAAACTTGTGTCCTTTTTGTATATTTTCCAAAATTTTTGTTTTTTCATTCATATTTTCCTTTATTTTCATGCCCTGTTTATATTATGTAGATTATGTTTATTCGGTATGTCGTATGAGAACTATTCAAATTTATGATATTCTTGCCTGAAAATAATTTAACGTTTTGTTAATTCATTTGATATCACCCATATTTTTTAAATAAAAAATATTGTTGAATAAAACTTTACTTATTTATTTAATAAAAATTGTTTAATAAACAATCTATGCCGACGTCGTCCTTGTTTTTCCCTACCTTGACCCTATCCCTAACTCTTATGTCAGCGTCCGTGCCTTCTACTTCCCTAATGTAGACTTCTTTGTCCGTTGTCCCATTCATTACTTAACCTACTTGTTTCCATTTTTATTTTCCTATTTGGTCCCACGAGTATGCTCGTAAAAAATAGACCATCTCGCGCAGTGACGGCGTACGCGGACTAGGCTGTAATACAACTGACCCTTGCCATCAGCATCAGAGGGGAGCTGTTCACTATTAGTTTCTTTTAGCACTAACTAATCATTCAGATCCTCGGCACTGCTACCAACCACCTTTATCTTAAAAGTACCCAGTGCCAGAGATGTATTCATTTCGGCGGAAACACCAAATAGAATACATCAATGCATCGCATCCAGTCCAGCAAGCCTTCCGTTTTCAGGACTGAGTGTGATACAAAGGATGCATTAATGTCGGCAAGGAAAGCGGGCTCCAGCACCGTACATTAGTGCATCCAGTGTTTCTCGCCCAATCCCCCCTATCCGCCACCTGGGGACGCGTTCGATGGAAGTAAACAGGTAAAGACTCCACACGGAAAGATTGCTTTAATCACGAATAAAAATGCTACTGAATCATTATCAAAATTATTTTAAAATCTAGTGTACTGGTGATCTTGATTTATGCCATTACATTAAATTGAAAATCATTCATTTTTAACCAAGACACTAAAAAAACTAAAAATCTTTAACTTAAAACCCTAACATGACATCTCTTAAAATGATTTTTAACAGCTAATATCTAATCTTTTTAACATAAATCTAAACAAAAATGAATTTTCAATATATTTGCTTAACATTTTATTACATTTATTTCTTGCTTGTCTGACACATTCTATGTCAAATTCACTGTGAATTGTTATATTAAGAAGCGACCTGATACACTGTGTCTATGTTGCCACTTTTGGGAGGATATACGTCCAATTGGTGTCTCAGACGACCTACAACTTCATATAGGAAGCTGGACCGCTTAGATCTTTTTATTTAATGGGTTGTCGACCCTAGTTCAAGACGACCTATAACTTCAAATACGAAGCTGTAACACTCAGATAAAAGCACTCGGTCAATATAAATGACGCATAACTTTTATAGTTATGCGTTATAATACACGGCACCGGTGCAAGCGAGTCGCAAAATTCTCGAAGGCCAAACAAAAACCCGCCTGACTGTACTTAAGAAGTAATTACGGTGACGCGTGAGTTGTTGGTGTCTATTCTTGAAAACGCGTCGAAGAAGTGAAAATTTCCATTAAAACAAAAACAAAGTTTTAAAAATTGTTTTTATTTACCGTACATTTCTAAATGGAAATTACCGTTTTTGAAAGAGAGAAACGTTTATTACTTTTCAAAAATATATGGTAAGCAAAAACAATTTTTTAAACTTTGTTTTTGTTTTAGTAGAAAATTTCACTTCGACGCATTTTCAAGAATACACACCGTTCTCTAATCCAGAGCTGCTTTACCTAGTGTCTACATTAGGCAAATTTATATCAAACGTCAAAATCAGTGCGAATATATACAAGGTAATTTTAGTTAAACAGTTGATTATTAGTTTGTTTGTTACAGTTGTCAAACTGCATATATAAAAAACAATAATAAATACGCCATATTGTTTTTGTGCCACCTTCCACATATTCGCGTTAAGTTTGACGTTTGTCTTGATAAAAAAAATCTCTAATGCAGACACTATGTTACGACTCTTGATTTTCTTTGTTTAGATTTGTAAACAAACAAATGATCATATGTTTTTAAACTGTTAATTTTCTTTCAATCACACCTCCCTTACCTAGTGACTAATTAGTGTAATTTTTCTCAAAACAAACGTCAAAATCAATGCGAATATATACAAGGTAACCTTAGTTAAACAGCTGGTTATTATTTTGGTTGTTACAGTTTTCAAACTGCATATATAAAAAACAATAATGAATACGCCATATGTATATATTCGCACTGATTTTGACGTTTTTTTTTTTTTTTTTTTTTGATAAAAATTTGCCTAATGTAGACACTAGGTTAAAAAACTTTAGTGAGCTATGATGGCATCGTTAAATCCTTATTCTAGGAGTACATCTCTATTGGGGTTAGGTAAAAATAATGGACCGATCTTTACAAATTTCAATAGGATACGTCGTTGTTCCAAACTAATTATTCGTACCAATTTTCATAAAAATATGTTCTTTTAAAATTGCGAATTGAACATTTTTTACAAGGTTAAGTTGGGCAAATATCTAGACGGAGATCGTTAAATCAACTTTGAAAATTATTCTGATAAAACAGAATTATATTCTGTGCGTTACACAAACGCATAATACCCCAATCACTTATGGTGGTGTAGGGTATAAAAACCATTTATGCCTGTTCATCATTGCACTGCATATTTTCAGTTGTTAGGTATTAAAAATTGAACTATCAAGTATATTAAAGGCAAATTAAAAAAAATAAAAGAAGCCACCCGCAATAAATTAAATGCTACACAAAAAAATAAACGACCTTCCTTTCAAACATGTTGCACATATTTTGCGAACAGATGGTAGGTAACATAGCTAAATACTAATCATAAGAAAAGGTAGTACTTATTGAAGTCCCTAAAAATGGTAAATATTTCGTACAGATTGCGAAGATTAAGGAATCAATTAAAAGCTCTTAATGGTGCATTAGTTTGATTAACACAACTTTTTTAAATATTTTTCAATTTGCAGTGCAAACAAAAAACTTTTTTGGTGGAAACCTTTTTCCTAGACGGCCTTCTCTTGGGCGGAAGGAATTTTTTACTCTGGTATGACCAAAAGCAGCTTCGCTAACAAAATTTGTCCTTTTTATCCAACTTTTTTGTAACAAAAAAATGTTTGATACGAGTTTACTAGGGAAATACAATTTTGAAAGGCCTATAACTTCCAAAGTATTGAATTGCACACAAAAATTTTATATCAATATTTTTACCATTATAAGTATATGAATTATGAAAAAATAAAAAAAATCGGAACTAAATCAGAACATTGAATTTAAGCCAAAAGGATGATGCATTTCATTAGTATTTAAATTAGCAAAAACAAGGCACATTGATAGTGTACACTCGGAGAAAGGTGTATTTTTTATACGAAGACACTTCATCTACAGGCCTTTATATATGGCCTGGATCAGCTAGCGGGTCCAATGAGTGTACCTATTTAGTATACCCCGGACAAGCAATTTATGATGCAGTACAGTGATGCATTTACGAATTGTCCCTTTAACGATAAACAAAAATTATAATTTAACAGTGCCGGTAAACTTGTGTCCTTTTTGTATATTTTCCAAAATTTTTGTTTTTTCATTCATATTTTCCTTTATTTTCATGCCGTTTATATTATGTAGATTATGTTTATTCGGTATGTCGTATGAGAACTATTCAAATTTATGATATTCTTGCCTGAAAATAATTTAACGTTTTGTTAATTCATTTGATATCACCCATATTTTTTAAATAAAAAATATTGTTGAATAAAACTTTACTTATTTATTTAATAAAAATTGTTTAATAAACAATCTATGCCTTGACAGCAAATTTTCTTTGTGGGTAAATTGACCTCTTGCGGATTTCCTTAAGAGTTTTCCTGTTGGCGTCTCTGGGAGACAAAGCCTTACGGATTGCACGGGTCTGCTTCTTTCTCAAATCCAATGGCTTATACTTTTTATTCTTATATACCTTACGCAAATTTTCCTTTTGCTTTTGGTGCATAACAATGTAAACACGGGCAATAGCTTTGCGTACTACACGACTAAAATAAAACGTTAAATTAAATGAATTCCATTTTTAAGAAATAACTTACATTTTTGAGAGCTTAGAAGGAGCACCACCAGTAACCTTCGCAACTCGCAAGTTAAGCAACTCATTTTTCAGCTCTTCGAGCTGCTTTGTGAGCTCTTTTTTGTCTTTTGTTCTTAAATCTGAGCACTTGACTTTAACCTAAAAAATAATTTAAATAAAATATTTTCAAAATGCGCATTCAATAAGTAAGAATTTTATATTTGTAATAACAATATGCGATCAAAAAACAAAAAAACTATGTGATGTCATGGATATTTCAAAATATAAATTCCAAAAAAAAAAAATGCACCAACCATTTTGTCTGCCACTCACGCCGAAAAGAAACATTCAAGGCTGTTGTAATCGGTCACAATTTGTTAGCTGAGTTTTCACAAAATGTTGTTTCCATATATGTTTACATAGTGTCTACATTAGACAATTTTTTATCAAGACGAACGTCAAACTTAACGCGAATTTGTTTGAGGTGGCAACAGTTGTTCAAAATAACAATATGGCGTATTTATTAATGTTTTTTATATATGCAGTTTGACAACTGTAACTACCAAAATAATAATTAGCTGTTATCTAAGGTTACCTTGTATATATTCGAACAATTTTGACGTTAGTTTTGATAAAAATTTGCCTAATGTAGACACTAGGTTATATTTCAAGAATATGGATAGACCATCATAACAGATCATCTTCACGTAATATAGTGTCTACATTAAAGAATTTTTTATCAAGACAAACGTTAAACTAAACGCGAATTTGTGGAAGGTGGCAACAGTTGCACAAAAACAACTATATGGCGTTTTCATTATTGTTTTTTATATATGCAGTTTGGCAACTGTATTAACCAAAATAATTATCAGCAGTTCGACTAAGATTACCTTATATATACTCGCACTGATTTTGACGTTTGTTTTGGTAAAAATTTGCCTAATGTAGACACTAGGTAATATAGAGTCTACATTAGACAATTTTTTATCAAGACAAACGTCAAACTTAACACGAATTTGTGGAAGGTGGCCATAGTTGCACAAAAACAACAATATGGCGTATTCATTATTTTTTTTTTATATATGCAGTTTGACAACTGTCACAACCAAAATAATAATCAGCTGTTTAGCTAAGGTTACCACCTTGTATATATTCACACTGATTTTGACGTTTGTTTTGATAAAAATTTGCCTAATGTAGACACTAGGTAACAAAATATGTCCGATTTTCTGTCAGAGATTGTCAAATTTGCTCTCTGAGAAAATTATCTCAGTTGTAGATTCAAATATTAGTATTATAAAAAGTATTACAAGACCGCTGTGATGAGATTTCTCTACACAACTATCTGATATGAACTGTCGAAAAAAATATACGAAAGTTTGTTTGTGTGTGTGCGTGTTTATTTTGATTATTACAAAAAATTATGGTTTGTGTAAAATTATTTCCTTTTTACGATTGTTTTACACTTTCAAACCATTTTTATAAAAATTGTTCTAAAATAAAAGGACATGTTTACTCTGCGACTGATTGAAAATAATGCTATCTTATAGAATTTATTAGAATATGTGTACCCCTTATTTGACATTTAACATAACATAAACAAAATGGCTACTCTCATCAGCCGGCGTTATCTCACATATTATATCAGCTTTAGTCTCAGTTGTAGACCTGGGGTAATTACATTAACCCAGGTGGCGGCACATCTACAAAAACAACAATTGATTATATTTTATTAGTGTAACATAGTGTCTGCATTAGACAATTTTTTATCAAGACAAACGTCAAACTTAACCCGAATTTGTGGAAGGTGGCAACAGTTACACAAAAACAACAATATGGCGTATTAATTATTGTTTTTTATATGTGCAGTTTGACAACTGTACCAACCAAAATAGTATTCAGTTGTTTAATAAGGGTTACCTTGAATATATTCGCACTGATTTTGACGTTTGTTTTGATAAAAATTTGCCTAATGTAGACACTAGGTAACAACACTGCACATATTAGCAAAATGCTATGAAGAAATAATGAGTAAATGAAGAAAAGCAAATGAAAGTGGAAAAAATGTGACATATAAATGCAAAAACAAGTTGATAGCTTCGCACGGTATGTACACAAAAAAATTGTAAATCAGCTGGTCTTACGAGGTTACTTTCTTTTTACACTATAGTAACCCTTAAAACGTAGTGAACCAGTGTTGTAGGTGCACGTAGTTCTGAAGGCACAATTTTTTTGCACAAAACTCAAATCGTATAACCAATTTTTTTACTGTAGTATAATGTGAAAACTACAATTAAGCCGAAATTGCATATAGGGAAGAAAATTTTAGTATTTTCAGTACATAGAAATTTGTTGGAAAAATAATTTGTAAAAATTGTCAAACATTTTAGAAACAAAAAATGAAATTTATATTTGTTCATAAATTTTATATGTTTAAAAATTGTATTTTTTGAATTGAATGTGAAATTTCTATTTAAACCTAAAATGTATGAAAATAATATGTGAACAGTGAATACTATATTAAATATTTATTTCATCTTGATGTCCCTTCGTAAACTCATTCGTGTTTACATGGTTACAGTGTAATAATTTTTAACAAGGTAATATTTTAAGCTCAGATGATTATTTTTGCTTCATTTTTTAGTTTGAGACTGAAATATCAACTTTTTTATATGTACATATATTGGATTGTTTACAAACGAAAGGAAATATTTTCGATGGTGAAATTTGTATTTTTAATAAAGAAACAAAATGCGTAAATACGCTATTTGTGAAAAGGAAGTAGACAATCGTTATAAAACATATCTTATTGTAATAATTATTCACCTATGGACACAGCTCTTTCAAGATTCATTCAAGATTTTCACGACACAATAATTGACAGACCTTAAGTAAACCTTTCAACTCTTGTTTAATAGAAGGATATTTTCCAACAATTTTTAAGAAGGCCTATATTACCGTCTAGCTATAGACCAATCAGCATCCTAAGCCTATTGGATAAAGTATTTGAAAAAATAATTAAAAGAAAATTTTAGACTTTTATAATCAAAATAAAATTATTAATACTTAACTGTTTGGATTCCGCAAGGACTACTCTACTAAAAGGAGTCGTTAATTTTCTTGATAGTATCAAATATCTAGAAATTATCTTAGATAAAAAAACTATCACTTAAAAAACATATCAGGTACATTTGTGAGAAAACAATCAAATGCAACCGTGCAATTTACCCCTTACTCAACAGAAGATCTAAACTTAATTTAAAAAACAAGATCATTGTTCAATTTAAACCTACAGATGACAAGTCTGGTTTTATAAAGCTGCTAAAACTTAGACAAGAAAATTACAGATAATACAAAATAAAAATCTGAAAATAACTGATAACCTACAGCCCAGGGAACTGACTCTGTCATTTAATGAAAAATGCAGAACGTCTACATATAAAATAGTAAGAAATTTGCTAAACAATCACTAAAGCTCTTTTTTACTTAAAGAGTAATAATTAGTGGTTGTTTTTAAAATATCTTATAACGTTTAAGTAAGTACAATGTATTTTTTGTGATATTATTAGAACCGTTTATAAATAACAAAATTTTATATTTATTATATTTTATTAAAATATTAAATAAAGGTTAAAAATTAAATAACTAAAAATTAAATAAATATTATTCATATGATAAACTTAAAAGAAGTATTTAAACAAATCCATCTGATCTGTATATAAAATTTGTACGTAAAATATATTTTTTTAAACAAAATCAGATTAGAACGCAAGTATATTACGAACTTTAAAAGTAAGACTATACAAATTTTAATAATTTAAACTGCAAAATAGTATATTTTCAATTTCATTTAGATAGAAAAATTTTATTGCTGATTATTTATCAGTTAAAATTCTTATTTTTTAGATTTTTGCTTTAATTTTAACATTTTTGATTTTAAAAATGTTTTTTAAAGCCTTATTTGTTTTGAAGGACGGGCTAAATATTTATTTTAAAATAACCTGCCTTTTAACATTAAAAGGACTCAGACGACTTTTCTTAGTTGAAATACATGCTTCTGCCACAGAAAATAATTATTAAAGGCCATCATTCACTATCCTATTTAGTCGTTAGATCTGTAAAAAAAACATGTATGTTCAAAAAGTATAATAGTATGGATTAGAACTGAATATGTGTGACATTTTTTTGACAAGTCTGTCCTACTTGCTTTTGGTTTTTGAAAATTTTCATAAAATGGCCTTTGCTATACGATCAGAGTGGCATTTTGTGGAGCAGCTAATAAGAAAACAACAATATATGTTTTATTTCTATGAGATTATACATATTATCTTGCTATATTTTTGAGCTTGATAGAACTCTGTCAGATTTTTCACTGACAGAATAAGATATGGTGAATCATAACCTTAAAGAACACTTGAAAAAATTCGATTGGTTTAAACACTTGCACAGAAATCCGTTAAAACAAAAACTGTAATTCAATGTAGGAAATTAATAGGTATTGGATTAGCTCTGGCATAAAGTATTTAGCCATTAAAAAAGAAACTAGTGATTGAAAAAGCAATTAACAAATCGTCAAAAAAGTTGATTTAAAATTGAGCCGCCGATTAGCCGAATAAATTATCGCCGGCGTGTCTGTTAATTAAATGCGGTTAAGCGGCGCCGCGACGTTACGGCATGCATCTCTGTTGGACACAAACATAAGTGGACGAGTCGCCGTGAACTTAACAAAGTAAAATAACAAAGTAAAAGTGCTGCCAAGTTAAAAGTCGCAACTTTGTTAACAAACTAATCCTGTAAGATAACAAACTAATGGACCCTAGGTCGAATTGGGAGATTTGTTCTGGACCGGACCACTCGGAGGTGATAGAGGAGGGTCTCATATTCATTTTGATATATATTTTATTCACCGCTATAGTTTTTGGTAGAACAAAAATTTCAAAAAAAGATTTTTCATATTTCACTCTAAGGGACATTTTAGATAGTGGAAGGTCTCAGCTTCATTTTGATATACATTTTATTTACCGCTATAGTTTTTGGTAGAACAAAGTTTTCAAAAAAAGATTTTTTCATATTTCACCCTAGAGGACATTTTGGACCCTAGGTCGAACTGAGTGATTTGTTCCTGGACCGGACCACTTGGAGGTGATAGCAGAGGGTCTCAGCTTCATTTTGATATACATTTTATTTACCGCTATAGTTTTTGGTAGAACAAAGTATTGAAAAAAACAGTGATGGTGGTGCCCGAACTGCAACGTACCAGCCTTTGAAATAAATGTACATAATCTGACAGCCCAGAAATAAATATATTAACAGTTTAAAAGCTTGGCACACCTTTTATACCAACATGGCCACCAAGACGAATTTTTACAAGGAGGTTTCGAATAGACATGTAGCCTTCAGTTTTCTGAAGTGTCAAACTGCACATATAAAAAATTTTTGAAACGAACCTTGTTAAATCTGGCTTGGTAACCGTCAAATTTTATTTGCCATCAATGAAACAGCAGGTAAGTGTTTTTTAATTGATTAAAAATAAGATTTTTAAGTGATAATAATAATTTATATAGCTAATATGTGTGAGTTTAATTTGTGATTTAAAAAAAATAGTGATTTTTTCTTTTTTCAAAAAAAAATTTTGTGTATGGTGATAAAGCTGCCGCGTAATTAAAAATAATTCTAAAAATGGGATTTTTTAAATTCCCAAGCAAAAAAAATTATTTTGTAATTTTGCAGAAATAATTTAATATTTTTATTTTGTTCTATCGCCATATTGAAAAATTATCGCGCAAAAGCAAAATAAAATGATCGCGAAAAGGAAATAGGTACAAAAAAAGAAAACTATCGACATATAAAAAAAATAAAAAAAGTTTATCGATATATCAAGAAGTATCGCCATATTGAAAAAATATTAAGAAACACAAACGGATCGACAAAATTATATAAAATTTAGAAAAAAAAAATCAAAACATGAAATTTAAAATGGATTTTTATTTTTTTATTATATATTTGTTAATACGCGCAGAAAGCTCAAGCGAAGGGAGACCACTATCAATAGAAGGAAGGCTCAATAGAAGGAAGACTAAGCTTAAGCAAAGGAAGGCCATTAGAAGGAAGACAAAAAACTTACACACTTGAAAAGAGGGTAATAAATGTACATTTTCACTAATACGTTTTATTAACTTTAATAATAGAATTATTTTAATACTAAATATAGAAATATTTGATAATAATTTTAATGTATTTTGTAAATTAATATATAATATAAGAATATATTAAGAGTAATTTATAATTAGATAAATTAGTTTAACAAAATATTGATTTCAAAAAATTTTACAAATAAAAAATTTTCAACAATATATAATTTTTAAACTTTTCTAAATAATCGGTAAATCGAACATTTATAGAGTCTATTCTATTATTAATTTCAGAAAATAATTCATCGAATTTAAATAGAAAAAAGTTATCTTTTTGAATCGCATTACTATTATTTTTACATATTAGCTATATAAATTATTATTATCACTTAAAAATCTTATTTTTAATCAATTAAAAAACACTTACCTGCTGTTTCATTGATGGCAAATAAAATTTGACGGTTACCAAGCCAGATTTAACAAGGTTCGTTTCAAAAATTTTTTATATGTGCAGTTTGACACTTCAGAAAACTGAAGGCTACATGTGTAATCGAAACCACCTTGTAAAAATTCATCTTGGTGGCCATGTTAGTATAAAAGGTGTGCCAAGTTTTTAAACTGTTAATATATTTATTTCTGGGCTGCCAGATTATGTACATTTATTTCAAAGGCTGGTACGTTGCAGTTCGGGCACCACCATCACTGTTTTTTTCAATACTTTGTTCTACCAAAAACTATAGCGGTAAATGAAATATTAAAAAATCTTTTTTTGAAAACTTTGTTCTACCAAAAACTATAGCGGTAAATAAAACGTATATCAAAATGAAGCTGAGACCTTCCACTATCAGCTCCAAGTAGTCCGGTCCAGGAACAAATCACTCAGTTCGACCTAGGGTCCAAAATGTCCTCTAGAGTGAAATATGAAAAATCTTTTTTGAAATCTTTGTTCTACCAAAAACTATAGCGGTGAATAAAATGTATATCAAAATGAAGCTGAGACACTCTGCTATCACCTCCAGGTGGTCCGGTCCAGGAACAAATCACTCAGTTCGACCTAGGGTCCAAAATGTCCTCTAGAGTGATATATGAAAAAATCTTTTTTTGAAAACTTTGTTCTACCAAAAACTATAGCGGTAAATAAAATGTATATCAAAATGAAGCTGAGACCTTCTACTATCACCTACAAGTGGTCCGGTCCAGGAACAAATCACTCAGTTCGACCTAGGGTCCAAAATGTCCTCTAGAGTGATATATGAACAATAGTGGAGGGTCTCATCTTCACTTTGATATACATTTTATTCACCGCTATAGTTTTTGGTAGAACAAAGTTTTCAAAAAAGATTTTTTTCCCAAGGTCGAATTGAGTGATTTGTTCCTGGACTGGACCACTTGAAAGTTATAGAGGAAGGTCTCAGCTTCATTATGATATACATTTTATTCACCGCTATAGTTTTTGGTAGAACAAAGTTTTCAAAAAAAGATTTTTTTAATTTCACTCAAGTGACATTTTGGACCCAAGGTAGAATTGAGTGATTTGTTCCTGGACTTGGAGGTGATAGTGGAAGGTCTCAGGTTCATTTTGATATACATTTTATTTACCTGGTAGAAAAAAGTATTGAAAAAAAGGGTAATGGTGGTGCCGGGACTGCAACGTACCAGTAAATGACCTGGAGGTGATGGTGGAGGGTCTCAGAATCTAAAATCTCTAAAATAACCCTTTATTATAAAGGAATTTTATTTAAAATAGTGATTTTTTGGATGTTATACAATTTTTAATCATTTGTTCTAAGACTCCGCAAAAACCTAATGTTCGGACTATCCAATCAAAAGTTATTAGCCAAAATATATGTGAAATCTTTAAATGTCAATTTCTCAAAACTCACTATGGATCTAAAATCAAAACCTACCTCCCGCTTAGAGACATAAAAATACACTAAATAAAAATACACTAAAATCCCATGGTGAAAAATTAAAAAATATTTTGTTTCATAAGATCAAAATTGAAATTTTTTTAATAAACATTTCGGGAAAAAATCTAAACATTTTCTTTGCCTAAACATATGAGACCTATGATTTTTCAATCGTTAGTAGAAAACTAATTTCAAATTGGGAAATAATTTTATTTTTTTTTGCTCATCATTTGGGTAGTCTTTCTATAACAAAATCTCGAAAAAGGAGCTCTACTATGCATTTTTTTTAAATACCTCAAACTGGAATCATTTATGCCTCTTGGCGGGAACTAGGTTTTAATTGTAGACCCCTAGTTTCTTAGGACAATTTTCTTAGAACTGTGAGTAGCTTTCGTTTTTGATAAATGCATTTTAGTTTTTTTCTCACCCGAAGAATTTGACCCACCCTAACGTATATGTATGTAATACATCAAAATATGGGAATCCAGCGATAAAAAGAAGGTGTAAAAAACCTTCCAGAAGGCCTTTTTAAGAGCCGGGAGCCCTTTTATTTGCATTCCATGTTCATGTATTTTTTACACGCGGTGTCATTGCAATCAAAGCCATATACATTCGGTACTCAATGCAGCCATTCTAAAAGGCCAAACAAAGCTTTTAACATAACTAAATGAATTCTTATTTTTTGGATTTTGACCTTGTTTTTGAAACGGTCTTAAATAGTTTTGTTGTTGCTTAAAGCAAAAATATTATATTCTTACTTCTCTTATTTATTTATTTTATTTTTAGTTTTGCAAAGATTTGTTGTTTAAAACAAAATATATTAAAAAGGGAAGTAGGAAGTTCTATCGTATATTTGAAGCCCTTACTGTAGAAGGCAGGTTAGCATGAGCAACTGCATCTTAAAGAAGGTGTAAATAGATCTTTCAGAAGACTTGCATGATGGAGGCTTTAAAATTTTTAACGCTGGAAAATGTTCTCGAATACGTTCTTTAAATGTCAAAATTATAGGAACTCGGCAAAAAATTTCACGACAAAGATGAAGTTGAATCTGTGGTGATGATGATCTGGTTCAATTTAGGTGAAACATGTATGATTTTAACATTACCGTGTCATTTATTTACATTTATGGTGTTTACCTAAATTTAACAAATGTATTTATCTATTGGTGATTGTTAAAAATTTATATATTTATGATCTAGTGGCAATGTACAGGTATCCTTTCCGGTGATACCTAGCTGCAGCATTTATCTATTACTGATGGTTCAAAATCTATATTTTTATGAGATAGTGACAATGCACAGGTAATATCCTTTCCGGTGATACCTAACAGCAACATATAATATCAATGAATTCGGTATAAGTACTCTTCCAAATTGACTCTTTCAGATATTTTACCTAATGAAAATTCACAGAATTCCAGTGCGATATATCTAATAGATAATGTGCAGCTAATCCTTATCAATATCATAACGAAGTTGATTACCATGGTGATTACATTGAAACATGAACAATTGTGTTGTGTTCTGTGGAGTTTATCTAAACATGATGTTAATCGTTTAAAAGCTATAGTGGAATTCATAAAAACTACATATCATGCAAAAGTCGACGTCATTGGAAAATCTCAGATAGAGAGCTTTTTAAAGTTGTATGACGTAAAAATGAAGTCCTTGAATCAGCGTACTAACAGATTAAAAATTAAACATTCCGATTGGATGGATAATGATATAGAAATATCGGCGTGCAAAATATCTCCAGTTGATAGCAAGACATATATATATTTAAGTACAAGATCTAAGAAGAAAAGACTGGCCCATAAGCTTTCTATAATTTCGAATGAAAAAGTTTCTGATACATTCAAAGAAATGTTAAAAAAGGAGAAGCAACCTAAGAGTGCAATTAATATTGCTGAAATACTGTCAACTGCATCACCAAAACGTCTTAAACGGATTGCGAAAGTATGCCTACTCCAACATCACAATCCAATTTTACAGAGGAAGAAGCAATTGCTTTAATGCTTGAACTGGACCTCAGCCAAAACAAATAACAAATTTTAAGAAAAGCTCTGCTTGAAAGGGACACTCAATTCTACAATCATACAAGGATATTCAAGAAAAAAAGCAAACTATTTTACCATCTATTTCGGTTACCGAAAAGGAAGCATGTGTAGATCTATCTTCTTTGCTTGAGAATACAGCTACCAGGATAGTTGAAGATTTTTCTGCAGATCAGTTGGAAAAAGTAAATAACAGCGACGTTGTATTAATCTGTAAGTGCGGATGTGACGGACTATCAGCTCTTTCTGAATACAAGCATGCTAGTGCAATTAAGAATGCGATATTATTCCTTAAAGCAATCTTCATCAAAGGGAAAAAGCTCATTTGAAAATATATGGCTTAATACCACTACAGGATCAAAACATTTTTGCAGACCTATTTGGTTCGAATACACAAGGGAGTCAAAGACAACAACGAAGGATTTAGTGGAATATATTAAAGATGAAATAAATAATTTATAACCTCTTTCAATAACCACAAACCAATACACATTCGACATATCCTTTCAACTTAGTCTAACAATGATTGATGGAAATGCTCACTATGCGATGAGACGAAATCAAAATTTTCGGATATTGGTAAAGCAAGGAGTATTAATGAAAAATTTCTGTCTTTCGGAATATCTCAACTTCACGCTCAACTTCTGCACATAGCATATGATTTAAAGTATAGAAGTGTGCCAGAAAATTTAACAAAACCTACCAGAAATAACGAGGATTTAAAAACAATTAGAATATCTGAGAAAAGTAGAATCCAGGATGAATTCAGAGAAGAGATGGGATTAAAAATCGACAAACCTCTGCCGACTTTTGCTAGTATAAATGATGGAAACACAGCAAGAAGGTTTTTCGGAAATTTCGAAGCTACATCAAAAATAACTGGTATTAATAAAGAGTTACTTGAAAGGTCTAACATACTATTAATGGCAATTAATAGTAAGCACAAAATTAACTCTGCTCGATTTGGATAATATGCAACAGAAATATCTAAACTACTTGTTTCTCTATATCCATGGAAAGAAATGACACCAGCAGTACATAAAGTATTGTGCCACGGCGAAATTATAATTGAACGAAATATTCTTCCATTTGGAGAGCTTATAGAAGATGCTCAAGAAGCAAGAAACAGAGATTTTAAGCACGTTCCACTATTCAGCTCTAGGAAATGCTCCAGAACGTCATAAAACGAGGATATTTTTAATAGCCTATTGTTATCATCAGACCCTGTACTGTCATCAATGAGAAAACGTTGGATTTATTATGAGCCTTTATCAACTCAAAATACTGAAGACTTGAAGGACCTTTATTATCTTTTATACATGTAGTATAAGTTTAAAATATTAGAAAATTTTTCTACATAAATTTAATGTAAATTAGTAATAAAAAGTCGTACTAGAAGTAGAATATTTATTAAGGAAGATGATAAATACCAAAAATAATAATATTAATTAAGTTAAAATAGAAATTTTTTGTTTGTTTTGTTATTTTAAATTCATTAATAGAAATATATGAGTGCTTAGAAAAGGATAAAGATTTACTTAAATTTGGGAAATGTGGCAACCCTATTAAAAATAAAAAATACTTATAAATTATTTTTATAAAAATATTTTGTGTATAGATAGTAGTAAAAGTATACAGAAATATTCATAATTTTCTAAGTAATTATTCACGCAAAACTAAAGGCAAAAGTTGCAAGTTTGTAAAAATATAGTCATATATACAATAAATTGGAAATATAAAAGTTTAAAGGCGCATATTTCTGAAATGAGGCATGATATTGACTTGAATCTTTTTGCAAGAGATCGGAAATTATATATGCTAAAGGAAAAGTTTAATTTGGAATACATATTTTTTCGCTATTTAGAAATAAACCAAACAAAAGGCCCAATTTGTTATTTTTGGAGAAAATACAAATTTTTAATTGTAATAACATATTTGTTTGTAAAGATATCTTAATGAAATTTGGAGGAAATGTGGATCTTATCAATATAAATAAAAGCGTGTTAGGCAAATTTCAATCATGGGTAGGGGTTTCCTAAATTTCCAAAAAACTAATGAAAATTCCCAAAAATGGGATTTTTTACATTTTTGGCTATAAAATCCACATTTTTCCGAAGTCCCGTAGATTTTGATTTAAAACTATTAACAACATATTGAAGATTCTTAAAGTATATTCCGCTTGTCGGTTGGTGCTTTGGGTTTTGAGAAAATATGGTCTAAAATCAAAACTCTCATATAAAATGGGTCGAATTCGGGAAGGTGTGTACCATGTCCAATTGAGTTATTGGGCTTGTTTTTTATCTTAAAGTGATATCTGTGAATTTACCTTTCAGAAAAGTGCAAAATTGTTATATGTTGCTAAAGAAAATTTTATTTTAAATAAAAAAGAGTGTAGATACTTTTTCATCTAAAAAAACACAAAAAGTCGTCTTTTTGCAATTTTCAAATTCAAATTTTTGGACTCGGTAAAGATATCGACTTCAAATTTTTTTCTTCAATAGATAATTTTGTTCTTTAACTAGTTAAGAAAAAAGCTAATAAAATCGGTAGGAAATACTAGGGTATATATGAAAAAAGCTGGACCAAGAACATGCAAAATTATGGTGCTTAAAAATTCAAACGCAAATAAAAGGACACGTAAGCATGTTTTTTATAGGTCTTATCAGTGCCTACAACAATATATAAAAACATTTGAATCGGCAAGCGGTTTGTTCCAAACTTAACATTGTACACTCCTCTGCTACGCCTGTACCAAATTTAATAAAAATCCAACCAGCCGATCAGAAGTTACAGATTTATTTCCAAAAAATTTCGATTCTGCCCCACTGTGCCCTGTAACTTTGTAAATATGCATTCAAGTGAGAAAAGAGTCTTTATTTGTAATCACTAGAATTGACCAAAATTCGATTTTCTTATATGAAATTTATAAAAAACCTTTAAAACCCCGTAAATGAGAAAAAAGCCTTTATTTGTGATCACTAGTATTTTTGACCAAAAGTCGATTTTCTTATATGAAATTTATAAAAAATCTTTATACCCCCGTAACTTTGTTAATGTGCATTTAAAGGAGAAAAGAGCCTTTATTTGTAATCACTAGTATTTTTGACCAAAAGTCGATTTTCTTATATGAAATTTATAAAAAATCTTTAAACCCCCGTAACTTTTAAAATATGCATTTAAATGAGAAAAGAGAATATCTAAGAAACTATTACAGTGAGAGCACTCAAATATTATGGGAACCTTTATAACATCATATCGTATTGATGAAATAAAAGTACGACGGATATGTCCAGGGAAGAGATATCCCCATACAAATAAAATATAAAATTTTCCACTAAAAGACTATTGCAGTGAAAGTTTTACAAAATTTAAAAGAAATTTTCACATAAAATTTGGGATAGGGTGAATAGGTCCAGGGGGAGTAGTAACTCCCATAAAAAGTAAATATGACTTATCGTATCAAATATGGTAACGAAGCACACCAGCAAAAGCTTATAAATATTAAATTCAAATTCGCTCATATTTAAAGAAGATATATTCAATTCGGTGCAGAACAAATATTTTATGTAATACAATATTAAATTAAAAAAGGGTATGATGGAAAATTTATGGACCGATTTGACTGATTTAAAAAACCGAAATTCGAAAAAAATATTTGTGATAGATTTATGCAAGAATGAGGCCCATAACTTATATAGAACTTCAAAAAATCTAATAACGCATTTTAGCCTATAACTCGGTTAATACTGGGTCTACTTAATTAATTTATTCAACAAAAAATTCGTTAAAAAAACTTCTGATTTTTCTGTGAAACGAAGTTTCTAGTATATATAGGTATTTCAAAATGTTGAAAAAAACCAAACATGCCTTAATTTATTCTTGTTGTTATTTTTCAGTACTTATGAAAACGACAACTATAAGGGAAGCAGACATTGAATAAACAAAAAAAAAAAAATATATATATCTGCCAATAACTCGGTTGTTTATGAACTGATTTGCTTGATTCAGAAAACCGAAATTCAAGATAAATATTTTTGGTCGATCTATATAAGAACCTTATTTAGCACTGGATATCGATCTGTAACTAATGGATCAACTAATTTCATTTTCTCAGCGGAAAAATTCAGAAAAAAATTTAAAATTTTGTTTTGCAAAAACGAAATCTCTAGCTTATATATGGGCATAAAAAAAATCAGTTTGAAAAACTGGTTTTTTAAATATTTCCTCTATTTTTTAACCGATTTTTCCGAGTTTCAATAGGAAAGTTCTGAAAAATATTTCTGATCTTTTGATATATATGTATTGTATATCTGTGTTATTGGGAGGCTTTACAAACTTCATTTAAACTGTTTTTAAGTTTAAAAACCTCACCGGTTTTTGCGCATATCTCCGCCATTTATGAACCGATCTTGCTTGAATTTCAATAGAAAAATTCTCTAAAGGTATGATATATATATATATATATACGGAAAAAATGGATCCCTTAGGTATTAAGAAGTATAGAGTTGTAATAGACTATAGAAAGCTCAATACAATAACTGTCTCGGATCGTTATCCCATTCCCAAAATCAACGAGGTTCTATTCCAATTAGGAAAAGATTATATTTTCACCATATTGGATCTTAAAATTCCCACAAATTCCCTTGAGAGAAAAAGACATCGAGAAGACTGCGTTTTCGATCAACAATGGAAAGTATGATTTTACTCTACTAACATTTGGATCAAGAAACGTATCTTCAATCTTCCAAAGATGCTTGGATGATATACTGAGGGAATATATAGCAAAAATATGTCATGTTTACATTGATGACATTATCATATCCGGAAAAGACATTAAAACATTAAAAATATTTCACTTACTAGAGACAGCTAACCTGAAATTACAGCTCGATAAATGCGAAATTCTGTAGCCTGAGGTCAAATTTTTAGGGTTCATAATATCTGCGTCAGGAATAAAAGTCAATCCTCAAAAAGCAGAAGCAATTAACAACTTTCTTGTATGTCGAGATTTTATCGTAGGTTCATTAAAGACTATGCCAAATTAGCAAAACCTCTAACGGCTCTTTTGAGAGGGGAGGAAGGACGATTGTTCAAGTCCATGTCCAATAAAGTTATAATAGCTTTGAACGACGAAGCATTGTAGGCATTTAAGAAAATAAAGAGAATATTGATATCAGAAGATAACATGTTAGAATCATACGAATGTTCATAAAGAATTCAGATTACTGCAGATGCATCAAATTATGCAATCGGTGCAGTTTTGGAACAAATATGAAGAAAACTATGTCACAGACGAAAATGAAATGTTGGCAGTGGTATGAGCCCTCAAAAAATTGAGAAACTATTTCTATGGTGCGGCATGAATAAAGACATTTACGGATCATCAACCTCTGACTCATGCTTTAACAAACACAAACACTAACATCAAATTAAGACGATGGAAATCCACATTAGAAGAGTATAATTATTAGCTATTTTATAATCCGGGAATCGATAACGCAGTAGCAGATGCATTATCTAGACCCCCATAGGAAATACACAACATGGTTTCGACAGCTACGACTCAGCACAGTGCTCAAAGCTCACCCATAAATTGTATTAAACATACTAATAAATACATTTAAAAATCAAATGATTATCGAACCACATAGTATTTCATCATACGAATTTCATATTGTGTTCCCAACATTCCATATACACATAGTATTGGAACCAGATTTTTCTAAAGAAAAGGTGTAACAAATATTCGAGAAGTATATTAACCCATCGGTAATAAATTGCCTAGAAACTACAGATGCTATCCTTAGAAGAGCACAAGAAATATTCTCTGAACACTTCCATAAATATAGAGTTCTTTACACAAAGAAAATGATTACCGACATTTGTAACGAATCAGAAAAGGAAGCAAAAGATTTTAAAATCTAGAGTGAAGAAACGGGTTTAGGGGCAAGAGAATAGGTTTTTGTAACGGATTTTTATGCAAATTAAAAACCAAAATTTCCAAAACGTTATAATAATTTATGTTTATTGAACTCAAGTAATTAAATTGTTTATTTTTTAGGGTAATTTAGTTTAGAATTTTTAAGGTAAGTATTTTAATAATTTATGATTAGTATTTCACACAATCTAGAATAAGTATTTTAATAAATTTAAGGTAAGTATTTTTAACAATTTTTGGGTACGTTTTATTTACACTTTATAAACACTTTATTACAAATTTTATTATATTTAAGTAATTGAAGATCTTCGACACGAACGCTAGGCTGTTATTTTACGAGGGTGTATTTTATTTTGATGGTAGATTGTGGCTGAAGTTGGCTATGGTTTTGTTGTATTAATAATTAATAATTAGCTTCAGGGCTGGAAATTTCATCCTCCCAGGCCTGGCAATCAGTGAAATAAAAGGACAATTATTTTCATGTGTTCAAAAATGGGTTGAGTGTAAATTGGGGTAATAAATTTGAAATATATGTAAAGTACTTCATCACATATTTAGGGCCTAATTCAGTATGACAATCAATTTGTTTGAAAATAAAATTTGTATGAAAACTATTCAAAAAACATTTGAAAAAATGAGTAATTTTCATACAAATTTTAATTTCAAACAATTTTTAAATTGGTTAAATTGGTTTAATTGGTTAAAGATAACATGACCAACCATCCAAGAGTGGTCTTGTGCTATAAGGGAGCCAAATGTGATACATATATCACATTTGGCTGTAAAATAGTGGTGTACAGATCCTTACCAATCTCTACAGCAACGGGCGAATTGGCGTAAAATTCAGGATCGGCTAGGAAATTCTACAGAATTTTCCTTTAATCGCTATATTCATAGCGATAGGGTAGGGATGTTTAGGTAGTTCAGTAATCACTTGCACACCTACTTCATACCTAACTGTTGAAATGATGTTGGGGACGATTGTGACCTTCACGTACGCCTGATCATCAATTTTGAATGGGTTCAATGTGGAATCACGTACGAATGATATGGAAATCCTAGATGTCGTTAAACTTGAATTTTTGGATTCCATCACCACGTGAACGACGGCAGTGGGAGCAATAGTTTTCGTCATCGATGTTAGTAAATCAGTGGTAACGGTTGACTTAACAAGAGAACGTCTGGGCGCTAGTATTGGTGCAGTACTTGTGCTAGGGGGTGTTTGTGACCGATCTTTGGGTAAGTTCTTCAGGATACATTCAGGGTCATGTAGTGTGGAGTGGTGTTTGCCACCGCATTTATGACAACGTGCCTTGTTGGTAAATCCTCCAATTAAGTGCTTTTTAGCCAAACAATTCACACAGCAATGAAGACTAACCGCGATCTTACACTTCTGCGCCAGGTTAATTTTGGTGAACTTATTGCAGTCTATCAAACGATGATCCGCTTGACAAATGCCGCAACCAAAATAGCGTTTTGACCGGTAAAGCTGTGGTTTGCGGTTTACGTGACGAGAGGTGTTATGGCTCTGAGATCGAGCGGGTTTGCGGCTTGAACACTGGTAACGCTTGTTGCCATTGCCATTTTCTGTGTAAAATAAAATTTTTGATAAACATATTAAAATGAGTTAGTATGTGAGGGTGAAGGGTTAATTTAAAAGAACTTATTAAAGTGGGTTAGTGTATTGGGGTGGGTAATTAGTTGAAGTTTTGGTTATATTAGAAGTACTACACTAACTAGCGGGTTATTGGTCGAGTCATAATTCCAGTTGAAATTCGTAGGTCAACAACTCGGTTTCTTTAATCAGAACCAGGGTAAGTCTTTATAACACGTCCAAGTAACCATTCGTTTAGACGTAAATTATCTTGTCTTACAACAACAACATGTTAGGCTAATAATTTTGAAAATGGGTGTCTTTCGGAATATGACAAACTTTTGGTATTGGCCAGTCGACCGTTTGTACGCAAAATATTATTATAGTCCAAAAATGGGGTTTGTGTAAGTTAGTATAGCGTTTTCCTTTTCAGACAGTTATATTCGTCTTTAAAATGTTTTGGTACACAATAATTAGTCTATCACGGGTTGGGTATTTTGTAAGGAAGAGTGAGTATTAACCGTTGTAGTAAACGATTGCCTAATTTTAGCTTCCGCTTGAATTACAAAGGGTTTATCTGTTGTTGGCCATTTCGTTACAGATTCTTTTAACCATAAGGGACCATTCTACCATAGATTGTAATCCTTCAATTCATCTGTATTACATCCTCTGCTAACAACATCAGCTGGGTTGTCGTATGAAGCAGAGTAGCAAGTAAACAATAAAATAAAAAAATTAAAGCAAGTGATGCTTAAACGATGACAGAAAATAAATAATTGATTAAACAGATAGAAACAAATACTGAACCACAATTATAATATCACTTATAATCGTTCTTCATAAACAAAATGTATTTCTTATTTATAAAAAAATACTTTTAAATAATTAAATAAAACAAAAATTAGATATTTTATACATATCACGATAAAAATACAGCTAACACAGTTGAGAATTGCCAGATTTGACAATAGAATTGTACTAAAAAAGTACAATTGTACTGAATTTAGCATCCCTGCTTAGAATCAAAGACTAATCGCAAGTTTGGAGAGCCATAACATTAAAAGCTTTCACAATTTATGGGAATAACTTTCTATCTAATTGAATAGTTGGGTGAAAAATTCACTTCTTTACGATCATGTTTCAAAAGGAAAAGAAAAAATTCTCATATTTTGATTTTTTTTAAATCGAGTCCGGTCTGTGAAAAGTTCGTTTAACTAAGGATTTTTAAAAGTGTGAAAGTGCCTTTTGTTTGAAGTTGTTTTGAAACTCCGCTGGCGTATTGTCAAAGAAGTCTCAATTTGTCTCCGGCAAAAAGTAAGGTTAGGTTTGATCTAACCTGAAATTGGCCTTGAAACTTGTAATTATTATTGAGCGTTACCATACTGTTGACGACAAGTTGTTCACCCTGCTATTGACTCCTGTTCTTGTGACTTGGCTGCCCCCTGTTGGATTGGATCGTTGACGACTTGGTTTGGCTTTTGGATTTATTATGTGTTCATCTAGTGAAAGGTAGGTGTCACTTACTTTTTATTAGATTAGTAGTACCTGCCTGCTGGTTCTGCTGGTAAGGAAAAGAGGGAAAGCAGGAAGAGGACATTACCTGCTTTGGAGCCAGGTGTAATAGGTGAAATGAAAGAGGAGAAGGTCATGGTCGACGATTTGGCGAAGAGCGTACTGGAACACTCGGGTAGGTACGAGTTTCTCCTAATGCGACTTGTGGCCGAAAATGAGCGCTTTCGAGGACGACTCGATATCTATAAGTCTGGTGGTAGTGGTGCCCCATAAGTTCTCGGCAGTGCCACCTGTGCTGATGAAGCCCAGACGCACGCAAGTCCCGAAGCCAATCGAAAACAGGTAGCTACCAACGCGAAGTTCGGAGAGGTAGTTTTGGAGGTGTCTATGAAAGGAATTGGTGACTAGTCCGTGGAAGCTTACAGGCAGTTCAGTGAATGTGATATTGGAAGGATGTAGCGAGGCCATGCAGTGTTTGCTAGATAATGGCCATTGCTACATCAAGTGGTTCAGATTTTTCGTACGCCCACATTAGGCTCTCTCTAGCTGTTTCAGATGCCTGGGCTTCGACCATATGGTACATAGGATGAAGGAAGGAGTGTGTCCCATTTGTGGACAGGCTGGCCATTTGGCCTCACGCCACGCCGGAAGGGAGTCCCGTCCGGACATCCGATGATATCGGCAGCTTTTCCTGTTTGCAGTTCCATAGTCGCCAAAGTGAACGCACGCCACTGAAATGGATCAATAACTGAAAATATTGCAGCTTAACTATTAGCGGTCATACACGGTGATCAGCGAATTCGGGCAGATGATATGCGACTTGGGGCCGACTTTTGCACTCGTGGTGGTAATATTAGGGGTTTGCCGGGGGAATGCGAATTTTTACGGACAGTGAGAGAAACTTTGCAATTATTGTAAATCACAGGGTCATTGACTGTACAGCAGTTTGTGGGGGGTCTTCGTTTCTGTAGAAGGGGGGTTTGGGAGGATGTCTCTGGCTTGCTTCTATTATAGGTTCGGGGTGCTTTTAATTAATTGAACCGTTTACTAAAATAATTATAAATGAATTATTCATATATTTTCTCCTAATTTCAAGAGTAGGGAGATCAATAAGCTGTAATCGACTTTCATATGATGGTAAATTAATATTAGGATTCCATGGAAGGTTACGAAGACAAAATAAGAGAAATTGTTTCTGGACCGATTCAATTTTCTTTATATGAACTTCGTATTGAGGATCCCACACCACGAAAGCATATTCCAGGATTGGTCTTACGAGAGATATGAATAATTGCTTGGAAACGTAAGGATGATTAAATTATCTTCCCCAGTGTTTGAGGAAACCTAGAACTCCTTTTGTTTTATTAACGATTTGCGAAACGTGGGAATTAAAGGATAGTTTACAATTATGCAACATACCCAGATCAAGAAATTCTAGATCTAGTTGATACTCATTTATTGTGTATCAACAGAGTACTGGACTTCTTCTCTAGAATATCACGTGTTTACACTTTCTTAAATTCGAATCCATTAGATTCATCATACGCCAATAATAAAGGTCCCCAAGATCTGATTGGAGTAAAGAACATTGATAGGAATAGTTAAAGCTATGAAATAGCTTTACATCATCGGCATACATTAATATTCTAGAATTCTTAATACAAGCTGGTAATTCATTTATAAATATTAGAAATAATAAAGGGCCGAAATGACTACCTTGCGCAACACTGGATAAAACAGGAATGATTTTTGATATACATTCTCTAAATAATACACCTTGGTATCTATTTTTAAGATATTTAGAAATCCATTTAAGGAAAACAGGAGAAAATCCGAGTTTATCCAATTTGAACAATAGGAGGTAGTGATTTACTTTATCGAAAGCTTTACTGAAATCTGTGTATATTCTGTTTGTCTCTAAACCGAAATCAAATACAGTTATTACTGAGGTTGTGAACTCCAAAAGGTCAATAGTAGTGGAATATCCTTTTCTAAATCCATGCTGAAATGGCGAAAAATAACAAACAACTTGATGCGAAAAGATTTCAGTAACTATCTTTTCGAAAAGTTTTAGAATAACACTTAATTTAGCAATGCCTCTATAATTGGAAATGATGGATCTGCTTCCAGATTTAAACAAAGGTATAAAATAAGATTTCCTCCAAACTTAAGGAAAATAACCACTAAATATTGATATGTTGAACAAGTAGGTTATTGGAGATATAAGAGAAACATTTTATAACAACACAGCTTGGAACACCGCCAGGTCCACATTTATCAGAATATTTTAGATTCGGTACCACTCTCAGTACCATCGATTTATCTAATGTTGGACAATTTATTAAGGTTGCAGCAGGAATTGGATACGGATAATTGGAAAGTTCATGTAGTTTTTTATCAGAATAGGCGGATGAGAAGAAAGCAGCAAACAGATCGGAAATATCTCCAAATTTCATTATGGATGGTTATCCAGAGACTCGACCATTAGAATTTACAAATTGGTAGAAATATTTTGGATTGTTTTTAAAGTTTCTTTTCACCTTAAAATTATAATTATTGTAACATTGGATATTTTCTGAATTCTAAACTGATCTTGATATGGAGTATCTCATATGGATAAATAGGACTTTTTATATTTTCTATAATTTGTATTTCAAATTTTTCAAGCCATTGAGCTGCTTCGTAGTCCAAGGCGGTCCATGTGAAATTTTTTTTCTCATTGGTATTGATTTCATAAAACATTTAAATAAGCGATCATAGAATTTATTCAAAATGATGTCAATATTACGAGGGCATACTTTATTATAAGGAATATATCAAAAAAATTTTCGGAACAAATTAGGTGATTTAATTTGGAATAATCAGCTTTGCTAAAATCAAAAAACCATCTCATCATTTATATTAGATTGTAATGATAGCTTTGTTTCGACGTATACGCTTATTTCAAGAGTGGGGTGATAAGCATCTTCGGGTGTTAATAATGGATTAATGCGAAGAATATTAAATTCTTCAGGTTGATCAACAAATACAAGATCAAGTAATTTGCCAAACTTGTATACTATGTTATTTATTTGGAATAGTCCTAAATCAGCAATAGCATCCAGTAATTCAATAGATGTTTCCGATCTTATTGACGGTCTTAAAAAGCATGAATCAGGAGTTTCGCACCACTTAATGTTTGGAATATTAAAGTCGCCAAGAACAATTATGGAGTTAAAATTATATTATAAAAAAGATGGATTAATTAACGCTATCAGTGACAGAATTATCGGGATCGGTTGGAGCGCTAATAAGCGAACTCGGGAAAGCGGATTCTCGTATCCGCTCTCTTGAGTGTATGGACGCACTCTTTGCTGTTCCCGTAGTTGTGCCACTTCGCGGCACCTCAAATGAGGAGTACCTAAAGAATATTGGTCTACTTCCTGATAGTGTGAAAGAATTACAAGTTTTTGTGGGGGGGATCCAGCACAGTACGTATCTTGGATAAATACTGTGGAGGTGATCCTAGAAGATTATAAAATAGTGCGCGGAAAACCAATTTTCAGAGCGATTCTGAAAAGCATTAGAGGAAAAATTAGAAGTTGTGCGGACTGTGCGTTAATTTCACATACTATATTCGATGACTATTGGTCAGCAATTAAATCTTGTCTTTCTTTACATTAAGCGGATGAACTTTAGAACATCAATAGGGACAGTTGAGTCAAGGAAATACCAAGTTAGATGAATTTTACGCCAAAGTCAACCACCAGTTTTCACTTATAATTAATAAAATTAAAACAGAAAATTATTCGGTAAAAACAGTAGACGTTCTTATCGAAACATAGGACTTAGTCCAGATCTCTCTAGAATCATTGTACAAAAACCAAAATATCTTCCTGAAACCTACACTGCGTGTCTTGATATACAAAATTTTAATTACCGCAATTATCCCATCCACAATTCTCAAATTCTCATACTAGAAATTTTGTGACAGTCCCAACAAATTTTATGAACAGGAGAAATAATACACCACCAAGAAGACCAAATATGTTCACACAAAATGGGAATAATAACAGAATCCATAACGTTCAAAGAGATTATTTCCAGCTACAAAAGAATAAGCTACCTTCACGTGTAGAACAGATGTACAATCTCGTTATGTAAATTACATGAATAGAGCTCAAATATTTCCATTCAATAGAAAATTTGGATCAGAAGATTACAGGAATAAACAACAGAAGAAAACAAAATGCAAAAATAAAGGATTGGAAAAGTCGAATAGAAGAATATAACCACGAATTTATTTATAAACCAGGTAAATCAAATTTTGTGGCTGACGCCCTCTCCAGATTAAGAACTGAAATAAATATGCTAATCGATACAGATAAGGCATCAGAAGGAAATTCTGAAACTATAACAGCTAGTTAGACTAATTCTATAACTAATTCAATAACTATTACTGCTAGTGAAGCAAATTTCAATACAATAACAGCAAGTGAAGTAAGTTCCTCCACTGCTACGGTTCATAGCGCTGAGCAAGATGCTTCCGATTTGATAAATTCATGAAAAAAAATTCCGGAAAATTATCTCCAGTTACTTCGAGACGTCTTTTGTGAACACTTCATTTTTTTATAAGATAACGATCACACAAAGATGTTGCCAATGAAGAAAGGGTATGCAACATAATTGAAACCGAACATAAAAGAGCGCATCGGATTTTAGTGAAAAATAAAGAAGAAATATTAGAAAGATATTATTTTCCAAAAATGACTAGTCGCATTAAGCATTTGTGAAACATGTGAAACTTGTCGTCTAAACAAGTATGATAGACACCCTTTTAATTCGAAATTTAAAGAGACCTCTACCCCTAAAAACCCTTGTAAAATTCTTCATGTAGACATCTTCGAAATACAGGGAAGAAAATTTCTAAGTTGCATTGATAAATTTATGAAATTTGCTAAATTTGTTCACATAAAAAACAAATCAGCAATTCATTTACGCCAGAAATTCGCAAAGATTATTCGTTATTTTACGGTGCCGAAATTAATTGTCACGGATAATGAAAAAGGTTTTCTAAATCCATTAGTTTCCAACTACATTAGAAGTCTTGGAATTAAAATTTATCAAACACCAATACAAAGAAGCGAGGTAAATGGCCACGTTGAAAGGCTTCGTTCAACTATCATAGAAATATATCGATGTCTACAAAAGGAAGTAAGAAACACTAATACGAAAGAATTTGTATATATTGCAGTGGACTGTTATAATAATACAATACATTCTGTAACAAAAGTGAAACCCAGTGACATATTTTTCAACAGGACTCAACGCATTAACTATCAAAATATTTTCAATTTCCATGAAAAGACCCTGCACGATATTAGAAAGAAAATGAAAAATAATAAGGAATTAAGAAATTTAAGAGCAAACAGAAATCGACAAGACCTTAAATAATATAAACAGGGGACATAGTTTACATTCGGGACAAATAAATTAAACTAAAACAAAAACCTATTTATAAAAGGGAAGTAATAGGCAGAAATAATAGGGTTACTATTGACACAGACACAGGAAAAAGAATCCATAAAATTCATATAAAGAATTAATTCACCCACTTTGATAAAAAATAATGCACAAAATAATATCAGAAATGGAAATTGTAAAAAAATATATATAAAAATAATAGGATTATAAAGTATATGAAAAAATAATAATAACTCTTTTTAATTAAGAAATTTTAAAGAAGATGACTATAAAAATATTGAATAAAAATGAATACGAAAAAAATACAATAATTCAAAAGAATTTGTATTAAAAATTTACAAAGAATTAGGGGAAAATATATAGAAAAGTGAATTCATATTTTACAAAAGTTACCATAAATTTAAAAAAGAATGAATTATATAAAAAATGAAATATAAATATGAATAATAAAATAATTAACAAATATGAAAAATATAAAATTGATAACAATAATTATAATAATTTATAATTTACTGGAATTTATAAAAAATATAATCTACAGAAATGTATATTAAAATTGTTTTATTTTAAAACTTATAAAAATAATAAAATATATAAAATACACAAAGAATAACTAAGAAAGTAATACTTTACAAAAGTCATTAAAAATGAATATTACAGAAATTATAAAATTAATAATCTGCAAGAAATGTAATCTTTTAAGTAGTCTTTTGACTCATTTCGTGATGACATGAAATTTAAATGAAAATTAAAACATATAAAATGAATTAAAAATAAAAATATATAATTAAAACGAAAAAATTACAACAATGAAAAATATATACGTTTTTAAACAGTCTTTTGACTCATTTCATGATAACATGAAATTTATAAAATTTAAATTGAATTATATAAAATTAAAATGAAGAAATTAACTGAAAAATGCATAATTTTTTAAATAGTATTTGACTCGTTCCGTGAGGGAATGAAATTAAATTTAAGTATTAAAAATATATGTAATAAAAGTTTAATATTTAATTATAATAATTTAATATGTCCACAAAAATGAAAAAAACATGTAATTTTGAAATTAAAAAATCAATATAAATAAAGATTAAATTTTAAAATATATTTTTACTGGTGAAATGGTGGATAACAATTCAAAGTTATCAAGGTTCGATTCCTTACCTAGCGTCTACATTAGGCAAATTTTTATCAAAACAAACGTCAAAATCAGTGCGAATATATACAAGGTAATCTTAGTTAAACAGCTGGTTATTATTTTGGTTGTTACAGTTGCCAAACTGCATATATAAAAAACAATAATGAATACGCCATATAGTCGTTTTTGTGCAACTATTGCCACCTTCCTCAAATTCGCGTTTAGTTTGACGTTTGTCTTGATAAAATATTGTGTAATGTAGACACTATGTTACCAACTAATAAAATTTTAATAAAAACAAGAAAAGATAAAAGTAATTATTAACTTTATTTTTTTCTCTCTTTCAATAATAATGAGTAGACTTCTAATAAATTCTGGAGTCTCCGGATTCTGCGTTTTCAAATATCATTCTCCATTAATGACAATGGAATATGGAAGCGGTTGGATTATCAACGGATATTTTAAATTGGTTCATACTACTAATTTAGATGAATTCAGAAAATCATTATATGATATTGAAGATATCGTCAAATACGATCTAGAAGAAAACCCAATGAGAACAATAATCGAATTTCACCTTAATATTACTAAATTACGGCTAAATGAGCTTCAATATAATAAGGCAAGAAAACCACGTTCTCTAAATTGGATTGGATCTGCTTTGAAATGGATAACGGGTTCTCCAGATGCAACTGACCGGGACTACATCTTAAAATCCCAAGACGAAGTAATATTCAACAATAATAACCAGTTTTTTTTATTAATAAACAATAATTTAATATGACACAAGTTTCAGCAAAAAAAGTTAACGAAATGATAACTTACGCTAATCCGTGTGGAGTCTTTACCTGTTTACTTCCATCGGACGCGTCCCCAGGTGGCGGATAGGGGGGATTGGGCGAGAGACACTGGAGGCACTAATGTACGGTGCTGGAGTCCTCTTCCCTTGCCGACATTAATGCATCCTTTGTATCACACCCAGTCCTGAAAACGGTAGGCTTGCTGGACTGGATGCGATGCATTGATGTATTCTATTTGGTGTTTCCGCCGAAGTGAATACATCTCTGACACTGGGTACGGTCTTGGGTCATGCGTTTTCCGTGGACCAAATAAATGGGTCTTATGCACTTTTAAGATCAAGGTGGTTGGTAGCAGTGCCGAGGATCTGAATGATTAGTTAGTGCTAAAAGAAACTAATAGTGAACAGCTCCCCTCTGATGCTGATGGCAAGGGTCAGTTGTATTACAGCCTAGTCCGCGTATGCCGTCACTGCGCGAGATGGTCTATTTTTTACGAGCATACTCGTGGGACCAAAATAGAAAAGAAAAATGGAAACTGATAGGTTAAGTATTGAACAGGACAAAGGGACAACGGACAAAGAAACCAACACTAGGGTAGTAGAAGGGACGGAAGCTGACTTACGAGTTAGGGATAGGGTCAAAGTAGGGGAAAACAATGACGACGTCGGGAAAGGGGGGAAAGATGAGGATGGGGACGATGACATGGACTTAATGAGACTGCATACGGACATCCTCATTCAACACGGACAACTGATGACCCAACTAACGGAGGAGGACAGCCTGCTGGACTCGGCGGAGGACCCTGTAGGATCTGGAGCGACGGAGGGACTGGAGGACCTGTCTCTTTTATCCGATGAAGAGCATGAGACGACAGTGGTCTCTGCACTTGACCGGGGCAAAGAAATCGGAAATGCAGTCACTGCGTCAACTCCGGGTAGGAAGCAGGTGAGCTCGACGGGGGCATCAGGCATGCCAAGGCCTACGGCCAAACCTATTGTTCGGCAGGTAGCGGTAGCATATCCAATGGATGAGCAAGCCGCAACCGACAGCCGAACGAATCTTGAAAAGGCGAAAAACGGTGTTAGGGCCTCTATAGCTGCACTGAATAAGTTGGCTAAAAAGGACCCATCGCTGTTAGACGGGCGGGATAGGCATGTTCGCAGGAAACACCGAAAGAGCATCTACAGGTTTGAACGGACCTATGGCTCCATCGGTGACATCCTGGGATTGTCTTATCTCGATGGTTTTAAAGTGGAGGTAGAAGAAGGTCCGCAAATTGCTCGCAAGGGTAAAGAGTCCGTGTCTACCAACACTTTGGAACCAAAAGTCGACGCTGTCACACAGTGTGATACTCACAAGCCATCCAGCAGTCCTGTAGCTTCTCTCAAGGGAAGCGACAGGGCAGCAAGGATTGGTAGTGGGAAAAAACTCATTGAGAAGAGAGTAGAGAAGGTAAATCAAGCTCTTGCGAGCCCCGCTAAAGGATCTCAAATGAGGTCAATTAGGGGAGCTCTGCCTGGAGATGAGATACCCTCTACCTCTAAGAAAGCAGGTCATTTTCCGCATGACTCTTTTAAAGGTCCCCCTAAGGGAACCATAAAAAGAGTGAGGTCGGGGGATGACCAGCAGATTCCGTCTGCGAAGAAGGTTGGTAATGCACCAAGTGGCCCGTTTAAAAACTCTCATAAGGGAGTAGTAAAGCGGGTAGTATCTGGTGACGTGCAACCTTCATCGTCCAAAAAGGGGAAGGATTCGTCCAAGTCGGACATTCTTCAAGCAGCAGTCATCGACCGTGCTGATCCAGATGGGAGAATCAGTACGGAAATGTGGCGGCTGATTGAGGATAGACTTATGGACGAAATCTTCCAGGCAAGGCACAGACCGGGTGAAATAGCCTTCATGGGTGCAGACTGGACAAGGGGCGTCAAGACTGTTGGTTGCGGTAACAAAGGAACTTTTGAATTCCTGAAAGCCGCGATCAACAGATGTGGCAACCTTTGTCCAGATGCGCAACTGGAGGTTATACCAGCGTCGGAATTGCCTCTGCGACCAATAGTCACGGTATGGATTCCACCACCCATTAAACCGGTGGAAGTCATACTGGGAATATTGGAAGGACAAAATAGGGGGATCAATACAAGTCAATGGAAACTTGTTTCTTCATTGACTTGTAAAGAGAACCAGGGTAAAGATTTCCGATTCGCAGTGGATCGGGAATCTATTAGGAAACTGGACTCATTGGGGGGGGTTGTTACGTTCGGGCTTGGCTACATCAAATTTCGCTACGCGAAAAATGATAAAGCCAAAGAGGTTGCGGATGGTGCAGATAAATCTGCATCATTGTGAAGCAGCCTCGACCGAATTGATAACCTACCTCAGTGAGACCAATGTGGACGTGGCCCTAATCCAGGAGCCTTGGCTAAATGATAACCAGGTCTGTGGTTTAAGGGTCAAAGGATACAAATTGTTCAAGCCGTCCACTGAGGATAAGGTGAGAACTTGTATTTTGGTGAAGAATGATCTTCAGGTAATTCTTCTTAACTCTTTCAGTTATGGTGATCTAACGGTCGTCCAAGGAGAGGCATTGGGAGGCGGTAAATTGGCCTTGGCCTCGGTGTACATGCCCTATGAGGAGTTGGAACCACCAGATGACAGGGTGTGGGCCTTAGCCGAGTACGCAAGACGGAATGGAGTACGTCTATTGCTCGGTTGCGATGCAAATGCACACCACAGTCAATGGGGTAGCAGGGATACCAATAAGAGAGGTGAGTCAACCTTTGATTTTATTATTGCAAATGATCTTTTAATCTGTAATAGGGGTAATACTCCTACGTTCAGAACGAAGGATAGGAATTCAGTAATAGACATCACACTGACCAACTCAAAGGACCTGGTTGAAGACTGGAGGGTGGCCATGGGATGTACTTTCTCTGACCATGGTAGGATAACCTTTAGTCTGAACTTCCGAGGTTCTGAGGGGAAACCTTTCAGGAATCCTAGGAGGACAGATTGGGACGCCTTCGGGCGGGATCTAGGGTCAAGATTGACTAGAACTCCGATGGAGGTCTTGTCGAGAGAGAATCTTGACGAAATAGTGGAGAGGGTAACAGGGTCCATTAACAGAAGCTATGAGCTTAACTGCCCGGTGAGCTATCCGGGTAAAAGGAAACAGCCGGTCTGGTGGTCGGAGGAGTTGAAGGCTCAACGGACCACAGTTGGCAGGCTGTACAACAAGGCCCATAGATCTGGTAGGGACGAGGACTGGGGCACCTATAGAGTGTGTTTCAATAAGTATAAAAAGGACATTAGAAGAGCTAAAAGAGCCTCGTGGATTAGGTTCAGCGAGGCCATTGACTCGGTCAATGAACTTTCCAGATTCAGGAAGATACTGTCAAAGGACCCTAGTGTTCCTGGGAGTATCCAGAGATCAGATGGTTCATGGACGGAGTCTAGTTCTGAGTCACTTAATGTACTTCTGGAAACCCATTTTCCGGGTTGCGGGGATCCATTGGTGGAGGGATCAGGTGAGGGAGAACACTTCTTCACAGAGTCCACCAGTGGGATGATTGGTACAGTGGTAAGTGACCTAATAACGGTGGAGAAGGTCACATGGGCGGTGAATTCATTCGAGCCTTATAAGTCACCAGGCCCGGATGGTATTTTTCCGGCCATGTTGCAGAATGCACCGTTGGTGGTCCGTAAACTACTGGCTGAGATTTTTAAGGGGTGTCTGACACATGGACATATTCCAAGGGGGTGGAGAGAGGTTAGGGTTATATTCATACCGAAAGGTGGAAGGACCTGTCACTCGAAACCCAAGGATTATAGACCTATCAGCCTATCGTCTTTCCTCTTGAAGACTTTAGAGAGACTGATAGATCTGTATTTGAGATCGTCTGGTAGCTCCAGCATCATGAGTAGTGCTCAACATGCTTACCTGAAGGGTAAATCTGTGGAGAGTGCGCTAAGTGATGTGGTGGGTTATATAGAACAAGGGCTTCGGTATAAGGAATACACCATGGCCGCGTTCTTGGATATTGAGGGAGCGTTCAACAATATTGAGATTGACGCTATCAAGCAGGCGCTGGTGAATCTTAAGGTACATGACTTCTTGATCGAATGGATAATCCTCATGCTGAGCAGCAGGATTATCAATTCGAGCTTGGGTGGAGTATGCTTAAGAAAACTAGTGACTAGGGGAACTCCGCAAGGGGGAGTGCTCTCACCCCTGCTGTGGCTAATGGCTGTCGATGTGATTTTGCGTCAATTCGACAGTAGAGGGCGGAAGATCGTGGCTTATGCGGATGATGTGGTCATACTGGTAAAGGGAAAATTTCTTCCCACAATCAGTGAGATCATGCAGTCAGCGCTGGGTGAGCTGTCCTCGTGGGCTGCTGATAAGGGGTTGGGAGTGAACCCGGAGAAGACAGAGTTGGTTCTGTTTACTAGGAGGTACAAGGTAGAGAAATTCAGACTACCGGTACTATGTGGGACTGAACTGAAGCTTTCAGACTCAGCGAAATATCTGGGGGTGTTCCTTGATAGCAAACTGACCTGGAAGAGGAATGTTCAGGAAAGACTCAAGCGTGGCCTCAATGCCTACTACACCTGTAGAAACTCCATAGGTAAGAGTTGGGGACTCAAACCGAAAGTTGTATATTGGATTTACACTTCGGTGGTGAGACCAATCCTTTCATATGGATGTTCTGTCTGGTGGCAGGCACTGGAACGCAAGAGCAATAGGAGCCTTTTGTCGAAGGCGCAGAGGTGTGCTTCGATTGGCATCACGGGTGCAATGAGAAGCACACCACAAGCGGCTCTGGATGTCATACTTCATCTCCTACCCATTGAGGAGTTTGTGAGGGGTATGGCGGCAAAGAGTCTACTGAGACTTAAGGAATTGGGACTATTAGGCTCATCAAGAGCAGGTCACTCCAAGGTCATTTACGAGATCAGTTATGGTGAGGTTAATCTGAACTCTACGGGGGCATCAGATTACATGGCCGCTGAATCGGACTTTGGAGTAAATCCTGTCGTGGTGATACCTGATAGGGAGATCTGGTCCGGCACTGAGAGACTATATGAAGGTTGCGCAGTGTTCACGGACGGATCAAAGATGGTCGAGAGTACCGGGGCGGGGGTCTACATTATGGGCACGGATTTGAAGGGCTCTTTTAGACTCCCTGATGAGTGCAGTGTTTTTCAGGCTGAGATTCTCGGCATCCTGAAGGCCGCGGAAATGATCAGGCAAAACATTGCGAGAGGTACCGAGGTCACTCTCTATGTGGATAGTCAGGCAGCTCTGAAGGCCTTGGGGACACATTTGGTGAGATCCAGGCTAGTAGCTGCCTGTAGAAAGGCACTGAGAGAGTTGATGGAGGACTACATGGTGAGACTCTGCTGGGTGCCTGGCCATTGCAATATTTCAGGCAATGAATTGGCTGATGAACTGGCAAGGCAAGGTGCGGCAGGGAACGTCTCGGATAGAGAGACATATGTGAAACCACCACTAAGTTTCTTCTATGGGAAGATCAATGATTGGATCTTGGTCAGAACCAATTCGGCTTGGGAAAGTAGGGAGGACTGCAAAGTGTCGAGGGCGATATGGCCGGTATTGGACAAGGCAGGCACTACCACTCTCCTGGGCATGAATAGGAAGAGTTTGAGGGTCATGATAGGGGCCATAACGGGTCACTGTATGATAGGAAAGATGAGGTCTAGAATGGATGCTAACAGTTCTGTTTTTTGCAGACTGTGTGAGGACATCGATGAGACCGAGTCTATTGAACACATTGTGTGCCATTGTCCGCGATTACAGCATCGTAGGATGAAGTGGCTGGGTAGACAGTTCCTCGACGGGCTAGGTGACGTTCGGAATGTGGATCTTGTTGACGTCATAGGCTTCGTCATGGGAATTAGCTGCTTGAGGGAGAATCAGGGGTTTAACCCTAGGGGGATTGGTGGCATTGCTGGTCCCCTTCTGTGATTCGTTACGTTTCTGTTCTCTTTTTTTTTTTTTTTTTTTTTTTTACCTTTCACTTTAGTTTTTCTGTACTCTATATTTTCAATTCTATACATTCTATACCCTTATTTCACAACTGTTCTGTTGAAGGGACTCACAATGGACCGGGATCGGTCTCTGGGTGGAGATGTGGTACTGTCTGGTATCACATCTACCTTCTCTATCTATCTATCTATCTAACTTACGCTAATTCCATAAATAAACATATAAACACAGGAAACTTGGAAATTATTATATAAAATAAAGTATTATTACTAAAGGAACAAATTTCTGAAGTAATAAGAGCATCTCAGATGGCAAAAACTGGAATTATAAACACCAATTTATTTGACCAACGTAAGATAGAGAATATCCTGTTAGAAGAGGAGTCACTTCCATACCAAAATATAATAGAAGCTGTTGAATACTCCAAACCGACCATATTCACTTTATGTAATTTCTGTTCCAAAAGTAAGATCGACCAAATATAAGTTAATCCTTGCAAGAGCTTCCATAATAAAGAAGAAACAAGTGGATCTTCAACATAAACAATTTATGATAAATAATTAAGAAACTTACGGAATCACCGGATCCTGCATTTCAATAGGCAAAACAATTTGCCAAAGAAACATACTCAAAAAATTGTCTGAAAATGGATGCGATGCAAGATTACTTACAGGAGGAAATGCAAATTGACACTTTGTTACAAATGACTATGAAGTTATAGAATTAATTAATGACAACACAGTGTTTGTCATAAATTTTCGAGGGACTATACAAAGTGAAATAGAAACGAAGAATGACAACGGAACATTTATCATTCAGTTCAACAATGAAACTTTGCAGATTGGAAATCAAACATTCGTTAGTAAAAAAGCAACATCGATTCAAGCGCTACCATCAATACTGACAAACGTCATAAATAAAGGAGTGAAACTAAACCTTAAGTATATACACGAGTTAAATTTGGAGAATATTATTCACATCAAGAAACTGGGAAATAGCTTTCGAGTCTCAACAATAATCGAAGTTATCATTTTGGTAACCTTAGCTGTAACTTCCTACTTAATATGGAAAAAATTACTAGAACAATTAATATACCAAATTCCAAAGTTATTAATCTGCGGGACGCAGATATTTAAAGGGGGGGGGGGGGCAGTTAACACGCCTAATAATACTATTCCAACCATTCAAACAATCCAACATAATTGCTGATGATGCACGACAGATAATCAGTCCAGCATTCTTGCTGACGATGCACAACAAATAATTAGTGCATCAACTGAACTAGGCCAACGAACTAAATCCAAGTAACGGAAGTATTGTTTCCGTTTACTGTTAATTGGGTCAGTCTGCTTATGCTGACTAAACACTTCTATACAGAAATTTTAATATATAAAGAAATAATAAATTGTATTAATGGATAATTCTTGATCATCATTGTAAACGGTAACCAGCACTCCAAAACTAATCTAATTTGTTTTATTTATTTAACAGGAATAGACAAAGTATATATATATCACATGATCGTTGTCTCTATTGCTACCTATAGTTGATCGTCACCGTTAAATTGACTAAAAAAGCGATTCAAAACCAATATTTTTTGGGTGTTACAAACTAATATAACTTTCATGCACAGAGGAAAACACAGTCGTCATATGGACTAAAAATTACCAAAATCAACTTGTTTGGAATATCGCGGAAAAAAAGAAAGAAATATAATTGTAAATATAATAAAAACGAGTGTTGAAATAACACGCTATATGCTAAAAAGGAAAGAATAATGAATAATCAAAACAAAAACGACGTCGATAACTTCGTCAGAATGAAAGCAAATAGTAAACATTTACTATCTGTTCTTTTACACTACTGAATGTATATTGTACTTTCACGCCCCATGAGCAAAGTTTTTAATTCCAATTATCAACAAAGTAAATATAAATACAACTTATTTTCAATAAACCATAAAATGTTTATCTAAAAATTAAAAACTACATCAACAGTAATAATTTGTAAAAAGATAGTTTTATTGCGGCTGAGCCGAAGAAATATCATAAGCCGATGAAAAATTGGCGAGCAGCTAATTTGCCGCCGGCGATGAAATACACTCCTTAAGCCGCCACTGATAAATTACTGTCGGCTTGTTTCTCTGACGTGTAAATTAGTGATATGAAAGTGTTGAGAAGGTATAACGAAAAAAAATCGGTTAAGTATCGCATAGCATCGAGTACCCAAATGAAAAGTATTGAGTAGTATCGAGTGTTCAAAAGTAGTAGAATTTGTCAGCTCTAGTGTAGATGGGCTGTTACTGCATTACGTCGAGAAAATACCAGAGAAATTTTTATCAAGACAAACGTCAAAATTTTATCAGGATAAAAATTTGCCTAGTGTACACTAAATTTGCCAGTATAATGTAGTGTCTATACTAGACAAATTTTTATTAAAACAAACGTCAAAATCTTTGCGAATCTATACAAGGTAACTTCAGTTAAACGGCTGATTATTATTTTTGGTTTTTACAGCTGCAAAAAAAATTAACTCATAAGTTCGCCTTATTGTTTTTTGCACATGTTTCCACCTTGCATAAATTCGTGCTGATTGTGATGTTTGTCTAGATAAAAAATTGTCTAATATGGACTCTATGTTATTGCAGCGTTAAAACAAAATTGCCTGTGCTCGAATATTGACAAATTTTCCTTGACGTTGCTTGATTTTTGTTGGTACAAAAGTATCAAAAGTCAATGGTTTGTTATGATATACGTTCTCAGACATAAATTTGAAATTTTTTTAACATACATTAGACAAACGTCAAAATTAACACGAATTTGTGGAAGGTGGCAACAGTTTCACAAAAACAGCTATATAGCGTATTCATTATTGTTGTTTATATATGCAGTTTGACAACTGTAACAACTCAAATAATAATCAGCTGTCTAACTCAGGTTATCTTGTATATATTCGCACTGATTTTGAGTTGTTTTAATAAAAATTTGCCTAATGTAGACAGTAGGTAATTAAAACTATTTTTTTGTTCTTCGTACTTTTGGTCCTCGCCGCCGACCTCTTTAAGGCGTTACCGACGATGATAACTTTAAGTCGGCATGGTTTTCAGATAGGAATGCTATATTGCTTGACCGTGCTCAATAGATTTTATGCTTTGGAAATTAAACAAAGAATTTTATGGCTGCTGGACCAATCGCTGAACGCAATCAGGGTATTTATATATATGTATGTATATATCTAAATTTTATTAACAAAGTATTCCGTTAAAGATGCGACAATATACGTTGGTGGTCTTGATGATAAAGTGTCTGAAACATTATTGTGGGAGTTGTTTGTGCAAGCCGGCCCTGTAGGTAAGATGTTCAAAAATTTTTAAATTATTAATAAGGAAAGTATATAGTACATAAACACAATGAAACCTAAAATGTCGCTTTTTCTGAAAAGATTTGCTCTCTAATTGATTTGGCAATAAGTTATTCCATAGTAGTAAACATCAAAATTTGCAACTATAGACCTCCAATTAATGCTATTTATTATTTAAAAAATTTAAATCCCACATACGGTGATCCAAATAAAAATTTGTACACAAAGTACTTCCTTTTTTAAGTCGGCGTATCTCTATTGCGCTTGAAGTTGAAACCAATTATTATTATTAATTATTATACTATTATTATATTATTATTAATTATACTATTATTATATTATTATTATTAATTATTATTACTAATTATTATTATTACTAATTATTATTATTATTTATCATTAATTATTATTATTATTAATTATTCTTATTATTAATTATTATTATATTAATTATTATTGTTATTAAATATTATTAATTGTTATTAAATATTATTAATTGTTATTATTATTAATTATTATTATTAATTGTTATTATTATTAATTATTATCATTATTATTATTAATTATTATTATTAATTATCATTATTATTAGTATTTATTACTATCATTATTATTATTATTTATTATGATAGATAGATAGATAGAGAAGGTTGATGTGATACCAGAAGGTACCACATCTCCACCCAGAGACCGATCTCGGTCCATTGTGAGTCCCTTCGTTGAGAGCTGTGAAATATAGAATACAGTACACAAAAATAGGTGAGTAGGAGTAGAAAAGAAAAGAGTAGGAATGAAACGAATCATATAGGGGGATTAGCAATGTTTCCAATCCCCCTAGGGTTATATCCCTGATTCTCCCTTAAACAGACGAAGCCTATGACGTCTACAAGATCTGCGTTTCGAACGTCAGTTAGCGTGCCGAGGAATTGGCTACCCAGCCATTTCATCCTACGATGCTGCAATCGTCGACAATGGCACACAATGTGCTCAATAGACTCGGTCTCGTCGACGTCTCCACACATTCTACAAAAAACGGAATTGCTAGCGTCCCATCTAGACCTCATCTTCCTTATCAAACAGTGACCCGTTATGGCCCCTATCATGATTCCTAAGCTCTTCCTATTCAAGCCCAGGAGAGTGCTAGTGCCTGCATTTTTCAGTGCTGGCCATATCGCCCTCGACACTCTACAGTCCTCTCTACTCTCCCAAGCCGAATTGGTTCTGACCAAGATCCAATCATTGATCTTCCCATAGAAGAAACTTAGTGGTGGTTTCACATAGGTTTCCCTCTCCGAGACATTCTTTGCTGCGCCTTGCCTTGCCAGGCACCCAGCAGAGTCTCACCGTGTAGTCCTCCATCAGCTCTCTCAGTGTCTTCTTACAGGCAGCAACTAGCCTGGATTTCACCAAATGTGTCCCCAAGGCCTTCAGAGCCTCCTGACTGTCCACATAGAGAGTGACTTCGGTACCCCTCGCAACGTTCTGCCTGATTATTTCTGCGGCTTTCAGGATGCCGAGAATCTCAGCCTGAAAAACGCTACACTCATCAGGGAGTCTAAAAGAGCCTTTCAGATCCGTGCCCATAATATAGACCCCCGCACCAGTACCTATGTTCATCTTTGATCCGTCCGTGAACACTGCACAACCTTCATATAGTCTCTCAGTGCCGGACCAGATCTCCCTATCAGATATCACCACGACAGGATTTACCCCAGTGCCTGCCATCAGACATAACAACCATAAGCAAGAATTGGTCTCACCACCGAAGTGTAAATCCAATTTACAACTTTTGGTTTGAGCCCCCAACTCTTACCTATGGAGTTTCTACAGGTGTAGTAGGCATTGAGGCCACGTTTGAGTCTCTCCTGAACATTCCTCTTCCAGGTCAGTTTACTATCAAGGAATACTCCCAGATATTTCGCTGAGTCGGAAAGCCTCAGTTCAGTTCCACACAGTACCGGTAGTCTGAAATTCTCTACCTTGTACCTCCTAGTAAACAGAACCAACTCTGTCTTTTCCGGGTTCACTCCCAACCCCTTATCAGCGGACAGCTCACCCAGCGCGGACTGCATGATCTCACTGATTGTGGGAAGAAATTTTCCCTTTACCAGTACGACCACATCATCAGCATATGCCACGATCTTCCGTCTCTGCTGTCGAATTGACGCAAAATCACGTCGACAGCTATTAGCCACAGCAGGGGTGAGAGTACTCCCCTTTGCGGAGTCCCCCTAGTCACTAGTTTTCTTAAACATACTCCACCCAAGCTTGAATTGACAATCCTGTTGCTTAGCATGAGGATTATCCATTTGATCAAGAAGTCATGTATCTTAAGATCCACAAGCGCCTGCTTGATAGTGTCAATCTTGATATTGTTGAACGCTCCCTGAATATCCAAGAACGCGGCCATGGTGTATTCCTTATACCGAAGTCCTTGTTCTATATAACCCACTACATCACTCAGCGCACTCTCCACAGATTTAGCCTTCAGATAAGCATGTTGAGCACTACTCATGATGCTGGAGCTACCAGAAGATCTTAAATATAGATCTATCAGTCTCTCTAAAGTCTTCAAAAGGAAAGACGATAGGATGATAGGTCTATAGTCCTTGGGTTTCGAGTGACAATTCCTACCACCTTTCGGTATGAATATGACCCCTACCTCTCTCCACCCCTCGGTATATGTCTAGACACCCTTTAAAGATCTCAACCAGTAGTAGACGAACCACCAACGGTGCATTCTGCAACATGGCCGGAAAAATACCATCCGGGCCAGGTGACTTATAAGGCTCAAATGAATTCACCGCCCATGTAATTTTCTCAACCGTAATCAGGTCTCTCACCACTGTTTCAATTATCCCACTGGCGGACTCTGTGAAGTGCTCTTCCTCACCTGATCCCTCCATCAATGGTTCACTACAACCCGGAAAATGGGTTTCTAAAAGTACATTAAATGACTCAGAGCTAGACTCCGTCCATGAACCATCTGATCTCTGGATACTCCCAGGAACACTAGGGTCCTTTGACAGTATCTTCCTGAATCTAGAAAGTTCATTGACAGAGTCAATGGCCTCGCTGTACTTAATCCACGAGGCTCTTTTAGCTCTTCTAATGTCCTTTGTGTACTTATTGAAACACACTCTATAGGTGCCCCAATCTTCGTCCTTACCAGTTCTATGGGCTCTGTTGTACAGCCTGCCAACTGTGGTCCGTTGAGCTCTCAACTTCTCAACCGGCTGTTTCTTTCTACCCGGATAGCTCACCGGGCAGTTGAGCTCATAGCATCTGTTAATAGACCCCGTTACCTTTTCTACCACTTCGTCAAGATTATCTCTCGACAAGAACTCCATCGGAGTTCCAGTCAATCTTGACCACAGATCCCGCCCGAAAGCGTCCCAATCCGTCCCTCTAGGATTCCTAAAAGGGTTCTCTTCAGAACCCAGAAAGTTCAGATTAAAGGTTATCCTGCCATGGTCAGAGAAATTGCACCCCATAGCCACCTTCCAATCCTCAACTAGGTCCCTAGAGATAGTCAATGTGATGTCTATTACCGAATTCCTATCCTTCGTCCGGAACGTAGGGGTATTACCCTTATTACAGATTAAAAGATCATTCGTAATAATGAAATCAAATGTTGACTCACCTCTCTTATTGGTATCCCTGCTACCCCATTGACTGTGGTGTGCATTAGCATCGCAACCGAGCAATAGACGTACTCTGTTTTGCTTGAAATATTTTTATAGAAAATAAAAAAACGGGTATTAGAATTTTTTCTATATAATTGGGTTTTATTTTAGCTCGGGTTTTTCTTAATATGTACGTACCGTACGCTTGGGGTTTACAAATGTAAGTAAGTTTTACAAAAAATTATGTATATTAAGAATGTGGGAAAATGTCAAAGGGTAAAAAACATAGAAAACAGCCACTGAACAATAATTAGTAGCTGTTTACACTATGCGCGTAAACATCCCGCCCCCCCTTGCAGTACTGCAACAAGAAAGGCTAAAGATTGCTCGGGTAAAATAAAAATAGAAATATGTACCCTATTTTTTACAATAATACAAATAAAATTTTATTCTTTTAAAAATCACATTAATTACTTTGGTGGCCGGATTTTGTAACTAGGGGTACTCTTGTTGTGGGTAGAGCTGCTGCTACGGTTGCGGGTAGTGCTGCTGCTGATGATGAAGCTGCTGTTGCGGCTTATAGAACTGCTGTTGATGCTGGTGGGGCCAACATCAGTGCTGTTTTTGGTGGTGCGCCGCTTTTCATTCCTCCGGCGTTTGGGGTTGAAAAAAGAAATATAAAAAAAAAGAAAGAAAAAAAGGGAGAATTAGTTTGTTTCTTTGGGTAAGAGAACAAGCTTCATTATTGGGCGGGTGAAAATGCCAGAAGATGTTACCACGTCCGCTGAGCGGACTTCAGAGTCCTGTCCGACATGGGTCTTCACTATTCGACCTAGACCCCACTCATTGGGGGGTAAATTATCCTGACGAACAACAACTAAATCTCCTAGTTGGAAGTCCCTTTCTGGATATTTCCATTTTACACGACCATGGAGTTCTTTGAGGTATTCCTCTTTCCATCGCTGAGCAAACTGATGATGAAGCACCTTGAGTTTTTGCCACCTGTTGGCTACACTCAAAGAAAGATCAGAATGATCTGGTTCAGGGGGTGAAAGAAGAGGTGCTCCAATAAGGAAATGGCCTGAGGTTAAAGGAACTAAATCATTGGGATCTTCACTTATAGCAGTTAAGGGTCTTGAATTCAGGCATGCTTCTATTCGAGTCAACATTGTCGTAAATTCCTCAAAGGTAAATTTCTGAACTCCAGAAATTTTTCGTAAATGAGTTTTAACACTCTTTACGCCGGCTTCCCATAAGCCGCCCATATGAGGTGCTCCAGGGGGTATAAAATGTCATTCAATGGGTTGAAAACTATTTCGTACTAAGACTTTCCTTCGTAACTCAGGTAAAAAATGTTTACGGTCGGTTTCTAAAATATTAGCCGCACCTACAAAGGCAGTACCAAATGTGAAGGACAGCCTCGTCGGGAGAAAAATCAGGAGAATGCAGCAAGGAATGTTTCCGTCGATATATCACCAGTCGCCTCTAAATGAATTGCCTTTGTTGCAAAACAAACGAACACAAGGACATAGCCCTTAGTTATTCGACAAGCCCTACCAATGTAAGACTTAATATCAAACGGACCAGCGAAATCTAAGCCGGTATGGGTAAACGGTCTCGAAAAAGACGCTCGTTCAGGGGGTAATGCAGCCATTATCTGCTGACAGGATTTTTTCCTGTAAACTGTAAATTCCTTGCAATTATGAATCACAGTACGAATTAAGTTCTTTAATTTCGGGACCCAAAACTCACTTCTAATTAATCGGAGCATTAGAGAATGTCTGCCATGGGCTGAACATTTGTGGACATGTTCCACATATAAACGGGTAAAACGTGCCGAATAAGGTAAAATCCTTGGGTGTCGCTCATCATATGTCAAGCCAGATGATCTGACTAATCGACCATTAATTCTTACGAAACCATTTTAGTCGATAAAGGGTTCACTGTGAGAAAATTACTTTTTGTCGGTAAAGGGGTACCTTTTGAAAGAGTATTATATTCCGGAATAAAATTTCGTTGACATACGAGCACTAATCGATCACGATTAATTTCATTTCTTTTTTGGGTTAAATCTAAGGCGTTGTACAAACATTTTCGAGTTTTCAAATATGTTAAACACCTGAACCAATACGAAATAATTCGCATTGCTTGGGGTAAATCTGAAAAGCGCTCAAGTATGTCATTAGAGGGTTTTGTCTGAACCAAAAATGATTGAACTTCTAAATGTTGATGATCGGTAACAGAACGCTGGGGCCAATATTCTTGAGGTTTCGTTAGCCAAGAAGGACCATGCCACCACAAGGAATTTTCAATTAAGTCACGAGCTAGAGCTCCGCGACTTGCGAGATCGGCGGGGTTATCTTTGGAGTCAACATGAAACCAATTTTCGTTACCAACACAGTTCACTCCGAACGTGACCGTATTTAACTCATAGTCCTTTACGTCAACTTCGGGGTTTTCCCGGTACAATATTCGTTGGAATTGGGTTTGATTGGAATGAATCCATATTTGGCGATACATCTTTTCAATGTCCGCGTTAAAGACATATTTGAAAAGTCGCCATTAGAATTAGTACCGTAAGATCTGCCTGCAAAACAGGCCCGGGATATAAAATATTATTCAAGCTCACGCCATTAGAAGAGGGGTTTGAAGCATTAAATACTACTCTCAGTTTAGTAGTGATGCTATCGGGTTTAAATACGGCGCATTTACACTCGGGAGTTCAACAGCTCTAATATGTCCCAATTCAAAATATTCATTAATCACGCGCTATATCGAGAATCTCCTAAAGTTAACTCATTAAGAAATTCTGGACGAAAGGGGACTGAAACTACATAGCGACCATCGGGGTTTCGATATGTGGTGGACCGATAAAGTTCTTCGCAATATTCGTCGGCTTCTGAAAAACGGGTGGCTAGTGGAACTTCTTCTAGTTCCCAAAACCGAGAAAGTTGATTATTTAAATCAATTTGGGAGCAAAAGTTTGCAACGAGTGATATCTGATATCTTTAATGTGGACTATACATGTAGTCGAGCCTAAGAGGACTGTAGAATGAGGGTTTTGGCTCAGATGTGCTGAATAAGTATGGGTATTTTGAGCGGCTGTAGAAGTTGAAGGGTTATAATTAAGAGGGGTTTGTATTTGATTGTTTGCTGGGTTTATATTCTGAGTGGTCTGCTCGGTAATAGCAGAATCAGTAGCAAAAGGTAGTTGGGATGAAACTACACTGGAAATGTCTCCCTGTAACCTTACATCTCCATGTAACAAGGAGTGATGTCTCTGTTTACAAAGGAAATAAACATTAATACTTTTACAGTTCTTATATTCATGAGAGGTCGCAAGGCAATTTGTACAACATTTAAGTTTTTTAACGGTCGACATTCTCTCGTCAACACTTTGACTCCAAAATGAAGGACAAAGTCTTAGGGGGTGCGATCCTTGACACATAAAACAACGACAAGTTGTTGGGGTGGAAACAGTTTTTGTAGCGAAACTTTGGACTTTCCTTGAATCATTTGAAGATTTTTTCGAGACATTAAAATTATGATTTTTACGGGGGTTTGCAGTACTCAAATTTTTGTTCGGGTTTTGAACGGATTGCGATTGAGACTGCCTTATGTCTGAAATCGATTCAAGAGTCTTGAAATGAGCAGTCAGAAATGCGTCCATATCTTCCCATTTAGGAGTTTTCGTACAAAGTTTCTTTGACTGTTGCCAAAGACTCAGAGTGTTTTCAGGTAACTTTGTAACACAAATATATACTAATATTACGTGATAAAAAACTTCTGGGGTTCTTCAAGCAATGAAAGATTCGTAATACAATCATTAATAGTCCGCTGTAGATTTTTTATACTTAAACCATTTTCTTGGGATAGGGGTTTAATACTTAAAAGAGTACGAAGCTGTTCATTAATTAGGGCCCCTTTGTTCTCAAACGTGTCAACCAACTTTTTCCATGCAATTGCATAGCCATCGTTAGTTAACGGGACGGTTTGTATGACATCATGGGCATCTTTGCCAATTTTTTGTAACAAATAATACAGTTTTTGAACTGGTGTTAATCGGGGGTTATTGCCATACAACGCAGAGAACATGTCTCGGAAAGAGGGCCAGCTCTTATAGTCACCATAGAAAATAGGGATATCACAAGGGGGTAAATTCATAATGGGTATTGATGTTTCCATTAACTTTTCAGCCTGAGCGGCCGATCTTAAGCGGTCCATATGGGCCGTAATTAATGATATACCACGGGTATATGTACTATAAGAGCCCATATATCGGGACTTAACCTCGACAATTTGCGGGCTTTTCTTTTGTTCAGCCTCAATCAACAAAGTGTCGTATGTTGACCTAACAGCTTCCCATAAACGGTTAAGTTCCTTTTCATGACTAATTAACGAACCTATTCTGTGTTCAGAAGCGGGTATAATGGCAACATATGCCTCAAAGTCTGCTAAACGATCTGTATTACGAATTAAAGCTGATAGATCCATTTTTGATCTTAATTTGTATTGAGTAATTTTTAAAAAAGCAAATAAAAATGTGTTAAAACTAAAAATCGAACTAATCGTTCAAAAAAGGGGTAAATTAGTATTATTTCAAAATTAATTGAAAAAAGCTTGAAAATTATCACGTTAAAACTGAGAATTTATATAAAAGGGGTAAAAATAATAAAAACAAAAAATAAATTTTGCAAAAACGGGGAAAAATTCGAAAAAGGTCAATAAGTTTTCAACAAAGTTGTATAAATTTAAAAATAAATAGAGTAATGTTTCAAAAAAATAAACGGTAAATATCAAAAAAGGGTGGATATAAAAAAGTAGAGTTTAATTTCAAAAAAAAAATAAAGTAAAATAATAATAGCGAAAGCGATTTTGTACTTTGTTCACTAACTCAGAACAAATATTCAAATTCTAAGGGGTTTAATTACAATTTTCGTAAAAATTTTGGGTAAAAAATATTTTAAAACAAATAAATTAATTATAAAATCACTTTCGCAGTTACAAATGGTATAAAAATAATAAATACACTAGCACAGATAATAAATAAACACGGTTACTCACTTTCGGGTGAACGAATAAATTAATTTTCGTCAAAAAATATATAAATTATTCTTCAAATTTACTTTATCCCGAGTAAAAACAATATTGAATTAATAAAGTGCACAAATGAGTTAAAATTATGTAAAAAACTGAGTAAAAATGCACTTTATCAAATAAAATTTAATAGTAACCGGTTTATTCGTTTGTCAAAATTATACAGCACTAGTGTTATGGTAATGTGTAACAAGAGAAACACAAGAAGAAACAACCACCAAGAGGGAGTAATAAACTGTGTTTTTGTTTTTATTAAAATACAAAACACTCTCAGTCACTAGAAACGACACACACGATATTTTTGTTTGTTTATTATTATCAAAAAACACTATAAACACAAGAAATATAATTTATTAATTATTCGCGTGTCTGTCTGTTTTTTTTTACAAAAAACTAACGAGTAAAAATTTGTTTTATTTATTCTCTTTTGTGCTATGTTCTTTAAACTAAAAAAAAGGAAAAGCACACGCGAATAAAAAAACACTTTGGGGTAAAATATAAAAAATAACAAAGGGGTTTTTGCCACTTTTTGTTCAATTGTGTTTTGCCGACGGCAATTTGTGTTTCTAGCACTGATCTTGTTTGTAGGTTTTTGTCTTTTTTTTTTTCTTTCACTTGTGTTTGCACTTTTCACTTTTAAATTCAAACAACTTACCTTTTTAATTGTTTGAGGGAGGGTTTAAAAAAAAAATAAAACCAAAACAGGATTTATCCAAAAAGAGTGCGGGTTTCCAAAAGGAGGGTTCTGAAAATAGAATATTTTCTTAAAACTATTTCAAGTTCACGGGGGGTTTCTTAAATATCCGGTTCGATGGACCAAAAAATGTTTTGCTTGAAATATTTTTATAGAAAATATATATAGAAAATAAAAAAACGGGTATTAGAATTTGTTCTATATAATTGGGTTTTATTTTAGCTCGGGTTTTTCTTAATATGTACGTACCGTACGCTTGCGGTTTACAAATGTAAGTAAGTTTTACAAAAAATTATGTATATTAAGAATGTGGGAAAATGTCAAAGGGTAAAAAACATAGAAAACAGCCACTGAACAATAATTAGTAGCTGTTTACACTATGCGCGTAAACATACTCCATTCCGTCTTGCGTACTCGGCTAAGGCCCACACCCTGTCATCTGGTGGTTCCAGCTCCTCATAGGGCATGTACACCGAGGCCAAGGCCAGTTTGCCGCCTCCCAATGCCTCTCCTTGAACGACCGTTAGATCACCATAACTGAAATAGTTAATAAGAATTAACTTAAGTTCATTCTTCACCAGAATACAAGTCCTCACCTTATCCTCAGTGGACGGCTTGAACAATTTGTATGCTTTGGCCCTTAAACCACAGTCCTGGTTATTATTTAGCCAAGGCTCCTGGATTAGGGCCACGTCCACATTGGTCTCACTGAGGTAGGTTATTAATTCGGTCGAGGCCGCTTCACAATGGTGCAAATTTATCTGCACCATCCGCAACCTCTTTGGCTTTGTCATTTTTCGTGTAGCGAAATTTGATGTAGCCAAGCCCAAACGTAACAACTCCCCCCCCCCCCCCCAATAAGTCCAATTTCTTAATAGATTCCCGATCCACTGCAAATCGGAAATCTTTTCCTTGGTTCTCTTTACAAGCCAATGAAGAGACAAGTTTCCATTGACTTGTATTGATCCCCCTATTCAGTCCTTCCAATATTCCCAGTATGACTTCCACCGGCTTAATGGGTGGTGGAATCCATACCGTGACTATTGGCCGCAGAGGCAATTCCGACGCTGGTATAACCTCCAATTGCGCATCTGGATAAAGGTTGCCACATCTGCCAATCGCGGCTTTCAGGAACTCAAAAGTTCCTTTATTACCGCAACCAACAGTCTTGACACTCCTTGTCCAGTCTGCACCCATGAAGGCTATTTCACCCGGCCTGTGCCTTGCCTGGAAGATTTCGTCCATAAGTCTGGATCAGCACGGTCAATGACTGCTGCTTGAAGAATGTCCGACTTGGACGAATCCTTCCCCTTTTTGAACGATGAAGGTTGATCGTCACCAGATACTACCCGCTTTACTGCTCCCTTATGAGAGTTTTTGAGCGGGCCACTTGGTGCCTTACCAACTTTCTTCGCAGATGGAATCTGATGGTCATCCCCAGACCTCACTCTTTTTATGGTCCCCTTAGGAAGACCCTTAAAAGAGTCATGCGGTGCATGAGCTGCTTTCTTGGAGGTAGAGGGTATCTCATCTTCAGGCAGAGCTCCCCTAATGGACCTCATTTGAGCTTCCTTAGCGGGGCTCGCAAGAGTTTGGTTTACCCTCTCTACTCCCTTCTTAATGTGTTTTGTCCCACTACCAATCCTAGCTGACCTGTCCTTTCCCTTGAGAGAACTTACAGGACTGCTGGATGGCTTGTGAGCAACTCCATGATTGTTAGCGCCGACTTGTGGTTCTAAAGTGCTGGTAGACACGGACTCTTTACCCTTGCGAGCAATTTCCGGACCTTCCTCTACCTCCACTTTAAAACCATCGGGATAAAACATTCCCAATATATCACCGATATCTCATCTTCAGGCAGAGCGAACATGCCTATCCCGCCCGTCTAACAGCGATGGGTCCTTCTTAGCCAACTTATTAAGTGCAGACATGCCTGATGCCCCCGTCGAGCTCACCTGCTTCATACCCAGTGATGACGCAGTGACTGCAGTTCCACTCTCCTTGCCCCGATCAAGAGCAGAGACAACTGTTGTCTCATGTTCTTCATCGGATCCAAGAGACAGGTCCTCCAGTCCCTCCGTCGCACCAGATCCTACAAGGTCCTTCGCAGAGTCCAGCAGGTTGTCCTCCTCCGTCAGTTGGGGGCAGTAATTGTCCGTGTTGTATGAGGATGTTCTTATGCAGTCTTAGAAAGTCAATGTCATCGTCCTCATCCCCATTCTTCCCCCCTTTCCTAACGTCGTCATTGTTTTTCCCTACCTCGACCCTATCCCTAGCTCCTGTGTCAGCGTCCGTCACTTCCACTTCCCCAACCCAATCTCCTTTGTCTTTTTCCTCCATTAACCTATTTGTTTTTATATTTGCTGCTTCTTCAATTTTGTCCCACGAGTGAGCACGTAAAAAAAGACCATCTCGTGCAGTGACGGCGTACGCGGACTAGGCTGTAATACAACTGACCCTTGCCATCAGCATCAGAGGGGAGCTGTTCTCTATTAGTTTCTTTGCGCACTAACTAATCATTCAGATCCACGGCACTGCTACCTACCACCTTGACCTTAAAAGTGTATGATACCTCTTTATTTGGTCCACGAAAAACGTATGGCACCAAGACCGTACCCAGTGCCAGAGATGTATTAATTTCGGCAGAATCACAATTTGAATACATCAATGCACCACATCCAGTCCAGCAAGCCTTCCGTTTCCAGGACTGGGTGTGATACAAAGGATGCATTAATGTCGGCAAGGGAAGAGGGCTCCAGCACCGTACATTAGTGCATCCAGTGTCTAACGCCCAATACCCCCTATCCACCACCTGGTAACGCGTCCGATGGGAGTAAACAAGTAAAGACTCCACACGGATTATTTATTATTATCATTATTATTATTATTTTATTATTATTATTATTATTATTATTATTATTATTATTATGATTATTATTATGATTATTATTATTATTATTATTATTATTATTATTATTATTATTACTATTATTATTATTATTATTATTATTATTATTATTATTATTATTATTATTATTATTATTATTACTATTATTATTATTATTATTATTATTATTATTATTATTATTATTATTATTTTATTATTATTATTATTATTATTATTATTATTATTATTATTACTATTATTATTATTATTATTATTATTATTATTATTATTATTACTATTATTATTATTATTATTATTATTATTATTATTATTATTATTATTATTACTATTATTATTATTATTATTATTATTATTATTATTATTATTATTAATATTATTACTATTATTATTATTATTATTATTATTATTATTATTATTATTACTATTATTATTATTATTATTATTATTATTATTATTATTATTATTATTACTATTATTATTATTATTATTATTATTATTATTATTATTACTATTATTATTATTATTGTTATTGTTGTTGTTGTTGTTGTTGTTGTTATTATTATTACTATTATTATTATTGTTGTTGTTGTTGTTGTTATTATTATTATTATTATTATTATTATTGTTATTATTGTTATTATTATTATTATTAATATTATTATTATTATTATTATTATTATTATTATTATTGTTTTTATTAGTATTACCATTATTATTATTATTATTATTATTATTATTATTATTATTATTATTATTATTATTGACTATTGACCTTTATAAAATAATTAATTGCATTGTTATGAGGATGTACTTAAAAGTATTACAACAATTAACATCTAAATAATTAAGTACGAAAACTATTAATACCACAGTATTATGGAAAAGTTGTAAAAAAAAACCTTTTACATACTTAAACGTTATAAGAAATTTTATAAACAACATCAACTATTAATACTCTAAGTAAAAAAGAGTCTTAGTGATTGTTTGGCAAATTTCTTATTATTTCATATGTAGACATTCTGCATTTTTCATTAAATGACAGAGTAGTTCCCTTGCAAATGAATTAAACATTTTATGGTTAAAGTTTCTATGCAATAGATCAGTTGAATATCTGGGGTGTAGGTTATGAATTATTTTCAAATTTTTTATTTTGTATTCTCCGTAATGTTTTTGTGTAAGTTTTAGCAGACTTGGAATCGGTAGATCAAAATTGGTCGAATATTAGTAGTTTTCGAAAGGGCTATAATACTACCTCGTTACTTCTTACACTTTCTGATTCTATTAGAGAGATTATCAATGTTTCTCTTGACTTGTGTAAAGCATTCAATTCGGTTAGCCATGTGACCTTGATAAATAAACTTAAAGAATATTAGTAGTTTTCGAAAGGGCTATAATACTACCTCGTTACTTCTTACTCTTTCTGATTCTATTAGAGAGATTATCAATGTTTCTCTTGACTTGTGTAAAGCATTCAATTCGGTTAGCCATGTGACCTTGATAAATAAACTTAAAGATCTTCAAAAATTTTACTCAAATAGAAATAATAACATCATTAATGGACCCAGAATAAGGGTGTGAATATAAATTCGTTAGTTAGATACGTCCCACATGTCTGTTAACTATATTCCAAACACTGTAAAGTAGTTGAGTTTATTTAATTTGACTTTTTTTTACGGAAAAAATCGTTTATAAAAATAAATTTTAATGTTTTATTAAATAAAACATAACTGTTTAAAATTTTAAGCAAAAAATATAAAGATATGTCTCAAGAATTAAATTGTGTTGTATCAAAAATACCCATATTCAGGCCACATTGCGGGCCAGTTCGGACAGACCTGAATTGGGTTGTGATATATCGCGTGAAAGCTCTAGAGGAGTACAACTCAAAACTACACAGGGTATATCCAGTTGTTTCTCAGGAGTAATGATACGAGGTGATGAAATTTGGCAAAATTCAATAAGTCTAAGAAACAGGGGAGAGCTTTGGATAGGACTGCGAAGTGAAAGCGGTGTGAGACCACCTCTAGGCTTTTACATCAGGTGAGTGGATTCGGGATAGAACCAATCATGCTTGGAAATGTAGAACGGATTGCAGATTATCAAGGGTCCTATGGCTCAAACTTGATAGAGCAGATACAAATCTACTTTTGGGCATGAAAAGGTAAAATCTGAAGACTATGATAGGTATTCTGACAGGTCATTGTCCCATAGGGGGAATTATAGGGAATTGGGATAGAGGTTCATCCGGTCTTTGCAGAATGTTCGAAGATAATGAGGAGCTAGAGACGGTGGAACATATCATATGTCACTGTCCATGTCTACAACTAAGTAGGCAGAAATGGTTAGGCAGTCGATTCCTTGACGAATTGGACAGTATATCGAGAATAGATCTCAATAGACTAATAGGATTCGTCATGGGGATAGACTGGCTAAGAGGTGGTCGTTGGCTTAGAGCGAGCGATTTGGGGCGGTAGTACTTTTCCTTTCCAGATTCTTTCTATTCTTTTCTATACTTTTCTTGGTCTCAGCTTTTTCTCTATCATTTTCCTTCCTGCTCTTTTCTATATCTCGTCTGTAGTTTCTTTCTATATTCTTTACGAAGAGACTCATAATGGACCTCTTGGTCTCCGAGTGGATGCACAAGCACTCTTCTGAGTGCTGTGCAACCCTTCTCTACCTACCTACCTACCTAAGAAACAGGGGGCCATATTTTGATTTTGGCCATACCTGAATGGGGTTATGGTACATCAGATTAAAGGTCTGTTGGAGTAGAACCCAAAACTGTTCACTTATTTACAAGGTAAGATACTACGAGGGTCGGAACTTTGCGCAAATTCTTATAAATTCACACCTGAATGGGGGGCTTTTTGGACAGACCTGAATGGGGTTGTGATACATCGAATGAAAGCTCTAAGTTAGTAGATTTTAAAACTATGTAGGATATACCAGTTGTTTCTCAGGAGACATGCTACGAGGGGTGGAATATAATTATTCATATTTCAGAGATATATATATCATATTGTGTGTGGGGGGGATTTACGAGAGACCTGATTGGGGTTGTGATACATCGGATGAAAGCTCTAAGGGAGTAGATCTCATAACTATATAGGGTATATCCATCTGTTTCTGAGGAGACATGCTACGAGGGGCTGAATACACTTATTCATATTTCAGACATATGTATTCCATGTTGTGGGGGGGGGGCATTTACGACAGACCTGAATGGGATTGTGATACATCGGATGAAAGCTCTAAGGGAGTAGATTTCAAAACTATATAGGGTATACCCAGTTGTTTCTCAGGGAACATGCTACGAGGAGTGGAATATAATATCAATATTTTTCAATGATATATATTTCAAGTTGTGGGAGGGCCATTTCGAGCAGACCTGAATGGGGTTGTGATACATCGGATGAAAGCTCTAAGGGAATAGATTTTAAAACTATATAGGGTATACCCAGTTTTTTCTCAGGAGACATGCTACGAGGGGTGGAATATAATTATTCATATTTCAGACATATATTCCATGTTGTGGGGGGGGGCATTTATGACAGACCTGAATGGAGTTGTGATACATCGGATGAAAGCTCTAAGGGAGTAGATTTCAAAACTATATAGGGTATACACAGTTGTTTCTCAGGAGACATGGTACGAGGGGTGGAATATAATTATTCATATTTCAGAGATATATATTCCAAGTTGTGGGAAGGCCATTTCGGACAGACCTGAATGGGGTTGTGATACATCGGATGAAAGCTCTAAGGCAGTAGATTTGAAACCTATATAGGGAATACCCAGTTGTTTCTCAGGGAACATGCTACGAGGTTTGGAATACAATGCCATAGTTGTTTAATAATTTATATTCTAAGTTGTGGTAGGGCCATTTAGGACAGTCCTGAATCTTTAGATTTATGATTTATGATATATCAGATGAAAGCTATAAGGAAGCAAGTCTCCAAAACTATATACGTTTCTATGAATACGTGATACGAAAGTTCGTTCATAATATTATATACATGTATCATTCATCCCTCAAGACTTTTTTAAAAAATGACAATTTCTTTCTAAAGGTCATCAGATTTTGTTCACTATTTTCTTTCTCATTATTATTTTTGCTAATTTACTGAAAATCACAATTTTTTATGATATAAATTTATATGAATGTTAGAAAAATCTGACAAATTACTGAAATTAAACTACAATGTAAAGGAATTTTAGTGATTATCGGCTGTAATGAAGACCAAGTGAGACTTTAAACTACAAAAGTAAATAGTTTATTTAAAAACGCTTACAGCTTTACTATGCATTTAGGTGATCTGCTATTTTCAATATTTTTGTTTAGAGCACACAGAAAAAAGTATATAAATCTAAAAATTGTGTTCAATTAAAAAAAAAAAAAAAAAAACAATATAAAATTTTGTTTATAGAAATTATTAAATTTTATATAATTGTGCGATAATTTTAGGAATTTTGAAAACTTTTTGAAAAAATTTTATTTCATGCTAAATGCTTTGTTATACCTAGGATTAGGTGTAGCTGTTTTGAGAGATCTTTTGTTGAGAGTTGCATGATATTGGAATTATTTACCAGTAGAACTACGTTTATTTTCACTTTCTAATATTGCATTCCGTTTAAAACTGTTGGCGCATTTCTCTTCTCTCTAATGGCGATTTTTACATATTTTTTGATATAAATTGGTTATTCACATTTGTTCACTTGTGCCATGTAACTTTTTTAATCACATACTATTTCTTACTATTGTTTTTGATAATAAAGATAGATAGATAGATAGAGAAGGTTGACGTGAGTCCCTTCATTGAAAAGCTATAGAATATAGAATGTAAAATACAGAAAATAGGAAAATAGGATTAGAAAAGAAAAGGATAGGAATTAAAAACAGGAATCATATAAGAGGATTAGCAGTGTTGCCAATCCCCCTAGGGGTATACCCCTGATTCTCCCTTAAACAGTTAATTCCCATGACGAAGCCTATGACATCTACAAGCTCCACGTCCCGAACGTCACTTAGCCCGCCGAGGAATTGGCTGCCCAGCCAATGCTGCAATCGTGAACAATGGCACATAATGTGCTCAATAGACTCGGTCTCGTCGACGTCTCCATACATTCCACAAAAATCGGAATTACTAGCGTCCCATCTAGACTTCATATGGCCCCTATCATGATTCTTAAGCTCCTCCTACTCAAGCCCAGAAGAGTGCTTGTGTCTGCCTTGTCGAGTACCGGCCATATCGCCCTCGACACCTTACAGTCCTCTCTACTCTCCCAAGCCGAATTGGTTCTGACCTAGATCCAACCATTGATTTTCCCATGGAAGAAACTCAGCGGTGGTTTCACATAGGTTTCCTCCTCCGAGACATCCTTTGCTGTGCCTTGCCTTGCCAGTTCATCAGCCAATTCATTGCCTTATATATTGCAGTGGCCAGGCACCCAGCAGAGTCTCACCATGTAGTTTTCCATCAGCTCTCTCAGTGACTTCTTACAGGCAGCAACTAGCCTGGATTTTACCAGATGTGTCCCCAAGGCCTTCAGAGCCGCCTGACTGTCCACATAGAGAGTAACTTCAGTACCCCTCACAACGTTCTGCCTGATTAATTCTGCGACTTTCAAGATGCTGAGAATCTCAGCCTGAAAAACGCTGCACTCATTAGGGAGTTTAAAAGAGCCTTTCAGATCCGTGCCTATAATATAGACTCCCGCACCAGTACCTATTTCCATCAATAGTTTTGGCCATAAGCCTTGACATGCCTGATGCCCCCGTCGAGCTCACCTGCTTCATACCCAGTGATGACGCAGTGACTGCAGTTCCACTCTCCTTGTCCCGATCAAGAGCAGAGATGACTGTTATCTCATACTCTTCATCAGACCCAAGAGCCAGCACTAGTTTCGACAAGATAGTTCTTCGACTACTCCAGCAGACTGTCCTCTTCCTTCAGTTGGGTCAGTAGTTGTCCGTGCTGCGTGAGCAGGTCGTTTTTCAGTCTTAAGAGGTCCGATTTGACTATGCACCGCTCTTTCTACAATTTCGTCCGTGTCCTTTCCTATCTCATCCCTATTCCGTTTACCTAAGTCAGCGTCCGTACCTTCCTCTGCCCTAACCTTTTCCCTATCGTCCTTTTTGTCCCCACACCTTAACCTAATATCTTCAATAAAAATTTTTCTATCTATTAAACGGCCATTTATTTTTAAGGAATTTTAGTTTTAAATTTGAAAATTTTAATAAAAAATACTTTTTTTTAAATCATAAAAAACATATACACTAAATTTTCTAATTTAGCAATTTAACATTTTCACTCATGTTGTAAATACTGAGTGTAGTAATCATAAGATGTAATGTTATGATACAATTTCTTTATCAGAGTATGTTATGTTAAAAAAATTGAGTAATAAAAGAAATAGATAAAAAAAAGTTTTCATTTCTTTTTAATTAAAAAAATGTCTTGACAAAAATTTGTTTAATATGAGCACTACGTGATTTCGAGTGCTGACAACTTTGTCTTCTTGTTTCTTGATAAAATGCGCTACATTGGTGGTTTTTGGTACTTTTTACATAGTTTATTATATATATACCTTTCTGTGATACAGAAAAAAAATTGGCGTACGTCTTGATAAAAAGTTACTGTCTTCTTAGCATTAAAATAGTCGTTTCCCTTATTTTACATAGATCATAATTCTGTAATTGTCAAACTCGCTTTCTCAATATCTTAGGTACGTTGAGGCTGTTTAGAAATTAATTTCGCAATAAATGTTCACAAACGAATCTGAGCATTTATGTTCTAACAGAAGTTGTTATGTTCGAACAGAAGTTTAATTTGTTGTTCACTATTAAAGTACTATAATATAAAACTATTATCCCTAGTGTAAACTGTAGAAGCTTTATGAGACCTAGCTGCCAAATTTTTTATTACAAAAAACTTATTTAGTAAGAAAGTTATTTCCACAAATCGTCAAGTATTTTATTGTAATAGTTCTCGAGATATACGATAATAGATATTTAGTTTCAAATGGTGCTATTAACCCCAATTGAATCTAGGTAAGCAATTATTTATTAAAACTATAAAAAATTTTATTGTCTTCTAATAATTCGCATTTTTTAGCACAATTTTATATATTTTTTTGTCAAAATAAAAAAAAAAAACACATACAGCAAACTAAAAAATAAAAAAGTATTTAATTTATTTATATAAGAGCAATAAAAAAACATAAACAATAAATTCAAAAAATCTCTACACAAAAAGTAACAACAAAAATTCATTAATTATATAAAAAAATGTGATCAAAACAATAATCGGACACTTCAATATTTTAATTGTAATTCAAATTTGTTTCTAAATTTAATATTTTATTGGCAGTCCTTTGCTCTTGCGAATTGTTTCTAATCGGTTTGGAGCAAATTCAACGTATTGATCATGATTACTGCAGAAGTGTCAAACTCCGTGTATAAACAAATTAATGAATTCGCCGTATTGTTCTTGTAGAACTGTTACCAACCAACAGACAAAATCGGTCTACATTAGACATATTTTTTTATTTTTTATACTGATAAAAATTTGACGTTTGTCTTGATAAAAAATTTTCTAGTACAGATTGGACGTTATGGAAATCTACAAAACCATGACATTTTTACAAACTTTAAAATTTTAATAGAATAAATGTATAAAAAGTGTAGAATGAATTTGTCATTTTTGTTGTGTCTATGAAACTAGTTTGTTAGAAAAACCCATATTTTTAGAAAAACCGTTTTCGAATTATTCGATAAATAGCTTTGAAAAACCCTGTTTCGAATGGTGCCTTTAAAAACCGGTTAAGCACTTTTTTTAATACAAAAATTGTTAAAATGTTTATTATTTTTACTAAAGAGAAATAAATTTAAAGCTTTATCAGATCATAATCTAAGCTCCTGATTGAATACAACAGGCGACTTGTTTAAAAATAAAATTTGTATGAAAAAATACTCAAGAACAATTTAAAGAAAATTATAATTTTCAAACAAGAAAATTAAGGAAAATGTAATTTTCATTCAATTTGAGTTTTTTATGAATTGGATCTAAGTAAAGTTCCCAGGACAAATATAAAAATGTTAAATACGGGTTGCTTTATTAAAAAAATAAAAGAATATTTCATAACAAACCGGTTAACTGACGGAAAAAATCCGGCCTATTGAATAGTTAGAAAATAAAAATTATTCGAACAGTCAGTTTTTTAAAAAGAAAACCCGTTTTTTGAATACACTAGTTGAATCGAAATCAACTCTCGATCAAGTCGATTCTATACAAGAGAAATTTTCAGCAAGACAAACGTCAAGTTTTTGTCTGAATTGCAGTTAATTTTTATCTCTATCAATTAGAGGAAATTTATGTCATAACAAACCATGTCAGAAGCATCAACAACAATCAAAATTGCGTCTTTTACCACGCAGCGGCAAAACAAAGTTGTCAGAGCTCGAGTGCTCATTAAAATTTATTTATTTATTTTTTTTTTGCACATTTTTTAATTATTGATTGATTACATGTATTTTGTTGTTGCATGAGTTACACTGCGTACAAAAACAAAATGTCGGCAGACCAACTGCACGCATTTTTTTTATTTTGTTTTGAGTCGGCAGAACATTTGCCGAAAAATCATAATTATTTGTATGCCATCAGTGTCACTTCGGTACTTTTACATTCAGCACCTTTTCTTCCGCATAAAAAGTTACGTCTGATGGCGAACATGTTTGCTCGAACAAGAACAAAACATGAACAAGTTGGGTCCACACTATCCGAATGCATGTGCGCAAAACATTTTGTTCAATTTGCGAACAAGAAAAAAGGCTCGTGTAGACCGGAAATTAGGTTTTTGACAACCGTCTTAGGTGTTTGACAATTAGTTTCGACCTTGTTACTCTGCAGCAACAAAACAATGAGAAAACATGAAATTAACATTAATGCATGTACGCCATAATGAAAACACTGAAATTTGAACAGAAAATTTTACAATGATGATTTAACATCATTGTTTGAACATTTATTGTTAAATAAATTTCATAATAAATTTCCAAAAAGACCACATGTATCATTTTGTGCAATGCAAGATAATTTGAAAATTTTGATAGTAAAAATATTAGATACATGTATTTTTTTTTTTTTTTTTTGCTTTTGAATAAGGTGGACACATCCTTTTTTTTCTAATTTTCTCAGTATTTTATTCAAGGTATTTGCTTATGGAAATTTGTCAAATATATACGAAGTATATAGTTTAAAACATTAAAAACTTTTAGATTGCATTCCGATTTCATTACAAGTATCATTTTGTGGAATGCAATAGAATTTCAAATATTCGAAAATTAGAATATTAGGCAGACAGTTTTGCTATAGAGTGATGTGGACATACCAAATTATTATTAATATTATTATTTTTTTTTAATTTCTCGGGAAAAACTTTTAAGTAACAAACTTTTAAGTAACAATCCGATTTCATTGAAATAAGAAACATAGAGAAGTCGATTATATCTTCATTAAAACTCATAATTTTTTTTTAAGTTTCAAATCATTTCGATGATTTATTTGTTGAACATTACAACTTAGTTTTTTTCTGAGGGAAGTGTTTAAAATTTTTAATAAAATGCCAAGACAATTTTCCTTACAAAAAATATTTTTTCAATTCAAGTTGCAATTAATTAAATTCCCATAAACTTCCATACAAGGCAAATTAAAATAGGTGACTGCAGTTTTGCAACTACAACGACATGCAAATTTCCAAATGTGTTTTGTTTTTATAAAAATACTCGCCGAACTATCAAAGAAAGTTTTGACATTTCAGGCTATTGTTTAGAGTCAAAGCGAACTCAAAAAGTTGACCCCACTTATTCATCTGATTATTTGTTTTAGTACTTAGAACTTTCAAACTCCATATGAGCATAATTTTTGCTTGCCACCTCAAGTGTCAAACTCCATGTATAAAAAATTTAATGAATTCGCCGTATTGTTGTTTTTGTATAGCTGCTGCCACTTGCTTCATTTTTCCATGCTTCATATATAAAAAAGAATGAAGTATTGGGTTTTTGTAGAATTGCTAAAGGCCTAACCAGTCCGCTGCTTCAACCTGCTTTATACAGATGTGCGTTTGTAGCAATAGATACAAAAATCATGTATAGCTTGTAGCAGAAATCTACAGAAAATAGATTTTTACGTAGTTGTTTGACTTTATAATAATCCTGTAGTTTATTTTGTTTACAAAAACAGGGTTGTTTACACAATGAATGTTCAAACACATATGATAAGTTTACTTTTGTTGAAGGTTTGTACAAAATGGTTCACGATACTTTTCTTCATTCTACGTTGCGTCGCAACTGGTTGGACCTTAACATTTGTTTTATTTCGCCAATAGTAAAAACTGTAAATTCAAGCCTTGTAAATTGAATAATTAACACTTATTAATATTTATTTCCAATGTGTACATGGTGATATGAAACAGCCAGCAGCTCTTCAGAAATAACTAAAATGCGGCGAATTCATCAATGTATTTTGTTTTTTAAAAATTCTCTATGAACTGTCAAAAAATAATAAAAGTCTCGAAATCATGTCTTGTAAATTAAATAATTAATGAAGTTACTATTTTCTATTAATATTGATTCTTTTTTGTTCAACTGTAACCACTTTCACAGCAAAATTTAAATTAGCGGACATAAAAAATGTGTATCATAACCAACTTTTGGCAGATGTAGGGTATGACGCCAATAAGAAAAATTAGCTGAGATCACAAGTTACGAAATGGAATAAATTTCATAAATGCAAATGTATGAATGTATTAGCAATTTTTCTAAAGCATTTTTCTATAAAAAGTTAAAAAGTTCTGCTCCATTTTTAAAGTTTTCATGGTGGCGTAGTTATATTCATGTGGGCTTCTAGTTTTTTTTGAATTTTTGGTCGATATACAAGGTAAATGTAATAATTTCTTTGCTGTTTTGGTTGAAATACATTGTATCAGGATAAAATTCCCCTAATGTATAAAGAATTTATTAGTATTATTGTTTCTTCATAAAAGATGCCATTTTAGTTGTAGTTGGAACTTTTTACACAAATTATATTATGACATACGTCTTTCTTTAATCAAAATAAAAGCGAAAGTACAACCTACCAAAGATATTCTCAAAAACGGAAAAATTACACAGAGGTTACACTTCGTCGTTTCGACGACGCGTCCTTTGAAAAAACCTACTTAGACATTTCAAATTATGCTGTGCAAACGCATATAGAAACATTTCCACAAATATGTGAACTATACGAAAAATTAAATAAAAATAATAAGAAATAATAAGAAAATATGCGTTTCCGATTCGATGGCTTAAAAACAGTTTAAACTAAATTTATTTCTTTAATAAATTTACTTTTAAAATAAACCTCGCTTACAAATAGATTTTGTTTGAAAATGACCACAGAAAACAATGATTAGAATTAGAATGCTTTCGGAATAGATGTGATAATTGTTGTTTCTTATATTGGTTGTTATACAAAATTTGTTTAAAAAAAGAATAATCTTAAGTTCGCATATTATATTTTAAACATAGAGTTTACACAAAACCTTTTTTACAATTGCGGCAATTTTACAAGCTAATACAAGGCTCAAATAGTTTTTACAAACATTTTTTTTTTTTGCAATTATGCATTAAAGAAATTAAATTAAAAAATATATTGGTCTTTTCTTGTTCAATTGTTAAATTTTGAATTTAGCTTAAATTCACTAACAATATTTAGTAGTTAAAAATTCATCTGCTTCGTAACAAATTAAACTTTATTATTTTCATTAAAATCTTACTTAAACTATTTTCTTATTTTAACATATTTAAGTATATATTATTAATATTGTTTTTGACAGAATTTTTGCTCAGAATTAATATGTTATCCGAATATAAGATAATGAATTTTATTCTAGATATAAATATTATTGTTACTAAAATTTAAAACCAAATAAAGTAAGTACATTGTACAATCTTTATAAAAATATATAATTTGAAATTATTTATGTAGCAATTTTTACTTAACAAACAAATTTATATTTAATCAATAGAAAATTAATTGTTTAGCATGTAATATTTTAGATATTTGATTAGAATTATTAATGTATATATTGTTACAAACAGCAAACTTCCTTAAAAATGATAACATGCATGAAGCAAAATATTTCTACAAGTGTAGACAGGGGTTTATAGGAGTAGAGTTTGTAACCGGTTGAGAAAAGTTAACGACGTTAGAAATTTATCAGGAAAAAAGTAAACAATCTGGCAACAATTCGTATATACGCAACGTTTACTTTGCAGACCCCGAATTACACGCGCCATAAAAAGTTGTCCTCATAATATGCGGTGCATACTTAAAAGAGATTTTGATATAGCTCCCGATATTTCAAGCCAAAAAAAAAGAATTTATATTTCTTATTTATTGATAGAATTCAGAATAAATGATAAAAAAGTGAAGAATTATATATATAAGTGAAGAAATTATATATATTATATATATATATATATATATATATATATATAATATATATAATATATATATATATATATATATATATATATATATATATATAATATATATATATATATAATATATATATATATATATATATATATATATATATATATATATATATATATATATATATATATATATGTTTTGATAACAACACATGGTATTCCCACAATTTTTTTTGTCGTTTTATGCTTCATCATCAGTTAAGTTTTAATATCTAATGTTCCCTTATGTTTAAAATGTGTTATTAACTTTAAATGATTAATATATTACAATATTTTTTATTCAGTTAATGTTCATATGCCAAAGGACCGAGTAACTCAAATGCATCAAGGATATGGATTTGTTGAGTTTCTTAGTGAAGATGATGCTGACTATGCAATAAAAATTATGAACATGATAAAACTATATGGAAAACCTATAAGAGTCAATAAAGCTTCTGCCCACCAGAAAAATTTAGATGTTGGAGCGAACATATTTATTGGAAATTTGGATCTCGAAGTCGACGAAAAACTTTTGTATGACACCTTTTCAGCCTTCGGTGTTATATTACAAACACCAAAAATTATGCGAGATCCTGAAACTGGTAATTCTAAGGGCTTTGCTTTTATAAATTTTGCAAGTTTTGAAGCCTCTGATGCCGCAATGGATGCAATGAATGGTCAATATCTTTGTAATCGTCCAATATCAGTTTCGTATGCATTTAAAAAAGATTCAAAGGGAGAACGACATGGTTCTGCAGCAGAACGATTATTAGCTGCACAAAATCCATCTTCACATGCTGATCGGCCACATCAACTATTTGCTGATGCACCAGTGCCTAGCATGATTCCTGTAATGGCAGGTCAATTAATTCCTCCTCCATTATTAGCACCTCCTCCTCCACCAAACTCTGGCTCTTCGTCTATGCTCCCTCCACCACCCCCCGTACCTCCTCCACAGTCTGCATTTGTGCCCCCACCTCCATTACCTCCATTAGGAGGAAATCAAACCTTACCACCTCCAGTGGGAATACCTCCACCACCAAGGATGCTACCCCCCAATTCATGGCCATCAGCAACACCTGCTCCACCACCTCCGAATTGGAGGCCACCAACTGGATTTCCTACTGCGACTTACACCCCAACACCTTTTAATGGAGAAGCAACAGTAGGTTACCAGTATTAATCATATTACATTCAAAAATATTTATAATCTAATTTGATATAATAAAGAAAATTTATATACAGACAAAATTTTGTACATAATTTGCATGAATTTCATTCATTTTAATGAATGTTTAGTAGTGTCTCGTTATAAAGAATTCAGCAAAAAAAAAAAGTGAGAAAAGAGATGTAATAAAATTTTACATTAGCATGTTATTTAAGGGATTTCATTAATATTTAACAACATATTTACATTAGGGATTATTGCAGGGTTTTCTATACTAATGCCATAGGTGTAAAGTGTACGTATTAGTTTGTCATTCCATTTGTAATTTCCACAATTTTCGTCTGAGAACATACAAATTTACATTTTCTGGATCATATAAGAATCAAAGTCGAAATAACGAGATATGTTCAAAAAAGGTTTTTTCGACTTTAAAATTGTTTAAATAGCATTTATGAAGCCCCCTGATCCCTAGATATATATATATCAAATAAGATATATCATATATATCAAGATGTTAAAAATTCTTTTGAGTACTTTGTTAAAAATATCGAATATTTTCAAAAAAACCCGGTTGTTTAAACCGCGTTTCGATTTTCTGAAGCCTCTATATAGAGACTTTATTTTTGCAAAAAAGTGGTGAAGAAATGAGTACAGTTGGTCAGTTAGTAAACGAGATATCGAACAAAACGCATTTGTTGACGCTCCTATATAAGCTATGGACTCTGTACGGTCAAAAATACTTGCCTTAATTTTTTTTTTTTTTTTCAACCAAATCGGTTAATAAACAACCGAGTTATTGGCAAATCTTTTTGTTTTAATTTATTTAATTGCTGCTTTTCTTATAGTTGTTGTTTTCACGGGTACTGAAAAGCAACAACAAATGACTAATTTTTTATTAAAGCATATTTGGGTTTTTAAACTTTTTGAAGTTCCTATGTAAGTTAGATACTTATTTCTTTCGCAGAAAATTCTGAAATATATATATTTTTTTAGAATTTTTGTGTTGAAAAAATTAACTAAGTCGGGTTATAGACCAAAATGCATTGTAAGACTTCTTGAAGCATCTACATATGCTATAAATTTTGTTCTTTTTGGAATTTCGTCCATCAATTTTCCACCATAGCCTTTTTTAATTTAGGGCTGTCTTACATGTATAAAATATTTGTTCTGCTCCGAAGTGATGACATCTTAAAGATATGCGAATTTTTGTAAAATTTTAGAGTATTAAATTTATTTGTAATTGAATCTAATACATTTTTGATGCATTTATATTTTGTAAATACCAAAAGTGTTTATTATAGGTCTAGTATTCTTCATATCAAGGACCCAAAATAATTATTATCCCTATTTTCAAATTCAAGAAAATTGCGGGTTTTTAAGATTAAAAAAATATTGTTTTACAATTATTAATAAATGACATATAAATATTAATTTGTCATAATTATTATTAGAAAAAAAAATTAAAATTTGTGGATAATAGTTAAGAAAGATTTAAAAAATAAAAATTGTTAATAATTAATATTTTGTGATTTCTATTTATATATTGATTAAAGCCCTGCGTAAGATGATTTGAAAAGCAAATCCATTTGCTTTTTATATAGTGCCTACATTAGATAATTTTTTATCAAGACAAATGTTAAACTTAAGGCGAATTTTTTTTATATATGCAGTTTGACAACTGTAAAACAACCAAAATAATAATCAATTGTTTAACTAAGGTTACCTTGTATTATATATTCGCACTGGTCATCTGGCATCTCTGCCTCAAGATAAAAACATCGTGTTAATTTTTGCTTGAAAAATTAATTGAATTTTTTAATTAAAAAGTGTAAAAAAAACTAATTAAATTTGCTTTATCTTTTTTTATTTGGCAATGTTTGCTCAAAAAAGAAGAAAGCATTGGGGCAATAGCGCTAAATTCAAGGTGTCAAAAACTATAGACGGTCCCAGCACTAGTTCCAACAGATTTCAGCTTCTGTCTGAAGATGAAGAAGAAGCAGTTGCTATCAAAGAAAAGATTCCACCAATAATTGTATATTCTACCCAGAGTTTTTCAACTGTGATCGGATTAATTGGTGATAAGTATACTTACAAGCGGATGTCTATTGGTACAAAAATTGTATCAAACTCGTTATCGCTGTACAATGAAGCTTTGAGTGTTCTCGAAGACAAAAAATTCCAGTATTATACGCATGAATTGAGGGATGCAAAAACTTTTAAATTGGTTTTATTTAGCCTGCCACAACTGGACACAAAGATAATTGGCGAAGAATTTGTAAACTCACTCAACATAAACCCGGTAAGCATTAAGGAACTAGCAACAAAAAGATATTGAGTTTGATCGTCAACATGTTTCAAAAAGAGAGGTTATGAAAATAAGATATTTTTGTAATATATCTGTATATTGGAGAAAACCTCTAAAGGGCAATAAAGGTCCCACACAATGCTCCAACTGCGCTATGTATGGACATGGTGCTAAAAATTGTAATCGTATCGTAGTGTGTTCAGCCTGCGCCGGAAACCATGAGTATGCAGTTTGTTCACTCAATAAAGGTAATGTTGATGGTAGTATAATTTATAAGTGATACAACTGCATAAAGAAGAACTTAAAAAACATTAACAATAGAGCTGATGACCCAAAATGTCCAAGTCGTCAACAATATTTAGAAATCCGTCATCGAGTAACATCTAAATCTAGGGCGACCAGCAGAAGAACTAACGTAACATATTTTAAAGAAGACGATCATAATAATACACAAAATTCCCGCGATTTTGGTAATTAGTATTCTGAGGTAGCTAAAGGCAAGAGCTACGACAATAATAATAATGATAACATTTCCAATGAAAGACTTCTGGAAATATTTTTTGATGCTGTCGATGCTTTGCAAAGATGTCAAAATAAGTACGACAAGCTACGAGTTTTGGGTATGATACTTAAACATGCCATATAATTCAACTGGTAGACACAATGTTCATGTTATGCATTGGAATGCCCAAGGCATAACAAATGAGTCAGCAGCTGCCCAGCTGGAATACTTTTTACACAAAAGGAAAATCGATATTCTCCTTTTAAATGAGACTTTTGAAACCGTACCACAAATTTCAACTTGGTGGTTATAAAATTTATAGAGAGGATCGATCTACTCATGGCGGAGGAGTTCTAATTGCAATTAAAGGTAACATTAAGCATACGTTGTTACCAAAAATAAAAACAAGTACTGCTGAAAGTATTTCAGTATAAGTTATGATTAATAGAAGATCAGTTGTATTCACTTCAGCGTATACATTCTTTTATCATACTCGTGTCTCGATTTTTCAAACCTTTTCAAACTTGAGACACATCCAATCGAACCATGTACCTATATCTTGTGTTATTTATGGCCAGGTTCAAAACATGACATATTCAGTTCTCTTGTATTATCGCGCAGACTGGTCAGCAATCAGAAACTGGGTTGAAAATGAAATTAGGTGTCAGAAGATTGATCAACCCGTTACTAATTCAGGTAATCTAGATTTTTATTTTAACAAATTAATATTTATAGTTAAAGAAGCGTTCAATAAAATACCTGTCGGTCATAAAAATTCGTGGCAACGAGAAATATCTGAAATTAGTAAAATTTTAATTAGTCAGAGAAATAAATACAATCGTAAATTTCAAAGATGTAGCGATTTTAATTATAAAAATCAATTGAAAAGCATTTTGAAGCTATTACATAAACTTATTGATTTTCACCTTAATAAAGACCGCAATGAATCCTGGTCAAAATTTATTTCGAATTTGCCCTCGGGCTCTAAAAAGTTTTGGAAAGTAAAAAAGCACTTAAAGGAAACAAAATGCCTTTTACTGATCTTCATGTAAACGGTGAAGTTTTAAAAACTGGCAATGAAAAAGCTAATTCAATAGCAGATGTATTTGGTAATTCGCACATCATTACTTTAAATAATTATTCACCTATGGACACAGCCGTCTCAAGATTCATTCATGATCTTAACGACACAATCCTTGACAGATCTAACGTAGAGCTTACCAATTTAGATGAAGTTAAATCATTTGTATTTTTATTGAAAAATAATAAAGCCCCCGGTTTAGAGGGCATTAATAGCATTATTCTTAAAAAGATGCCCGATTGCTTTTTTGAAACTCTATGTAAACTTTTCAACTCTTGTTTAATAGAAGGCTAGATAGATAGATAAGGTTGATGTGATACCAGATAGTACCACATCTACACCCAGAGACCGATCCCGGACCATTGTGAGTCCCTTCAAGAGAATAGCTGTGAAATATAGAGTATATAATACAGAAAGTACAGAAAATAGTAGAGTAGAAGATAAAAGGGATAGAAATGTGACGAATCATATAGGGGGACCAGCAATGTTACCAATCCCCCTAGGATTATACCCCTGATTCTCCCTTAAGCAACCGATTCCCATGACGAAGCCTATGACGTCTACAAGATCTGCGTCCCTAACGTCACTCAGCCCGCCGAGGAACTGGCTACCCAGCCATTTCATCCTACGATGCTGCAATCGTGGACAATGGCACACAATGTGCTCAATAGACTCGGTCTCGTCGACGTCTCCACACATTCTACAAAAAACGGAATTGCTAGCGTCTCATCTAGACCTCATCTTCCCTATCAAACAGTGACCTGTTATGGCCCCTATCATGATCATCAAGCTCTTCCTATTCATGCCCAGGAGAGTGCTAGTGCCTGCATTGTTCAGTACCGGCCATATCGCCCTCCACACTCTACAGTGCTCTCTACTCTCCCAAGCCGAATTGGTTCTGACCAAGATCCAATCATTGATCTTCCCATAGAAGAAACTTAGTGGTGGTTTCACATAGGTTTCCCTCTCCGAGACATTCTTTGCTGCGCCTTGCCTAGCCAGTGCATCAGCCAGTTCATTGATTGAAATACTGCAGTGGCCAGGCACCCAGCAGAGTCTAACCATGTAGTCCTCCATCAGCTCTCTCAGTGTCTTCTTACAGGCAGCTACTAGCCTGGATCTCACCAAATGTGTCCCCGAGGCCTTCAGAGCCGCCTGACTTTCCACATAGAGAGTGACCTCGGTACCTCGCAATGTTTTGTCTGATTATTTCTGCGGCCTTCAGGATGCCGAAAATCTCAGCCTGAAAAACGCTGCACTCATCAGGGAGTCTAAAAGAGACTTTCAAATCCGTGCCCATAATATAGACCCCCGCCCCAGTACCTTCGTTCAACTTTGATCTGTCCGTGAACACTGCACAACCTTCATATAGTCTCTCAGTGCCGGATCAGATCCCCCTATCAGGTATCACCACGACAGGATTTACTCCAAAGTCTGATTCAGCGGCCATGTAATCTGATGCTCCTGTGGAGTTCAGATTAACCGTAGCTGATATCGTATATGACCCTGGAGTGACCTGCTCTTGATGAGCCTAATAGTCCTAATTCCTTAAGTCTCAGTAGACTCTTTGCTGCCATACCCTTCACAAACTCTTCAATGGGTAAGAAATGAAGTATGACATCCAGAGCCGCCTGTGGTGTGCTTCTCATTGCACCTGTAATGCCAATCGAAGCACACCTCTGTGCCTTCGACAAAAGGTTCCCATTACTCTTACGTTCCAGTGCCTGCCACCAAACAGAACAACTATAAGAAAGGATTGGTCTCACCACCGAAGTGTAAATCCAATACACAACTTTTGGTTTGAGCGCCCAACTTTTACCTATGGAGTTTCTACAGGTGTAGTAGGCATTGAGGCCACGCTACATTCCTCTTCCAGGTCGGTTTACTATCAAGGAATACCCCCAGATATTTCGCTGAGTCTGAAAGCCTCAGTTCAGTTCCACACAGTACCGATAATCTGAAATTCTCTACCTTGTACCTCCTAGTAAACAGAACCAACTCTGTCTTTTCCGGGTTCACTCCCAACCCCTTATCAGCGGCACACGAGGACAGCTCACCCAGCGCGGACTGCATGATTTCACTGATTGTGGGAAATTTTCCCTTTACCAGTACGACCACATCATCAGCATATGCCACGATCTTCCGCTCTCTGCTGTCGAATTGACGCAAAATCACGTCAACAGCTATTAGCCACAGCAGGGGTGAGAGTACTCCCCCTTGCGGAGTCCCCCTAGTCACTAGTTTTCTTAAACATACTCCACCCAAGCTTGAATTGACAATCCTGTTGCTTAGCATGAGGGTTATCCATTCGACCAAGAAGTCATGTACCTTAAGATCCACCAGCGCCTGCTTGATAGTGTCAATCTTGATATTGTTGAACGCTCCCTCAATATCCAAGAACGCGGCAATGGTGTATTCCTTATACCGAAGTCCTTGTTCTATATAACCCACCACATCACTCAGCGCACTCTCCACAGATTTACCCTTCAGATAAGCATGTTGAGCACTACTCATGATGCTGGAGCTACCAGAAGATCTTAAATATAGATCTATCAGTCTCTAAAGTCTTCAAAAGGAAAGACGATAGGTTGATAGGTCTATAGTCCTTGGGTTTCGAGTGACAATTCCTACCACCTTTCGGTATGAATATGACTCTTACCTCTCTCCACCCCCTTGGAATATGGCTATGTACCAGACACCCCTTAAAAATCTCAACCAGTAGTAGACGAACCACCAACGGTGCATTCTGCAGCATGGCCGGAAAAATAGCATCCGGGCCAGGTGACTTATAAGGCTCGAATGAATTCACCGCCCATGTGACTTTCCCAACCGTAATCAGGTCTCTCACCACTGTTCCAATTATCCCACTGGTGGACTCCGTGAAGATGTGCTCTCCCTCACCTGATTCCTCCATCAATGGATCCCTACAACCCGGAAAATGGGTTTCCAAAAGCACATTAAGTGACTCAGAACTATACTCCGTCCATGAACCATCTGATCTCTGGATACTCCCAGGAACACTAGGGTCCTTTGACAGTATCTTTCTGAATCTAGAAAGTTCATTGACAGAGTCAATGGCCTCGCTGTACTTAATCCACGAGGCTCTTTTAGCTCTTCTAATGTCCTTTGTGTACTTATTGAAACACACTCTATAGGTGCCCCAATCTTCGTCCCTACCAGACCTATGGGCTTTGTTGTACAGCCTGCCAACTGTGGTCCGTTGAGCCCTCAACTCCTCTGACCACCAGACCGGCTGTTTCCAGTTGAGCTCATAGCTTCTGTTAATAGACCCCGTTACCTTCTCTACCACTTCGTCAAGGTTATCACTCGACAAGAACTATATCGGAGTTCCAGTCAATCTTGACCCCAGATCCCGCCCGAAGGCGTTCCAATCCGTCCTCCTAGGATTCCTAAAAGGTTTCCCTTCAGAACCCAGGAAGTTCAGATTAAAGATTATTCTGCCATGGTCAGAGAAAGTGCACCCCATGGCCACCCTCCAGTCTTCAACTAGGTCTTTTGAGTTAGTCAATGTGATGTCTATTTCTGAATTCCTATCCTTCGTCCTGAACGTAGGAGTATTACCCCTATTACAGATTAAAAGATCATTCGCAATAATAAAATCAAAAGTTGACTCACCTTTCCTATCGGTATCCCTGCTACCCCATTGACTGTGGTGTGCATTAGCATCGCAACCGAGCAATAGACGTACTCCATTCCGTCTTGCGTACTCGGCTAAGGCCCACATCTGGTGGTTCCAGCTCCTCATAGGGCATGTACACCTAGGCCAAGGCCAGTTTGCCACCTCCCAATGCCTCTCCTTGAACGACCGTTAGATCAGCATAACTGAAATAGTTAAGAAGAATTAACTTAAGTTCATTCTTCACCAGAATACAAGTCCTCACCTTATCCTCAGTGGACGGCTTGAACAATTTGTATCCTTTGGCCCTTAAACCACAGACCTGGTTATTATTTAGCCAAGGCTCCTGGATTAGGGCCACGTCCACATTGGTCTCACTGAGGTAGGTTATTAATTCGGTCGAGGCCGCTTCACAATGGTGCAGATTTATCTGCACCATCCGCAACCTCTTTGGCTTTGTCATTTTTCGTGTAGCGAAATTTGATGTAGCCAAGCCCGAACGTAACAACCCCCCCCCCCCCCCCAATAAGTCCAATTTCTTAATAGATTCCCGATCCACTGCAAATCGGAAATCTTTTCCTTGGTTTTCTTTACAAGCCAATGAAGAGACAAGTTTCCATTGACTTGTATTGATCCCCCTATTCTGTCCTTCCAATATTCCCAGTATGACTTCCACCGGCTTAATGGGTGGTGGAATCCATACCGTGACTATTGGCCGCAGAGGCAATTCCGACGCTGGTTTGTCCAGTTGCGCATCTGGACAAAGGTTGCCACATCTGTTAATCGCGGCTTTCAGAAATTCGAAAGTACCCTTGTTACCGCAACCAACAGTCTTGACGCCCCTTGTCCAGTCTGCACCCATGAAGGCTATTTCACCCGGCCTGTGCCTTGACTGGAAGATTTCGTCCATAAGTTTGTCCTCAATCAGTCGCCACATTTCCGTACTGATTCTCCCATCTGGATCAGCACGGTCAATGACTGCTGCTTGAAGAATGTCCGACTTGGACGAATCCTTCCCCTTTTTGGACGATGAAGGTTGCACGTCACCAGATACTACCCGCTTCACTACTCCCTTATGAGAGTTTTTAAGCGGGCCACTTGGTGCTTTACCAACCTTCTTCGCAGACGGAATCTGCTGGTCATCCCCCGACCTCACTCTTTTTATGGTCCCCTTAGGAGGACCCTTAAAAGAGTCATGCGGTACATGACCTGCTTTCTTGGAGGTAGAGGGTATCTCATCTCCAGGCAGAGCTCCCCTAATTGACCTCATTTGAGATTCCTTAGCGGGGCTCGCAAGAGCTTGGTTTACCCTCTCTACTCTCTTATCAATGTGTTTTCTCCCACTATCAATCCTTGCTGACCTGTCACTTCCCTTGAGAGAACCTACAGGACTGCTGGATGGCTTGTGAGCACCACCATGTTTACCAGCGTCGACTTGTGGTTCTAAAGTGCTGGTAGACACGGACTCTACCCTTGCGAGCAATTTCCGGACCTTCCTCTACCTCCACTTTAAAACCATCGGGATAAGACAATCCCAGGTTGTCACCGATAGAGCCATAGATCCGTTCAAACCTGTAGATGCTCTTTCGGTATTTCCTGCGAACATGCCTATCCCGCCCGTCTAACAGCGATGGGTCCTTCTTAGCGAACTTATTTAGTGCAGCTATAGAGGCCCTAACAACGTTCTTCGCCTTTTCAAATATCGTTCGACTGTCGGTTTCGGCCTGCTCATCCATTGGATATGCTACCGCTTCCTGCCGAACAATAGGTTAGGCCATAGGCCTTGATATGCCTGATGCCCCCGTCGAGCACACCTGCTTCATACCCGGTGTTGACGCAGTGACTGCAGTTCCGATCTCTTTGCCCCGGTCAAGAGCAGAGACAACTGTTGTCTCATGTTCTTCATCGGATCCAAGATACAGGTCCTCCAGTCCGTCCGTCGCACCAGACCCTATAGGGTCCTCCGCCGAGTCCAGCAGGCTGTCCTCCTCCGTCAGTTGGGTCATTAGTTGTCCGTGTTGTATGAGGATGTTCGTATGCAGTCTTAGCAAGTCCATGTCATCGTCCCTATCCTCATTTTTCCCCCCTTTCCCGACGTCGTCCTTGTTTTCCCCTACCTCGACCCTATCCCTAGTTCTTATGTCAGCGTCCGTCCCTTCCACTTCTCTAACGCAGTCTCCTTTGTCCATTGTCCCTTTGTCTCGTTCATCCCTTAACCTACTTGTTTCCATATATTTTCCTTCAATTTTGTCCCACGAGTATGCACGTAAAAAATAGACCATCTCGCGCAGTGACGGCGAACGCGGACTAGGCTGTAATACAACTGACCCTTGCCATCAGCATCAGAGGGGAGCTGTTCTCTATTAGTTTCTTTTCGCACTAACTAATCATTCAGATCCTCGGCACTGCTACCTACGACCTTGACCTTAAAAGTGTATGATACCTCTTTATTTGGTCCACGAAAAACGTATGGCACCAAGACCGTACCCAGTGCCAGAGATGTATTAATTTCGGCAGAATCACCAATTAGAATACATCAATGCACCACATCCAGTCCAGCAAGCCTTCCGTTTCCAGGACTGGGTGTGATACAAAGGATGCATTAATGTCGGCAAAGGGAGAGGGCTCCAGCACCGTACATTAGTGCATCCAGTGTCTATCGCCCAATCCCCCCTATCCGCCACCTGGGGACGCGTCCGATGGGAGTAAACAAGTAAAGACTCCACACGGAGAAGGCTATTTTTCAACTATTTTTAAGACAGCAAAAGTTATCCCAATTCCTAAGCCAGGAAAGGATCCTAAAAATAATTAATAAGAGAATTTTAAATTTTTCCAACCAAAATAATATTATTAACCCACAACAGTTTGGATTCCGCAAGGAGCACTCTACAGTACATCAACTAAAAATAGTCGTTAATTTTATTGAATCAAACAAAAGAAACCGTAAAAGCACTGGAGTTATTTTTCTTGACATTGAAAAAGCCTTCGATTCAGTATGGTATGAAGGCCTGGTTTTTAAACTAAATTCCTTCAATTATCCAACGTATTTGCAAAAGATAATAAAGAGTTTTTTAGATCAGCGCTCATTTGCTGTATCTATAGATAACACGCTTTCTAGTGATAAACAAATCCGTGCGAGTCTGCCGCAAGTATCATTATTATCATCTACTCTTTATTCTATATATATTTCCGATTTTACTGTTCGCAAAAATCAAAAAGTAGCTTTTTACGCTGACGACAGTTATAAATATATATAAATACTTTGATACATGGAAGATAAAAGTTAATGTTAGTAAAACACAAGCTATTATATTTCCATATAATAGACCACAGAAACGTATTCCTACAAAAGATTTATATTCTAGGGCAGTTTTTATTCCTCTGCAGGATAGTATCAAATATCTAGGTATTATCTTAGATAAAAAACTATCATTTAAACAACACATACAGTATATTTGTGATACAGCAATCAAATGCGGCCGTGCACTTTACCCCTTACTTAACAGAAGATCTAAACTTAATTTAAAAAACAAAATCCTTATTTATAAAATGTGTATTCGACCAATTATGACCTACGGATGCCAAGTCTGTTTTAATAAAGCTGCTAAAACTTACACAAGAAAATTACAGATAATACAAAATAAATATCTGAAAATGATTCATAACCTACATCCCAGATATTCTACTGATCTACTGCATAGAAACTTTAAGCATAAAATGTTTAATTCATTTGCAAGGGAGCTGACTCTGTCATTTAATGAAAAATGCAGAACGTCTACATATGAAATAATAATAAATTTGCTAAACAATCACTAAGACTCTTTTTTACTTAAAGAGTTATAATTGATGGTTGTTTTTAAAATTTTTTATAACGTTTAAGTATGTACAAGGTTTTTTTTGACAACTTTTCCTTAACACTGTGATATTAGTAGTTTCCTTATTTAATTATTTAGATTTTAATTGTTGTAATACTTTTAAGTAAATTCTCATAACAATGTAATTATATTATAAAGGTTTCAATAAAGTCAATAATAATAAAAAAAAAAACCATTGTACAATCTTTATAAAAATATATAATTTGAAATTATTTATGTAGCAATTTTTACTTAACAAACAAATTTATATTTAATCAATAGAAAATTAATTGTTTAGCATGTAATATTTTAGATATTTGATTAGAATTATTAATGTATATATTGTTACAAACAGCAAACTTCCTTAAAAATGATAACATGCATGAAGCAAAACATTTCTACAAGTGTAGACAGGGGTTTATAGGAGTAGAGTTTGTAACCGGTTGAGAAAAGTTAACGACGTTAGAAATTTATCAGGAAAAAAGTAAACAATCTGGCAACAATTCGTATATACGCAACGTTTACTTTGCAGACCCCGAATTACACGCGCTATAAAAAGTTGTCCTCATAATATGCGGTACTTAAAAGAGATTTTGATATAGCTCCCGATATTTCAAGCCAAAAAAAAAAGAATTTATATTTCTTATTTATTGATAGAATTCAGAATAAATGATAAAAAAAAGTGAAGAATTATATATATGTGAAGAAATTATATATATATATATATATATATATATAAATATATATATATATATATATATATATATAAATATATATATATATATATATATATATATATATATATTTATGCCTAAATATATATAAATATAATATAAATTCGTTTTTTCGGGCTTAAAATATCGGGAACTAGGCCTAAATCTCTTTTAAGTATGCACCACATATTATGAGGACAGATTTTTATGCCGCGTGTAGTTCGGAGTCATGTCTGCAAAGTTAATTTTGCATACATAGCAATTATTGTTGCCAGATTGTTTACTTTTTTCCTGATAAATTTCTAACGCCGTTCACTTTTCACTACCGGTTACGAACTCTACTCCTATAAACCCCTGTCTACACTGGTAAGCAACTTATAGAAATGTTTTGCACATCTTTTTTGTAATTTTTAAGGAAGTTTGCTGTTTATAACAATATAAGCATTAATAATTTTAAAAGATATTACAAGTATTACGAATTTCATTAATATTTCTTATTTTTATTTAATTTTTCGTATAGTTTACATTTTTGTGGAAATGTTTCTATATGCGTTTGCACAACATAATTTAAAATGTCTAAGTAGGTTTTTTCAAAGGATGCGTCGTCGAGACGACGAAGTGTAGCCTCTGTGTAACTTTTCCGTTTTTGAGAATATTATTTGGTAGGTTGCTCTTTTGCTTTTATTTTGATTAAATGTTAGATTTTGGAGTGGCGATTCGTATTGGAAAGAAAGACGTATGTCATAATATAATGTTCACGTGTAGTAAAGGCCGATTCCATTGGCAATATCATTTTTAACTTTTTATAGAAAAGTGCTTTGCAAAAATTGCTAATGTATTTATACATTTGCATGTACAAAAGTTATTTTCTTATTGGCGTCATACCCTACATATGTCAAAAGTTGTTTATGTTACACATTTCTTATGTCCGCTAATTAAATTTTGTTGTGAAAGTGGTTACAACTGAATGAAAAAATCAATATTAATATAAAGTAGTAACTTCATTAATGATTTAATTTATAAGACATGATTTCAAGAATTTTATTATTTTTTGAAAGTTCATAGAGAATTTATAAAAAAGCAAAATACATTGATGAATTCGCCGTATTTTTGTTGTTGATTAACAACTGCTAATTGTTTCATTTCAACATTGTAGTGGCGCTTGTAGCTAGATCATTTTTTTTAACAAATTTTTTTTCTCTACCCTTTAAATATTAATTAAATAGCTTTTCCTCTCGTTGATACAACTTATTTTCTTATATTTCATACTTTTGATATGCGGATACTCGAAAGAGCAAAGGAAATGATTTGTTTTTATATTTCGTTGAAATTGGAAACTAACAAAGGAAAATTAACTGATTTCTACATTTAATTTATTTTATGTTAATTAACATAAATATAAAGGCACAAATACCACTCTGCGTTTTGTTCATGCATATAAGTTTATGATAATGCAGTGACGAGTATTTAGGGTGAAGTTAGAAGCTAACGAATTATGCTGAATTTATGTTGGTATGCATCCTAACACTAGTTTTCCAGGAATTTCATGTTTTCAAGGGTATAAAAGGCACATCCAAGGAAGACATCTTTCTTTCTTGGACAAAATTTTAAAGGGAATAGTTCCTTTTCTACAATTATTTTCTGCTGCTGAAACTTTGGCTTATACCCGTAAGTAAACCTGTTGAAATTAATTGAACTATTTGGCAAATTATTTGTGGTTAAAATTTTTTTTTATATATTTTCTGTGTACAAAAAGTGAAGTGAGAAATTTCTTAAAAAAAAAAAAAGGAAAAGAAAACCTTAAATTCTGTGGTGATCATTCAACCCTTGAAGGAAGATTTCAGTTTTGAGGGATATTTTCCATAGTTATCCATTTTAACGAAAGGTATTTAAAAACAAAAAATTACATAAAAAAAAGAAAAAGAAATATTATAAAGTTTCTGAATTTGCATCCGTTTCGTTCCTCTATAGATAAAGAAAAACTGCCGTTTATCTTCATAGATTTATTCTATTGGGCATAATCCATTCAAAGGGAAACTCTTCACGAGAACCCTCTAGGAGCAGAATTGTGGGCAAACCAGCAGCTATACATAAAATCCTCCACGTAACAAGAAGAGAAAAAACTTGGTAAAATAAATACACTAGTGACAGTGAACAATTTATTAGGAAAAAAAAAAAAAAAGAAAAATTCCAATTAAAAATAATCTAAAAGTGCAAAAAAAAAAAAGAAAAAAAGGAAAAAAAAAACTACTATCACTCTAAAATATTGCACTATTTAAATCATAAACAACTGAAAATTGTACATAAATTAATATCACAGTGAAATTTCGGCGCCCGGCTAGCTCAGTCGGTAGAGCATGAGACTCTTAGTCTCAGGTTCGTGGGTTCGATTCCCGCCAGAGACTCTTGTCTGTTAGTTTGTACGTATATTGTTTTTCTATACTTTTTTTTTATATTAAATAATATCCAAACTAGTTTTACTTATTCTCACGAATGTTACACAAGCAAAAATCACAATAACTCCTGAAAACTAAATAAATTTGATTAAAACCAGTGGCAAAAATATAAAAAAAAAAGGTTATTAAAAGAAGAAAAAAAATGTAAATTGAATAAATATATAAACAAATGAAATAATTGTTAACAAATTCGGTCGTGGGAGGAGCAGCGGTATAAAAAAATTAATAAATAAAAAAAAAATGTTAAACGTTATCACCTAACAGTACAGTGTTGTGCAAATAAATAGGTTAATACAAAGAAAAAAAGAAAACAAATAAAAGCAAATAAACCAAAACAAAAAAAAAAAAGAAAAAGCAATGTATACTACATCTAGAAATAAACCATAATACCCCGTAAAACCTTTAAAAACAAACAAAGAAAAATCACCTGTAATCCATACAATCCACCAAAATCCACCTTTACCTAATCACCTTACGCCCAGTTCCTGTTGAAAGATCTTTCATCGATGGAGCCATAACATATCCGTAAGTTTTGCTTTATTTTTTTTATTTCCGGGATCTTGTTTTTTTTTAAAGTAGTGTTCAGCAAAATAAAATGTATTAGTTCTAAATACTAAACATTTCATTTCGCTGTTATTAACATTTTATATCATGTTAAATTTTTTTAATGTTACGTAAAACTCATATTTGATTAATTTTTTTTTTATTCTCATCAAAATACAAAATAGAGTAAATATTTAAATCGGAAATTTAAAAACAATCAATTTGAGTACCAATATGTTAAAAAAATATTAACATTTGGATTATTTATTGAATAAAATGTAATTAATTATTTTAATCGACGTATTTTTTTTGTGTTTGTGGTATTTCTAAAAATAGCACACGCTTTAACGAATAAATTAATTCGCTGTAACTCGTTTAACATAGTTTCATACTTTACATTCTTTTTAAAGAGGGTTGCGCTTTCATTTTTTTTACTTTTAATTTTTTTTACTTTTAATTAAAACAAATGAAGTTGCAACAATTCTTTTCCTTTTTGCCATTTGCACTCGTTGGTGTAAGTTCATAAATTTTTTTTTATACTCGGGTTCGAATCCCATTCGGGGCAAACATTATTTTTTTGTTTTTATTTGTTTTTTTCTATTATTTTTTTTTTTATAATTAATATATTTGATATTTTATACACATATATTTGGCAGCCGAATTGGATGCAAAAATAATTTTTATTTTATTTCAGCAGTGTAATAATTGTGATTTTTGCTTGAGCTTTCTCATTTATTTCATATTTAATTCTTTTTATATTTGTTTTGTTTATTTGAAAACAAAATATGTTTAATTATAGTTCGTTTAAGTTAAAAGGCCTAAAAGATATATATTTATCTATAAAATAGATTTTAGATCTACAATAATAACTAGATGTTATCGATTTTTTTTTCCTTTCTGATTTGAATAAAAATTTGTAACAATGAATTTCTAATTCATTTCTTTTGATTTCTTAAGGCTACTGGTTTGATCAGGTAAAGTTTGTTTGGGATCATGTAAAAGTTAAAGGGATAGAAGTTACATACATGATCATGGATGGGAGGGTTAATTTTAGTTGTGACCACATCAAACACAACCTCAGGATGAAAATATGTTCGGATAGATATTAGGTTTTAGCGTTCTGTCTTTCACATTTCCTTTTTTTTGTTTTTTGTAAACATCCACATATAAGCATGCATTTTAAAATTATAATTCTGTAGACTTTCCGCTAATAACTATCGAGTTACGTAGCAACGAATCCACCCATTAGCCGACGAGATGGAAGCCGGATGTTAATTGCATGCTACAGCTACGAAGAACTCGTAAAACATTTTGAAATTAAAATTCTATCGTTACATGCTACAACATGTATACATTGAAAATAAATATTAATAAAAGTGTTAATTATTCAATTTACAAGATTTCAATTTACAAAGTTTTTACTATTGGCGAAATAAAACAAATGTCAAGTCCCAACCAGTTAACTTTGCGACGCAACGTAGAAAAGAAGCATGAAACATTTCGTACAAACCTTCAACAAAAGTAAACGTATCATATGTTTTTGAACATTCATTGTGAAAACAACCCTGTTCTTTGGTTATTTGCAATACGACGATTTTTTGGTGACTGGTTGGGCCTTTACCCCAGGTCTACAACTAAGATTAACGCTGATATAATAAGTGAAATAACATCGGCAGAGGAGAGTAACCATTTTGTTTATATCATGTTAAATCTTAAATAAGGAGTACACATATTCTAATAAATCCTATAAGATATCATTATTTTCAATCAGTCACAGAGTAAACATATCCTTTTTATTTAAGAAATTTGCACTTTTTTAGCACAATTTTTATAAAAATGTTTTTTAAAATGTAAAACAAACACTAAAAGGAAACAATTTTACAAAAAAACATTTTTTTTAGTAATTTCCGAAATACATATGCAAATACACAAATAAACTTTCGTATATGTGTATTTTTTGGCAGTTCATCTTATAAGATGGTTGTGTAGAGAAATCCATCACAACAGTCTCATAATACATCTTATCTACAAATAAATCATCAAAATGCATTGAAACTTAAAAAAAATTAATTGTGAGTTTAAAAGAAGATATAATCAACTTCTCTATGTTTCTTGTTTCAATGAAATCGGATTGTTACTTAAAAGTTTGAATGTTTTCCGAGAAAATAAAAAAAAAAAAAAATAATTTGGTGTGTCCACATTCCTCAATAGCGAAAGTGTCTGCCTAATATTCTTATTTTAGAAATTTTTAAATTCTATTGCATTCCACAAAATGATACGTGATGAAATCGGAATGCAATCTAAAATTTTTAATTTTTTAAACTATATACTTCGTATATGTATATTTGACAAATTTCCATAAGTAAATATCTTAAATACTGAGAAAATTAGAAAAAAATTATGTGTCTACCTTATTCAATAGCAAAAGTGTGTATCTAATATTTTTATTTGCGAAATTTTGAAATTCTCTTGCATTCCACAAAATGATAAATTTATTTAACAATAAATGTTGAAACATAACGGGTAGTCTTCCATAGAGATGACGTTAAAACATCATGGTAAAATTTTCTGCTCAAATTTCAACGTTTTCATTATGGCGTGCATTATGGTGCATTAATGTTAATTTCTTGTTTTCTCATTGTTTTGTTGCTGTCTTCCACTAAGAGCAAAAAGGAACGAAACGAATTGTCAAAAATATAAGTATTGTTCGCACATTGAAAAAAATATTATGCGCACATACATTTGGATAGAGTGGAACCAACTTGTTCATGTTTTGTTCTTGTTCGCACACCGTTGTTCGCACAATTGTTCGAGCAAACATGTCTGCCATCAGACGTAATTTTTGAATGTAAAAGTATCGAAGTGACACTGACGGTAGACAAATAATTATGATTTGTTCGGCAAATGTTCTACCCACTAAAAACAAAACGAAAAAATGCGTGTTTTGCTCTGCCGACGTTTTGTTCTTATGTGAACAAGAAAAAGGCTAGTCTGGACGTAGTGTAACTCATGCAACAACAAAATACATGTAATAAAATACATTTCTTGTTGCTAAAAGAAAATAAAAACACATTTTTTTACAAAACAACATTTTTTTCAATTGTCAATGGAGAGATTCGCCTCTATATGTTACTGTATGCCTTCCACGCTCATGCAGTAATTCCTTTGTGTTAGTAAAAAACATTGCGTGTGATGCTTCATGTTTAAACATGGTTCTTTTAACATTTGTTTTAACAACCGGTTTTGAACATTTAAAAATTTAACAATAATATCAACTTGAATGGTTTACATTTATCATTAACATGATGTAGTGTTAATGTTAAATATTTTATGTTAGGTGAGGACCGCGAGCAATGCTAAACAAATATGTTTTAGCGTAGTTAAAAAATATGCAAAATAAATAAATAAATTGAAGAATTATATATATAAGTGAAGAAATTATATATATTATATATATATATATATATATATATATATATATATAATATATATATATATATATATATATATATATATATATATATATATATATATATATATATATTCCATTTGTAATTTCCACAATTTTCGTCTGAGAACATACAAATTTACATTTTCTGGATCATATAAGAATCAAAGTCGAAATAACGAGATATGTTCAAAAAAGGTTTTTTCGACTTTAAAATTGTTTAAATAGCATTTATGAAGCCCCCTGATCCCTAGATATATATCAAATAAGATATATCATATATATCAAGATGTTAAAAATTCTTTTGAGTACTTTGTTAAAAATATCGAATATTTTCAAAAAAAAAAACCCGGTTGTTTAAACCGAGTTTCGATTTTCTGAAGCCTCTATATAGAGACTTTATTTTTGCAAAAAAGTGGTGAAGAAATGAGTACAGTTGGTCAGTTAGTAAACGAGATATCGAACAAAACGCATTTGTTGACGCTCCTATATAAGCTATGGACTCTGTACGGTCAAAAATACTTGCCTTAATTTTTTTTTTTCAACCAAATCGGTTAATAAACAACCGAGTTATTGGCAAATCTTTTTGTTTTAATTTATTTAATTGCTGCTTTTCTTATAATTGTTGTTTTCACGGGTACTGAAAAGCAACAACAAATGACTAATTTTTTATTAAAGCATATTTGGGTTTTTAAACTTTTTGAAGTTCCTATGTAAGTTAGATACTTATTTCTTTCGCAGAAAATTCTGAAATATATATTTTTTTTTAGAATTTTTGTGTTGAAAAAATTAACTAAGTCGGGTTATAGACCAAAATGCATTGTAAGACTTCTTGAAGCATCTACATATGCTATAAATTTTGTTCTTTTTGGAATTTCGTCCATCAATTTTCCACCATAGCCTTTTTTAATTTAGGGCTGTCTTACATGTATAAAATATTTGTTCTGCTCCGAAGTGATGACATCTTAAAGATATGCGAATTTTTGTAAAATTTCAAAGTATTAAATTTATTTGTAATTGAATCTAATACATTTTTGATGCATTTATATTTTGTAAATACCAAAAGTGTTTATTATAGGTCTAGTATTCTTCATATCAAGGACCCAAAATAATTATTATCCCTATTTTCAAATTCAAGAAAATTGCGGGTTTTTAAGATTAAAAAAATATTGTTTTACAATTATTAATAAATGACATATAAATATTAATTTGTCATAATTATTATTAGAAAAAAAATTAAAATTTGTGGATAATAGTTAAGAAAGATTTAAAAAATAAAAATTGTTAATAATTAATATTTTGTGATTTCTATTTATATATTGATTAAAGCCTGCGTAAGATGATTTGAAAAGCAAATCCATTTGCTTTTTACATAGTGTCTACATTAGATAATTTTTTATCAAGACAAACACCAAACTTAAGGCGAATTTGTGGAAAGTGGCAACAGTTGTACAAAAATAACAATATGGCGTATTCATTATTATTTTTTATATATGCAGTTTGACAACTGAATACAACCAAAATAATAATCAATTGTTTAACTAAGGTTACCTTGTATATATTCGCACTGGTTAAGTTTGTTGGTCATAGCCAACAAGTACAATAACAACAATAAATACTGTTTGTACTTTTCGTTGACCGTAGCAAAGCAAATGCGTCGTGTGTATGAGCGATTGCAAATACAGGCGTTCAAGGCATTTATCGCAAACAAGTGGTGCAAGTGGTGTGGAAAAAAAGCCAAACATTGAGAAAGTATTTCAGATACGCTAGTATTTTAAATGCTTTGTATGTTTTTTTTTTTTTTGTAAGACGTAGTTGGCATGTGTGGCAAAAAACCTTCAGGGATTGTTTATAAATGATCTTGCATACACATACATTTATATGTATGTCCATATTTTATTGTTGATTTTTCCTCTTTGAATAAATGTAAAAGAAAATTAAAGAAATTAGTTATTAAAAATTTAAAACTCTAAGTTGCATACTTAAGAAGTATATGACATATATTGATATATATATATAATGGGTGATTCAAGTAGAGATACTTTTTTCAATAGCCTTTTTTTGACAGATCACGTGTGAGTCGTGTCATGCTGTCATGTTAGTTTTGTTTAGTATTGTTTGACATTTCATTTTGGAAAGACTTGCACCTGAACAACGTTTACAAATCGTTCACCTTTATTACGAAAATTCACGTTCTGTGAGGAATGTGTTTCGTGCACATCGCTCAACTTATGGTCAACATAATCGGCCTACTGAGCATACTATTCGCAACACCATTACCCATTTTGAGACCCAGCATTCATTATTCGATAATATTCGACCGAACAGACTACGTCCAGTGCTTTGTGGGCCGGTGGAATCATCGGTCCATATTTCTTTAAAAATGATGCCGGTGCAAACGTAACCGTCAATGGCGACCGTTATCGTGCCATGAATTCCCAAATAAAGTAATCAAAATTCCCAAAAAAGGGATTTTTTACATTTTTGGCTATAGAATCCACATTTTCCTGGTTTTTTTATCTTAAAGTCATCTCTGTGAAGTTACCTTTCAGAAAAGTGCAAAATTATTATATGTTGCTAAATAAAATTTTATTTTAGATAAAAAAGAGTGTAGATACTTTTTCGGCTAAAAAACACAAAAAGTCATCTTTTTTGCAATTTTCAAATTCAAAATCGTTTATTTTTGGACTCGGTAAAGATATCGATTTAAATTTTTTTTATTCGATAGATAACTTTGTTCTTTAACTAATTAAGAAAAAACTAATAAAATCGGTCGGAAATACTAGGATATATATGAAAAAAACTGGACCGAGAACATGCAAAATTAAGGTGCTTAAAAATTCAAACGCAAATAACTCGAAAACTATAAGAGATAAATAAGACATGTAAACAAAAATTTGGCAAGTGATTAAAAATTTTTTATGTCAAAGGTACCTAATTTTGAGCCTCTTTAGCTCCGCCCCTGAGGGGTTTGTTGTGCTCTCCCTTCCAAACTTAACATTGTACACTCCTGTGCTACGCCTATACCAAATTTCTTGAAAATCCAACCAGCCGATCAGAAGTTACAGATTTTTTTTTAAATGTCGATTCTGCCCCACTGTGGAGTCAAGTAACATTTTTTTTACACCGTGCGTTGTGTGCGCGTTTATAGTTTTTTTTTTTTTTTTTTTTTTTTTGTTATAGCTTTTTTAGAATTTTTGTATTTTCGGCTTAAGTTCATTGAATAACTGTAGAAGAATACATTGTAAAAGTTTTATTGGACACTCGGCAGAATATAATGCATTTTCTAGTCCGCCACGCATATAAACAATAATAATTGAAAAAGAAGAATACAAAAATAATTGTAAAAAGCTTTATCGTAAACCATTCGTCTTAATTAATAACATATAGGGAAAATAAAGTTACGGATTCCATTTCCCGAAAAGTTGTAATATAAATAGATGGTGTTTACAAAGAACACCACGGTGGGATGCTGAAGAGTGCAGATGACGGTCGTGGTAGACTAGAAAATGCATTCCATTCTGCCGAGTAAAACTTTTACAATATACTCTTCTACAATTATTCAATGAACTTAAACTTAAATTTGCCAGTAGAAATGAAAATGATCCGCTACTTTGTCAGTTTCTGAACTTTTTTCACATAATTGAAAAGTTATCGAGAGATTATACAAAAAGGTTTCATCATTGAAGTGTGTTATTTTTGGTAAGTCCTTATGTAAAAAGTTTGCGTAAATTTCTTTTGCGTTTCTAATTAAATTTCCAATGAATCATTACCAAAATAAATATTAAACTTATCTAAATTATCATTTAAACCACATTTAATATAATAACTAAAAGCACAAGCTATATGTTTTTGTATATTTACTTGCTCGTTATCAATTTTTTCCAAATATGCCTCAAAATCGGCATATACCACAATCGACACTCCAACTGCTTTTAATAGTTTTTGAAATTCAGTATGCACTCATCACCATTCGGCATTTTTGGAACCACTTTTTTGCAGTTATCTTCATTGTCTTGCATTATCTTCTCACTTCTAGAGTACTGAAGACATGCGTTACAAATGTAAACTCATACATGGTGGTAAGTTAAATTAGATCTTATTAATTTGAAATGTTTGCATAATAACTTAATTTATTAAATAGATATGGTTAGTTTTTATTTGAATTACCTTCCAATATCTGTAATAAGAACGTAGTGACACCATTCCTCGTCTGTAAGAAGAAGATTTATTTGATAATTCTTTCCTTCAGAGCCAAATACGTTAATGCTTATATTTTCGTTCTCATTTTCAAATATTTTGATATCTTTTAATTGCACAGGGAATTCCAGGTTTTGAAACTTCAACAGTTGATTTTCTATATTTATTTTCTCCTCGTGTATTTGAATACTTGCAAATCAATTTGCTTTATTGCTTAAAAATGAAGCAATGATACTACATTTAAAGCAATATTCATCATTATTTGGATAGTTGAAACAGACATCATTTTTCTTTATCCATTGTGGTAATGTATATATTTTGACACCCTGATGGAAGATGCTTTATTTATATTTGTTTCCAAATGCTTCATTATTAGGGACCATCCATTATCCCTCTCCATTCCAAAATTTTTTTTTGCATATGTAAGTGTATTGTGCTTTCAAAGTTTCTTTAATATTATCATTTATGGTTATGACATTTTTGATCTATGTGTTATAGTAGTTAGCATTATATTTTCCTCTTTAATTTTAATGCATTCACAGTTCACTTCCAAATTGTATTTTAATGTTGTATTTTTATTGTATTAATAAATAATTTTTAATTAAAAATTAGTTCAAAAATGGACAGACAGCAGTTAAGCTGCGAATTTTGTACTCATTTGAAGTTTTGAAATAAAGGGAATAAAAAGGGATATTTGCTAAAATTACACAATTTTTCTCCAAAGAAGGCCTACAATTTTTCTTCGAAGAAAGCCAGCAATTATTCTATCAATTCAGAGGTTACAGTTACAGCAACAAAGATAACGGTTCCAGAAGAGTATGAAATAATGAATGAGGATGAAGATCTTCAGCTTCAATTGGATATAGATTTTAAATAATTTTTAAAAATGTAATACATAAATAAATTAAATAAATACTTTTTTAATTAAATATCTCTTTATTAAACAAAAGTGCTTTATTAATAGAATATTTAGTTATAATTAAGTTCAAATATTGCAAACCCATTTGAAGCTTGATGACCTTTATAAAGGTTTATCATTCGCTTGTGTTAAATAGGGATCTTCTTGTTTAAAAATCTCACAAATATTTGCGGAATATAAAACCATTTATTGTTATCTAAATATGTCTATTGTTAATCATATTGTGTTTCCTTCCACTATTTTCTAACTTTTTATTTATTAAATCTGCCTTTTATAGGCCTCACAACAAGTATTTAATTATTAAAACTAAAACTAGTTTCTCTCTAACTAGAATTTAAAATTTTTAATGACTGGTGTAAAGGAATATTATAATATGACATCAGTTCATCACAGTAAAAAGTGGAAAAAATTTTTCTCCGTATTAAATTTTTTGTATGTATTTTAACATAACTTAATATTGTTATACAAAAATAAATTCATTGGTTATCGATTTTATAAAATGCAATAATAATGTTTTTCCCTATTAAAGCATATGAAAAAAAAATTTTTCCCTATCGTGTACGTGGGAAAGACAAATTTATCTTTATTGAAAACAAAAATAATGTTTGCCTTTCCATTTCCATACTACTTCCACACTTTTAAATATTTATAAAATTATTGTTTAGTAAAATTATTCGTATAAGTCATACAACCATGGATGTGTTGTACACAAATTATTATAATAATTATTATAATCAGTCTGGAAATAATTTCCAAAATATTGGTGAAATATATCATACGCTAAGGTTTGTGCAATATGGACGTGGTATTGGATCTCTGCCTTCACCTTTATTCTCACATCTGAAGCCATTCTAGAGAATGGTCCGCATTGGTTCTAAAACGATTTTTTTGAATTAATTCCGTAAATTGCGAACCGTTGTAAATATCTCTATAAAATATCATCTGGCCAGAGACGAGATGTTTTAGAGTTGATTTGAAGGAGCACAGATTCCTGGCGGATCAGCGGAGAGTGGGTAGATCTTCGCAGTTAGTCATCAGGTCAGATATGCAATTTTTTAAAAAAATTGCCAAAAATTCATTTATAATTTGTCTTAAAAAAATTTACAGACAGTCCTTGTAATTATCTACAAACATACCTTTTCATGTGTATTTAATATATTTTCACTAAATTCGAATTTCCATGTTCTAACGTTTCCTATGATACGAAATACTTTCACAGAATGTTTATACTTTTGCTTGAAAACTAAAAAAATGTTGTCTTCTTAGGTAATATATATATATATACTTATATATACAGATGTAAGCTGCATATATAAGTATTTGGTATGTCTGAACTCGTAAGATTGTGTAGAATAACATATCGTAAAAATAAATTAAATACAGTCAAATTTCTTCAGACCATGACTTGAAAACCTTAAAATTTAAATATTACGTATATTTTTTAAAAATAATGTTAATATTTGGACCTAAATAAAATTTAAACGAGTAGAGATATTCAAATGAAATTTTGACATAATATAGATAGACTTGTCTTAAAATAAGGGTATTAAAAATACTCCCACAGTTTTGTACTAAAATATACAAAACCACAATCCGGAAAAAATTGTTTTAAAAATTTACCTTTTCCATTCAAACATATGGAGGTATTTAATTAACATAATTTTTGTTTGATCCCTGCGGTTTGAGTGTTTTACAAACAAATTTAAAAAAATTGTGCAAAGTTTACAAAGTTTGAATATTGCTTGTGCGGAAACCGTTGCCCCAAGTGACTTTTGGTTTACTTTACACACATCTACATAAAAAAAAATTATATGGGCCAATCAAAAAACAATTTTTATAAGTAGGAGTTTGTGAATAATTTTGGTAAAAATTACGCGCAACATCAAAATCTACTGAGTTATTCAAATAAAATTTATGATATTTTCATTATTTGATGGTATTAGTGCGGCATATTTTAGGGTTTCCCACTGAAATTTAAAAAAAATTTCTTTATACTAAAAATTGCGATCCTTAAAAATTTTGCGAAACATAGGGATCAAATCTAAGTTTTTTTTTTTTTTGGTTCACAAAATTTGTAACTTTCAAAATTTTTTGATCCGCCTCTGCATTTCCATTAAGCATTGCAAATATTATCTAATTATGCCAATTATAGTTAATTTCGTGTTGTTCACACGATGTGCCTTAACAAAATGTGTTTTGACAAAAATGTCAGGTTTTCCACTATTTCGGACACATCGATGAGATATATAGCAAAATACAAATTTGTCTGCTGTTGAGAGGATTAAAAGATTTTGTCATCAAAACTCAACTACTGTACAATAACAAAGATGGTGCAGAATTTATCTACAAAGTCCAATTAGTTTATGTAAAATTGAATGAGATAAAAAAAAAAGTTAAGTAATTTTTATCCCTGTTTCTAAGTTTTTGAACTTTGAACAACAATCATGATGACAAAATGAAACCTATGGTATTAAAATTTTGCAATCTATTAACTTCAAGTCTTGTGAGTTCAGATCTGTAACTCATTTGCTTAAGGTGGTAATAGCATAAAACTTATTAAGGGTTAATAGAGATTAAAAATTTTTGATAATGGCCTAGATACTTTTTGTTTTATAGAAATAAATAAATAAAAAAAGAGATTAAAAAAATATATTTTATGTTGTTGTTATTCCAAGTTGTTTTTCAACTTCGGGTAAAAATCATGTAAAGCATGTAAAACAGGGAATATTGGAACGTCTATGGACGATATTTCGATATGTTTCTTTTCTGAAATTAATTTCAATATTGTTCGAAGCATTCATAATTCTGCTTTTGTTTTTCGTGAATGTCAATGAATATCATAAATTAAATTAAAAATGAATATGCAACTACCTAATCATGTTGAGCAAGAAACTCTTTCAGATATAAAATAAAATAAAATAATATATATATATATATATATATATATGCATATATATATTGTTACGTTTTTACCTTTTAAAAACGGTCGTTTATATCCTTTAAATAAACCTGTACTTTGATTGCAAATAACAGCAGTTTAGTAGTTTAGAAGTTGTAACGGCTCTTTATTTTATTAAAAAATTTGCAACAATAACAGTTAAAATAGTCACTTGCGATCTAATATAAACACACACTTAAATTACACACTTTATACAACACACTTTAATAATGTACAAAATTATACAGCCAAGGCAGTTAATTCGTCTTTACTTAAGGACGCTTCCAATTAGACTGACTCAATGGTTTTCTCACGGCCAATCTATATTCACTGTATTACCTACTAGATGTTTCTTGAAAGCTCTATTTCTTTCTACAATGTTCTTAACGGACAAACTAGAGCTTTCGATGTTAATGTTAGCAGCTTAAACATTTATTGTTGCCACTCTTAAAAACAATGGTGAAAGCTTTTTATTCAATGTTGTATGTTTAGAACTATGTTAATAATTTTTACAGATATGTTAACTGCTGTTAACATAAACGGAAATGCCTAGAAGCATTGAGAAAGATTTAAACCAGCCGTTAAAACCGTTATATTTGAATTCAAGTACAATTTCGTAACACTGCCCCTCGCGTAAGCCTGTTCGTCTCGAATAGGCACGAATTCACTTTTCCCATAGGCAGCTAGTCGTTCTAGATGTACGACCTTCATTTTAGATCTCGGGCTCTTTTCTTTCTGTACACCACGTCATTTAATTTCTTAATCACTTTGTATGGTCCATCCCAATGGGTTTGTAGTTTGGGAGACAGTCCTTTCTTACCTTGTGGGTTATACAACAGTACAAGCTGGCCTTCGTTAAATCCTTCAGAATTCGCTGCTCGATCGTATCTGGCTTTCATTTTATCGCTGGTCATTTTTATTCGTCTGTGTTCGTTCAGGTCATCTTGCTCTTGGGAAGTGTTTTCCTTATTTGTTGATGAGGGCTTAATACCGAATTCTAAATCACCAGGCAACTTGAGTTCTGTCCCGAAGACAATTTTTGCAGGTGTTCGAGAGGTTGAGTCATGAACAGCTGATCTGTATGCCAATAGAAATTTCGGTATGTGTTCATCCCAGTCCTTCTGATGTGCACTGACCACTTTTCTTAAATATTCCTCCAGAGTGCGATTGAATCTTTCGACCATGCCATCAGATTGAGGATGCAGTGGCGTTGTTCTGGTTTTTCTTATTCCATATAAATCGCACATTTCCTTGAATACGGCAGATTCAAAATTTCTACCCTGATCAGAATGCAACTCCAGTGGAACACCATAGTGGCACACCCAGTTGTTCACAAATACACTTATAACTGTTTTAGCTTCTTGATCAGGTATGGCATATACCTCTGGCCATTTGCTGAAATAATCCATAACCACTAGAACGTAACGACGGGAAAAGGGAATGCTACATCCATTGCAATCCGCTTGAATGGCGCGTCTGAGTTATACTGCTGAAGTTGTCCACGACTTCTTCTTACTGGGCCCTTCGCTGCTATACTTTGTGAACAATTGGCTACCCAATCGGCTACTGCTTGCTGACAACCCACCCAATAAAAACGTTGTTTTAACTTTTCTAAGGTTTTTGTCACACCAAGATGACCACCACTGGGACCGTCATGGAACTCTTTCATTACTTCGTTTATTTTAGAGGATGGTACTACAATTAGATTTGTCACAGTTTTACCGTCAGCACTTTCCCATATGCGGTATAAGCAGCCATTTAACAACTGTAGACTATTCCATAGGGCCCAATATGATTTCATTAGTGGACTTTCGGCGGATATTTCATTGCGGGCTGGCCATCTACCTTCTTCTTTTGCCGATATTATTTTTGCCAGCATGGGGTCATTTCTTTGCGCTACAGAAGAATCTTCACTGGACTCTATATGCATTAGTCGAACATCGATGATACATTTCTTTTCCTCGGTTTTTGTACAATGCTTACATTCCACGTTGCAGGGCCGTCTTGACAGCGCGTCCGCATTGCCGTGTTTCAAACCCTTCCGGTGCTCGATGCTAAAATCATAGCTCTGAAGCCGCTCTATCCACGAGCCAGTTGTTCTTCAGGTTGTTTAAATTGCAGCAAAAACCTGAGGGCAGAATGATCGGTTCTCAGTCGGAAGTGTTGGCCATACAGATATTTGTGGTAATGCTTCACACACTCTAATACTGCCAAAAGTTCTCGTCGCGTTACGCAGTAGTTTCTTTCAGGCTTCGAAAGCGTTCGGCTGAAGTATCCAATGACCCTTTCAGTGCCGCCGACTACTTGTGAAAGTACACCGCCTATTCCGTATCCACTCGCATCGCCATCTACCACAAATGTTTCTCCAGGTATAGGATATGACAAAATTGGTGCCGTACGTAATAGATCCTTGAGCTTCTGGAATGCTAGTTCTTGTGCTTCACACCATTGGAATGATTGTGACTTCTTGGTCAGCTCATGCAAGCTTGCGGCTAGATTGGCGAAATTCGGGACAAATCGTTTGTAGTATGTGCAAAGGCCAAGAAAACTACGAAATTCGTGGAGATTTCTAGGACGTGGCCAGTTCTTTACAGCAATTATCTTATCCTCATCTGTTGATATTCCGTCTGCTGTTACGCGATGTCCCAAATATTTGACTTCTTTCTGGAACAATGCACACTTCTTTACAATGAGTTTGAGTCCAGCCGCTGATATTCGTTTAAGGACTTCTTCAAGGTTATTCAGATGTTCATCAAAAGTCTTACCCATGACAATTATGTCATCGAGGTACACCAAGCATGTCCTTCCGTGAAGTCCTTTCAATACCTGTTCCATTATACGCTCGAATGTGGCTGGAGCATTGCAGAGTCCAAATGGCATCACATTAAACTGCCATAACCCATCACTCGCGCTAAAGGCGGTTTTTTCCTTGTCTTTTTCTGAAATCTCTTCCTGCCAATAACCACTTTGCAAGTCCAATGTGGAGAACCATTGTGTTCCAGCTAGTGTATCCAGGGTGTCGTCAATTCTTGGTAGCGGGTAGCTGTCTTTCTTGGTGACGTCATTCAGTTTTCTAAAATCGACGCAAAATCTAGTGCTGCCGTCTTTCTTCTTAACTAAAACAACAGGAGAGCTTCAAGGACTTGAAGATGGTTCGATTATACCGTTCCGTTCCATTTCATTGACCAACTCCTTCACTTCACTTCGTTTTGCTAGAGGAACACTTCTGGGCGCCTGCTTATTGGCCTCGCTTCGCCAGTATTTATTTGATGCTTTACAATTGCCGTTCTACCATGGCTTTGACTTTTTAAGGCGAAGACGGAGCTATATTTCTTCAGAATCTGTTTGGCCTTATTTCTGTCTGGCGGCACTAGTCCTTCTACCCATTTCCCCACATATTCCGCTAGTAGCTCGTGTTCTTTGGTGGATTTATTGGAAGGTTGTGGGTTTTTCTCGCAATTGATTACTGCCTCTGCTGAAGTGCAATGACCTATTTCGGAATTTGGCCTAACGACTTTTTCATAGCTGGACAGGTTAAGCATTCTTACAGGAACTATTTTGTTGTTGCAGGGTTTAACGAGGGCTTTTGCTGTTACAAGATCACTTGTTATTTCTGCTGGTTCTACTACCCACAAACTGTTGTCCTCACAATCTCCCTCCATACAAGCCCATACTAAAGTTTCTGACTGTGGTGGTAGCTTCTGATGCTCGACGGCAACTAGCTTTCTTACTTGAGTTCTATTTTCATATCCGACGTCAAGGGGTATCTCCACATTTTTATTTCTGCTGGTTCTACCACCCACAAACTGTTATCCTCACAATCTCCCTCCATACAAGCCCATACTAAAGTTTCTGACTGTGGTGGTAGCTTCTGATGCTCGACGGTAACTAGCTTTCTTACTTGAGTTCTATTTTCATATCCGACGTCAAGGGGTATCTCCACATTTCGCCAAATCATAACTTTTTGTCCCATATCCAAAGTAATGCCATGGCTAATCATGAAATCAGCACCAATGATAACTTCGTCCACAATATCGGCAACAATGAATACATGATTGACGATAACGTTGGCAATAGTTAATTTCACATTTACTTTACCATAGACAGTGACCTGCTCCCCAGTAGCTGTGCGCAGACTTAACTCACGTAATGGTTCAATTGTTTTCTTGACTAAATTTGGCCTGACGATAGACTGTGATGCCCCGGTGTCTATAGTAAAAAACGCGCTTCTGCCCGTTGATGTACCCAGGAGCAGTAAGATTGCTATTTTTCTGCTGTTTTACGGATATGAAGATTGTGGGACCCTCAGATGTGGGATCTAGCTCTTGCCCCATAGAGCTAGCTCGTTTTAGTTTTAACGGTGATTCTTGTGATGATTGATGTTTCGACTGCTGGTTACTTCTTTGAGGCGAGGCAGATCTTGTTCGTTTTCTTGGTACTTTGCAGTTTCGCTGAATATGACCAGATTTACCGCAGTTATAACATTTTACTCTGGCTTTATTTTGCTTCTCATTAAACGCCTCCAAAACCTTTTTTAATTCGTCGACTATATTTCTCTCATTATCAGAAACAACTTCAACATTTCGCACCTTGCATATTTGCGACTTTGAAATTATTTTCGCCGTTTCTTGTGCAAGTGCGAATGAGACGGTTTCAGTAAATGATGGTTTAGGTGTGGCACAAACCGCGTGTTTTATTTCAGGATCGCGAATGCCATTAACAAATGCCTCTATCTTGAAATGGTCCAAAAACGGGCTGTTTTCCCCTGGATAAGTAAGTCTTGTAGCGTCTCATTGGGCTTCTGCACTCTACCACGCAATTCCATTCGGTATAATTCCTTTTTATGTACACCAGCGTACTTACGTTGTAGCGCCTCCATTATATCATCATAACTGTTTCTGTTACATGCTGGCACGCTTTCAAGAACTACTGCTGCATTTCCTTTTAAGGCCAATATCAACTCTATAGCTTTTTCTTCGTCGTTCCACATGTTTCTAATTGCATCAAACTGGAACTTGATCACATTAAATGGTGTGGTGCCATCAAAACTAGGGGCCTTTATTCTATTAGAGGATTCTGGAATAATTCGCACCTGTTCATTCTCTAAATCAGACAGCTTTTTATCAATGACTTTGGCTTGTAAATCTAAACAGCTCTCTAAGTCGGTCAGCTTTTTATCAACGACGTTGGCTTGTATACCTAGGCAGCTCTCTAAGTCGGACACCTTTTTATCAATGCCATCCACTCTGCTGTTTATAACTTCCGAAATTTGTTGAAGTTTCTCGTCTGTCGCTCTAGAAGTTTCTTTAACTTCAGGAAGAAGTTTCTCGTTATTTACTTTAGAAGTTTCTTGAACTTTAGCAAGAAGTTTCTCGTTATTAGCTTTAGAAGTTTCTTGAAATTTCATTTCCATTATTTTAGTTTCTTCTTTAACTTCTTTAAATTGCTTCATCAAAGCAGCAAACATTGTGGATAAATCCATGCTTGTAGAAACTTCCATTTCTTCTTTATACTCGAATTCGTAAGTTACAATGTCAATATTACGCCGCTTGAATTCATCTATCAGCCTCTTTTGTAATTCTGATTTATTATCAGCTATAGGTAACTCCAACTTATTCAATTCTCTCTTGAGTTGCTCCACTTTCAGCTCTTCAAACTTCATGACTGCTTATTATTTTGCAATCCCACTTCTAACACCAATTGTTACGTTTTTACCTTTTAAAAACGGTCGTTTATATACTTTAAATAAACCTGTACTTTGATTGCAAATAACAGCAGTTTAGTAGTTTAAAAGTTATAACGGCTCTTTATTTTATTTAAAAATTTACAAAAATAACAGTTTAAATAGTCACTTGCATTCCAATATAAACATACACTTAAATTACACACTTTATACAACACACTTTAATAATGTACAAGATTATACAGCCAAGGCAGTTAATTTGTCCTTACTTAACGATGCTTCCAATTAGACTGACTCAATGGTGTTCTCACGGCCAATTTATATACACTGTATTACCTACTAGATGCTTCTTGAAAGCTCTACTTCTTTCTACAATGTTCTTAACGGACAAACTAAAGCTTTCGATGTTAATATTAGCAGCTTAAACATTAAGTGTTGCCATACTTAAAAAAGTGGTGAAAGCTTTTTATTCAATGTTGTATGTTTAGAACTATGTTTATAATTTTTACAGATATGTTAACTGCTGTTAACATAAACGGAAATGCCTAGAAGCATTGAGAAAGACTAAACCAGCCGTTAAAACCGTTATATTTGAATTCAAGTACAATTTCGTAACAATATATTATTTTATATCTAAAATAGTTTCTTGCTCAACATTTTAGTATTATTTTTTCAAAATTTGCTTAAAAATAACAACTATAGAAGTTTTATACATTAAAATTTTTTAATAGAATTATACATAAACTTTATAATTAGAAACAAAAATAAGTTACTTGTTTTTTTTTTTTTTTGTCAAAAGAAATTACCTATCATAAATTATTATATTAGATTATTGCATATCAAGAGAACTTTTTTAGTGATAGTCTTTTTTGGGAGCTACATCAAACGGTTTAGTTTAATTAAAAATCAGGCGAATATAATCTAATATAAGAATCAATATCCAGTAAGCATGGATACCATGACTAACAAATGTTTTCTCAAATCTTGAGCCCAGTACTTCAAATAGAGAACATCACGGATATGAGACAAAATATGTCGCTAAGGATACACCTTTTATATTCACAATTGGATTTTCCATAGAAATTTGGAGGTCTTTATCAATGAATATTTTGAACGTTTACGTCAATACGTATACAGAAAAATGGGATAAAGCAAAGCGCCACACAGTGGGGTCAAACGCAAATTTTTTGGTAATAAATCTGAATCTCCTAAACTACTGGTCGGATCAAATTGAAATGTATGGAATAGTTGTAGAGGACGACCTAAGCTTTCAGAAAAATCATCTTGTAGTCACCCTGTGATAACACGAGATAAGCTACAGGGTGTCAAAGTTGACTACCTCGAGTATCTAAAAGTTAAAAAAAAATCGTAACTTGTACAAATGAAGTCCGATTTTAAAGATTTTTATATTTCTGGAAAGTGCTTGGCAAGATAAAGAAAAAATAAGCTTACTCATCTAAGTTATCTCTTACAGTTAAAAAGATATTTATGCTTGAATTTTTGATTTTTTGGCTCGACTTTCTTTGGTTTTTCGGGAATAAGTCCGGAGATATATGAGGTAAAAATTTTTTAAAAATTTTCTGTAATTTGCTACATTTTTCAAAATAATATGTTGAAAGAATTTTTGGATTATCTCAATTCGTCTAGACGTGAAAAATTTTCAAAGTCAGCACTATGAAATTGGCATGAAAAATGGCTATTTTTTACAAAAATATAGTACAAAATAAAGAAATTTTGAATTGATAAACTGCTTCCCGCCCGGCCAAAAACGAATGCAGGAGTGGAGATTTTATGTTAAAAGTCAGTTTTTTTAACGACTATTTTTAAAAGCATATTAAAAGCATATTAGCATAATATTTTTAATATTATTTCTTATGTAATGTATAAAACACAAATCAAGCTTTCATTCCTAAAAAAAATCAATAAAATAGCTCCAATAACCTATTTTTGGTAATTTTTCAAAAATAATTTTTTTTTTTTTTTTTAAATAGCTGAAAATCCAAAAAAATTTAATTTTTTTAATACAACTCCACTAATTTTGCAAACACTTTAAAAATTTTAAAAGAATATAAAAATATACTTATTTACCAATTCAACGATATATAAAATGTTGATATAGGTCATTTAATAATAGTAATATAATGGCCTCAAAACTACCAAGTCACGTCAAAAGTTGCAAAATTCACTATTTTGTTCCGTATTTCCATATGTGTGTCTACGTAACACTCAACTGCATTGATTATTTTTGTTACGAGATAATAATATTTATTAATGAATTTATTTAAAGTGTTCATAATTTTTTTCTACTGAAAAGGTTTTTAAAATTACCTAAGTACATAAATAAGTATATTTTCCTTCGTTTTTTATTACATTTTTTTAAGTTTTTAAATAATTTACCTAGCTACTTAATTAATGTATTATAACAAAAATTATTTTTTTACAATCGCATAGGTACATTTTTTTACGTATCTGTTTAACACTACAGGTCATAAAAATAAACTAAATGAAATTGGGGGTTTTGAGCAAAAATTTAAATTTTTTAATTCATTTTTGCCTGTCACCACACAGTGGGGTCAAACGCAAATTTTTTGGTAATAAATCTGAATCTCCTAAACTACTGGTCGGATCAAATTGAAATGTATGGAAGAGTTGTAGAGGAGGACCTAAGCTTTCAGAAAAATCATCTTGTAGTCACCCTGTGATAACACCAGATAAGCTGCAGGGTGTCAAAGTTGACTACCTCGAGTATGTAAAAGTTAAAAAAAATCGTAACTTGTACAAATGAAGTCCGATTTTAAAGATTTTTATATTTCTGGAAAGTGCTTGGCAAGATAAAGAAAAAATAAGCTTACTCATCTAAGTTATCTCTTACAGTTAAAAAGATATTTATGCTTGAATTTTTGATTTTTTGGCTCGACTTTCTTTGGTTTTTCGGGAATAAGTCCGGAGATATATGAGGTAAAAATTTTTTAAAAATTTTCTGTAATTTGCTACATTTTTCAAAATAATATGCTGAAAGAATTTTTGGATTATCTCAATTCGTCTAGACGTGAAAAATTTTCAAAGTCAGCACTCTGAAATTGGCATGAAAAATGGCTATTTTTTACAAAAATATAGTACAAAATAAAGAAATTTTGAATTGATTTAAGTTTGCACCCTACATCCAGCATTGGCCGAAAATTGTCAATTTTAAAAAACAGTTTCATTTTTATCGATTAATAAAAAAAATGTCACGCGAGCTTTTTTAAATTTGGTACCCATATTTTTTATAGAAATAGATTTAACACTAAACTGCTTCCCGCCCGGCCAAAAACGAATGCAGGAGTGGAGATTTTATGTTAAAAGTCAGTTTTTTTAACGACTATTTTTAAAAGCATATTAGCATAATATTTTTAATATTATTTCTTATGTAATGTATAAAACACAAATCAAGCTTTCATTCCTAAAAAAAAATCAATAAAATAGCTCCAATAACCTATTTTTGGTAATTTTTCAAAAATAATTTTTTTTTTTTTAAATAGCTGAAAATACAAAAAAAATTAATTTTTTTAATACAACCCCACTAATTTTGCAAATACTTTAAAAATGTTAAAAGAATATAAAAATATACTTATTTACCAATTCAACGATATATAAAATGTTGATATAGGTCATTTAATAATAGTAATATAATGGCCTCAAAACTACCAAGTCACGTCAAAAGTTGCAAAATTCACTATTTTGTTCCGTATTTCCATATGTGTGTCTACGTAACACTCAACTGCATTGATTATTTTTGTTACGAGATAATAATATTTATTAATGAATTTATTTAAAGTGTTCATAATTTTTTTCTACTGAAAAGGTTTTTAAAATTACCTAAGTACATAAATAAGTATATTTTCCTTCGTTTTTTATTACATTTTTTTAAGTTTTTAAATAATTTACCTAGCTACTTAATTAATGTATTATAACAAAAATTATTTTTTTACAATCGCATAGGTACATTTTTTTACGTACCTGTTTAACACTACAGGTCATAAAAATAAACTAAATGAAATTGGGGGTTTTGAGCAAAAATTTAAATTTTTTAATTCATTTTTGCCTGTCACCACACAGTGGGGTCAAACGCAAATTTTTTGGTAATAAATCTGAATCTCCTAAACTACTGGTCGGATCAAATTGAAATGTATGGAAGAGTTGTAGAGGAGGACCTAAGCTTTCAGAAAAATCATCTTGTAGTCACCCTGTGATAACACCAGATAAGCTGCAGGGTGTCAAAGTTGACTACCTCGAGTATGTAAAAGTTAAAAAAATCGTAACTTGTACAAATGAAGTCCGATTTTAAAGATTTTTATATTTCTGGAAAGTGCTTGGCAAGATAAAGAAAAAATAAGCTTACTCATCTAAGTTATCTCTTACAGTTAAAAAGATATTTACGCTTGAATTTTGAATTTTTGATTTTTTGGCTCGACTTTCTTTTGTTTTTCGGGAATAAGTCCGGAGATATATGAGGTAAAATTTTTTTAAAAATATTCTGTAATTTGCTACATATTTCAAAATAATATGCTGAAAGAATTTTTGGATTATCTTAATTCGTCTAGATGTGAAAAATATTCAAAGTCAGCACTCTGAAATCGGCATGAAAAATGGCTATTTTTTTACAAAAATATAGTACAATTCATTCACTTTTTTCTCAAAGTTCCGTTAATAAAAAAATTTTTTCCTTATTAATTTCAAAAGATAAGGCTTCATAAATGGTTAATAAAGAAATTTTGAATTGATTTAAGTTTGCACCCTACATCCAGCGTTGGCCGAAAATTGTCAATTTTAAAAAATAGTTTCATTTTTATCGATTATTAAAAAAAATGTCACGCGAGCTTTTTTAAATTTGGTACCCATATTTTTTATAGAAATAGATTTAGAATGATTTAACACTAAACTGCTTCCCGCCCGGCCAAAAACGAATGCAGGAGTGGAGATTTTATGTTAAAAGTCAGTTTTTTTAACGACTATTTTTAAAAGCATATTAAAAGCATATTAGCATAATATTTTAAATATTATTTCTTATGTAATGTATAAAACACAAATCAAGCTTTCATTCCTAAAAAAATCAATAAAATAGCTCCAATAACCTATTTTTGGTAATTTTTCAAAAATATTTTTTTTTTTTTTTTAAATAGCTCAAAATCCAAAAAAATATAATTTTTTTAATACAAATCCACTAATTTTGCAAATACTTTAAAAATGTTAAAAGAATATAAAAATAGACTTATTTACCAATTCAACGATATATAAAATGTTGATATAGGTCATTTAATAATAGTAATATAATGGCCTCAAAACTACCAAGTCACGTCAAAAGTAGCAAAATTCACTATTTTGTTCCGTATTTCCATATGTGTGTATACGTAACATTTTAGTTTTCTAATGTATTATGTAGGTATATATTTGTTTTTATAAAGTAGTAAATTCTTTATTCGAGTAATGTTTATTTAATTTGTTCTACATATTTACATACTTATTATACATATATCCCGTATCTTTATTTTATTAAGAATATATTATCGAAGATATTATTAGAGATTTTCTTGAAAATAATCAGAAACATCAAATGTTAGCAAATTTTTAACTTCCTTAGCTTCGGAATCCTCTTTTTCTATTTCAAGAGTGATTTTTGGTAGCCATCGTGTTCTTATAGAATATATAACTGGATCTGATGATATTAATAAATATTCCATTAAGTCCATATTTTGCGCTATTTTCGAACATTTTCGGGTAATGAAGAGTCGGAAATGTTTAACATCTTTATTTCGGGCTTCCTGTGCTTCCTCTGTTAGCTCTCCCAATGGCAAAATACTATTTTCTATTATTTCTTTACCATGAGCCAATACTTTGTGAATTGTTGGAGTCATTGATTTCTATGGGTATGTAATGTTAAGTAGTTCTTTAGTTTCGTAAGCAAAAATTTTAAATTTGTCCGCATTAATTTGTTTTTTGCTATTAATGGCTGCCAATATAATCTTAAAACGCTTCAAAATATTTAAGTCAATGCCTGTGATTGAAAATGTGAGTTCCGGATTTTCAAAGAAACGTCTTGCTGTATTTCCATCATTTGAGCTTCCATAGCCATGTAGAGGTTTATCAATTATTAATCCGAGTTGTTCTTTGAATTCTAATTGAATTCTTTTCTTCTCCTCTTTTCGTAATTCGTGAAGTTCCAAATTGTTTTTTACTGTAGCATTTTCCTGCCCGGGAATATTTCTGTACTTCATATCATATGCAAGATGCAAGCAGAACTCCAAAAATCTTATCCTTGCGTGGAGTGGTGATATTCAAAATTTTAAAGAATTTTTATTAACAAGGACTTCAGAATTATCCTGAAATTGTGAACTTATTTTTCCACATATATTACATTTCCATGTAGATGTTGTATCTGTTATAGCGTTTGCAACTTTTCCATCAATCATCGTTAATTGTTGTTGAAATGTAACTTTAATAGTTCTTTTTGATACTTTTACATATATTGGGGGCAATGCTTTAATTTCTTCTTCCAATTGGTTGACAATGCTGTTTATTGTAACCGTGGTTTCTTTTGTGTAATCAAAAAGGATTGGATGGCACAAAAATTTGGAACCTGGAGTTAAATTTATCCATATATCATCAAAAAGCGAGTCATTTCTTGTCGATGAGGAAGGCTTATTTAAGCGCATTCGAAGTGATTCCAGAATTACTTCCATCCAGTTGTTTGTATTCCGAAAATCCTGATGTTCCATTGCAGCCCCATTTGAATATTAAAATAAGTTCAGAGTCTTTGCATTTTTCAATGTTATCATTGCTGAAGATAGATATAATTCTAGAGGCAGTATTTTCAAGTAATTGCAATATATTAACTTTAGCATTTTTAACAGAAGCATTAACCGGGTGCTCCATAGGCTGTAAAATATTACTTTTCGCTTCTCTCACTGATTTGCTACTGGGAAAGATATCATATCCTTTTTCGCTAACAGATTTCCTCAAAATCTCGTATTGGTTTCTTGATAATCCTAAATTTAATATTAGAGCTAAAGCATCTTCAGAGGTAAAGGACGATGTTGATTTTGGTGTCACTATTCTTTGGATTATCCGATGTAATCGATTGGGAGAAGCTGTTGGTAACACATCTATAACTTTGTCTGCTTCCTTCGGTTGCGTACGTGTTACTAAAGCTTTAAATGTATCCTTATTTCGGCATTCGTATGTGAATTTAGAATAGATTCCTGTTTGGTCCTCTTTGTTCTTAGCTGAACTTCATCGTAACTTTTTTTTGGTCGACCCTTTTTCTGATTTCCGATGAAAATTGGTATTTCTCCCTCCAACCACTCTTCATTTTACTTCTTGAACTTTGGTATTGATCAATCTGAAGCTTGCATCCTTTTTTTCGTATGATTTATAAAAATTTTCGAGCTTTAAACTGTCTTCTGCAGTAAGAGTTAAACCAAAAGATACTACTGTATCAATAAGTTTTCTTATTTTTTCTGGACGATTTATAATATCAGATAGATTATCCCAGATTACTTTGCAAATAGAAAAGTGTTTTAATGTAATCTCCATAATGGCAAATTCACTAATAAATCTGCATATTTATAAGCATACTTATATATAGAAAAAGAATATTTATATCAGGTAAATGGTGACAGGCAAAAATGAATTAAAAAATTTAAATTTTTGCTCAAAACCCCCAATTTCATTCAGTTTATTTTTATTACAGGTACGTCAAAAAATGTACCTATGCGATTGTAAAAAAATCATTTTTGTTATAATACATTAATTAAGTAGCTAGGTAAATTATTTAAAAACTTAAAATAATGTAATAAAAAACGAAGGAAAATATACTTATTTATGTACTTAGGTAATTTTAAAAACCTTTTCAGTAGAAAAAAATTATGAACACTTTAAATAAATTCCTTAATAAATATTATTATCTCGTAACAAAAATAAGCAATGCAGTTGAGTGTTACGTAGACACACATATGGAAATACGGAACAAAATAGTGAATTTTGCAACTTTTGACGTGACTTGGTAGTTTTGAGGCCATTATATTACTATTATTAAATGACCTATATCAACATTTTATATATCGTTGAATTGGTAAATAAGTCTATTTTTATATTCTTTTAACATTTTTAAAGTATTTGCAAAATTAATGGAGTTGTATTAAAAAAATTAAATTTTTTTGGATTTTCAGCTATTTAAAAAAAAAAAAAATATTTTTGAAAAATTACCAAAAATAGGTTATTGGAGCTATTTTATTGATTTTTTTAGGAATGAAAGCTTGATTTGTGTTTTATACATTACATAAGAAATAATATTAAAAATATTATGCTAATATGCTTTTAATATGCTTTTAAAAATAGTCGTTAAAAAAACTGACTTTTAACATAAAATCTCCACTCCTGCATTCGTTTTTGGCCGGGCTCGCGTGACATTTTTTTTATTAATCGATAAAAATGAAACTATTTTTTAAAATTGAAAATTTTCGGCCAATGCTGGATTTAGGGTGCAAACTTAAATCAATTCAAAATTTCTTTATTAACCATTTATGAAGCCTTATCTTTTGAAATTAATAAGGAAAACATTTTTTTATTAACGGAACTTTGAGAAAAAAGTGAATGAATTGTACTATATTTTTGTAAAAAAATAGCCATTTTTCATGCCGATTTCAGAGTGCTGATTTTGAATATTTTTCACGTCTAGACGAATTGAGATAATCCAAAAGTTCTTTCAGCATATTATTTTGAAATATATAGCAAATTACAGAATATTTTTAAAAAAATTTTACCTCATATATCTCCGGACTTATTCCCGAAAAACGAAAGAAAGTCGAGCCAAAAAATCAAAAATTCAAAATTCAAGCGTAAATATCTTTTTAACTGTAAGAGATAACTTAGATGAGTAAGCTTAATTTTTCTTTATCTTGCCAAGCACTTTCCAGAAATATAAAAATCTTTAAAATCGGACTTCATTTGTACAAGTTACGATTTTTTTTAACTTTTACATACTCGAGGTAGTCAACTTTGAAACCCTGTAGCTTATCTCGTGTTATCACAGGGTGACTACAAGATGATTTTTCTGAAAGCTTAGGTCCTCCTCTACAACTCTTCCATACATTTCAATTTGATCCGACCAGTAGTTTAGGAGATTCAGATTTATTACCAAAAAATTTGCGTTTGACCCCACTGTGCACCATTTACCTGATATAAATATTATTTTTCTATATATAAGTAACCTTATAAATATGCAGATTTATTAGTGAATTTGCCATTATGGAGATTACATTAAAACACTTTTCTATTTGCAAAGTAATCTGGGATAATCTATCTGATATTATAAATCGTCCAGAAAAATAAGAGAACTCATTGATACAGTAGTATCTTTTGGTTTAACTCTTACTGCAGAAGACAGTTTAAAGCTCGAAAATTTTTATAAATCATACGAAAAAAGGATGCAAGCTTCAGATTGGTCAATACCAAAGTTCAAGAAGAAAAATGAAGAGTGGTTGGAGGGAGAAATACCAATTTTCATCGGAAAGCAGAAAAAGGGTCGACCAAAAAAAGTTACAATGAAGTTCAGCTAAGAACAAAGAGGACCAAACAGTAATCTATTCTAAATTCACATGCGAATGCCGAAATAAAAGATACATTTAAAGCTTCAGTAACACGTACGCAACCAAAGGAAGTAGAAAAAGTTATAGATGTGTTACCAACAGCTTCTCCCAATCGATTACATCAGATAATCCAAAGCATAGTGACACCGAAATCAACATCGTCCTTTACCTCTGAAGATGCTTTAGCTCTAATATTAAATTTAGGATTATCAAGAAACCAATACGAGATTTTGAGGAAATCTGTTAGCGAAAAAGGATATGATATCTTTCCCAGTAGCAAATCAGTGAGAGAAGCGAAAAGTAATATTTTACAGCCTATGGAGCACCCGGTTAATGCTTCTGTTAAAAATGCTAAAGTTAATATATTGCAATTACTTGAAAATACTGCCTCTAGAATTATATCTATCTTCAGCAATGATAACATTGAAAAATGCAAAGACTCTGAAGTTATTTTAATATTCAAATGGGGCTGCAATGGAACATCAGGATTTTCGGAATACAAACAACTGGATGGAAGTAATTCTGGAATCACTTCGAATGCGCTTAAATAAGCCTTCCTCATCGACAAGAAATGACTCGCTTTTTGATGATATATGGATAAATTTAACTCCAGGTTCCAAATTTTTGTGCCGTCCAATCCTTTTTGATTACACAAAAGAAACCACGGTTACAATAAACAGCATTGTCAACCAATTAGAAGAAGAAATTAAAGCATTGCCCCCAATATATGTAAAAGTATCAAACAGAACTATTAAAGTTACATTTCAACAACAATTAACGATGATTGATGGAAAAGTTGCAAACGCTATAACAGATACAACATCTACATGGAATTGTAATATATGTGGAAAAATAAGTTCACAATTTCAGGATAATTCTGAAGTCCTTCTTAATAAAAATTCTTTAAAATTTGGAATATCACCACTCCACGCAAGGATAAGATTTTTGGAGTTCTGCTTGCATCTTGCATATGATATGAAGTACAGAAATATTCCCGGGCAGGAAAATGCTACAGTAAAAAACAATTTGGAACTTCACGAATTACGAAAAGAGGAGAAGAAAAGAATTCAATTAGAATTCAAAGAACAACTCGGATTAATAATTGATAAACCTCTACATGGCTATGGAAGCTCAAATGATGGAAATACAGCAAGACGTTTCTTTGAGATTATATTGGCAGCCATTAATAGCAAAAAACAAATTAATGCGGACAAATTTAAAATTTTTGCTTACGAAACTAAAGAACTACTTAACATTACATACCCCTGGAAATCAATGACTCCAACAATTCACAAAGTATTGGCTCATGGTAAAGAAATAATAGAAAATAGTATTTTGCCATTGGGAGAGCTAACAGAGGAAGCACAGGAAGCCCGAAATAAAGATGTTAAACATTTCCGACTCTTCAATACCCGAAAATGTTCGAAAATAGCGCAAAATATGGACTTAATGGAATATTTATTAATATCATCAGATCCAGTTATATATTCTATAAGAACACGATGGCTACCAAAAATCATTCTTGAAATAGAAAAAGAGGATTCCGAAACTAAGGAAGTTAAAAATTTGCTAACGTTTGATGTTTCTGATTATATTCAAGAAAATCTCTAATAATATCTTCGATAATATATTAATAAAATAAATATACGGGATATATGTATAATAAGTATGTAAATATGTAGAACAAATTAAATAAACATTACTCAAATAAAGAATTTACTACTTTATAATAACAAATATATACCTACATAATACATTAGAAAACTAAAATGTTACGTATACACACATATGGAAATATGGAACAAAATAGTGAATTTTGCAACTTTTGACGTGATTTGGTAGTTTTGAGGCCATTATATTACTATTATTAAATGACCTATATCAACATTTTATATATCGTTGAATTGGTAAATATTTTTATATTCTTTTAACATTTTTAAAGTATTTGCAAAATTAGTGGAGTTGTATTAAAAAAATTATTTTTTTTTGGATTTTCAGCTATTTTTTAAAAAATTACCAAAAATAGGTTATTGGAGCTATTTTATTGATTTTTTTAGGAATGAAAGCTTGATTTGTGTTTTATACATTACATAAGAAATAATATTAAAAATATTATGCTAATATTCTTTTAATATGCTTTTAAAAATAGTCGTTAAAAAAACTGACTTTTAACATAAAATCTCCACTCCTGCATTCGTTTTTGGCCGGGCGGAAAGCAGTTTAGTGTTAAATCTATTTCTATAAAAAATATGGGTACCAAATTTAAAAAAGCTCGCGTGACATTTTTTTTATTAATCGATAAAAATAAAACTATTTTTTAAAATTGACAATTTTCGGCCAATGCTGGATGTTTGGTGCAAACTTAAATCAATTCAAAATTTCTTTATTAACCATTTATGAAGCCTTATCTTTTGAAATTAATAAGGAACAAATTTTTTTATTGACGGAACTTTGAGAAAAAAGTGAATGAATTGTACTATATTTTTGTAAAAAAAATAGCCATTTTTCATGCCAATTTCAGAGTACTGACTTTGAATATTTTTCACGTCTAGACGAATTGAGATAATCCAAAAATTCTTTCAGCATATTATTTTGAAATATGTAGCAAATTACAGAATATTTAAAAAAAAATTTTACCTCATATATCTCTGGACTTATTCCCGAAAAACGAAAGAAAATCGAGCCAAAAAATCAAAAATTCAAGCGTAAATATCTTTTTAACTGTAAGAGATAACTTAGATGAGTAAGCTTATTTTTTCTTTATCTTGCCAAGCACTTTCCAGAAATATAAAAATCTTTAAAATCGGACTTCATTTGTACAAGTTACGATTTTTTTTAACTTTTACATACTCGAGGTAGTCAACTTTGACACCCTGTAGCTTATCTCGTGTTATCACAGGGTGACTACAAGATGATTTTTCTGAAAGCTTAGGTCCTCCTCTACAACTCTTCCATACATTTCAATTTGATCCGACCAGTAGTTTAGGAGATTCAGATTTATTACAAAAAAATATGCGTTTGACCCCACTATGCGCCATCGTAAAATGTTAGCTAACTACTGTTCGACTTAAAAAGAAGAGGTATGTATATCTTACTGAAATTGTATTTTTCTTCATTGATGCAATTTTAAGTCGTATTTCATGAAAAAGTTAACTGTTGCAAATTGGCAAATTTTTGGTAAAAAGTTGATTTTAAGAGTAAATTTTGTAGCCGTCATATATTCTTTGTTAGTTCAGTTATCCTATCATTATTATTTACTATTTGGAATTCAATTCCCAAATTGGTGATTTTTTTATTTTGCTCACATTTATCGTTCGTCACATAAAAGACGTTTACAAAACGATTTTAAACTCACTACCCCTTCTATTTGCTAATTCCAGCTTTGAAACTTTGGAGCATATGGGATAAATTCAAAATTTTGACATGAAATAGGTAAAAATCAGAAGGATTTAGACTGGCTTCTATTAAAAAATTAGATTTTATTTTTTATTTATTATTTAGTATTTATTTAATTTATCAGAAATATTTATTTAGTAATGAAAAATATTTTTATTTCTGATGATTTATTTTAATTTAAGTTTTTTCTCCATCGACGTCTTCAGCTGGGTTTGGATTTCTAACCTTCTGGTTTGTAGGCACGCGCATTTACCACTGGCCTATTGATCTCTTTATTTAACATTCTTCTATGTGCTGTTTTCAATTTCATGTGAATGTTTGTTGTAATTTATGCATCATCTGTGCCATAAACGTATAGTAAATACAAGCGGAGAATTTCTGCATTACATGTAGTTAGCTAGTTGCTAATTTAAATATGGTTTTGTTTATGAATTGGAAGAAAACGTATCATAAAAGCACTAATGGCGAATTTAAATATGTTTTTTTGCGAATTTAGGGAAATGTATCATTTAATAATCTACTAACGGCGAATTTAGACGTTACATGCAGTTAGCGAATTGGTAATTAAAATATTACTTTATTATTCTTACATTATTTATTTAGATATGTGATGATTTAACAGCCAGTTGAATTATCAAAAGTAACTAGTGTAACTCATGTATTAAATATAAAGTTGTACTAATTATATATATATATATATATAAAATAAATTTTTTTTATTTTTTTTATTTGCTGTAACTAAAAGCAGTATAAAATTTTTTAAGAAACAACAAAAAAAAAAATTAATATTTATTCCATATACAGTGCATATATGTATGTTTATGATTTTACTAAATTTATAAAAAAAAAAATATTTTTATAAGCTAATGATAATCATAATATTAATTTGTAAGTATTATCTTCTTTTGTACTATATGTGTGTATAATATTAATTTATAAACATTGCTAAAAAAATACTCAATATTGTCAAAAATCATTTTAATAGTCCTTAGTAGATTGGGGTGTCATGCGTTTGTGCTGATGTTTATAATGCACAAAAATTTTGTTTATGTATACTAATCTATTCAGAATCAATTTACGGGTCGATTTAACGATGTTCGTCTGGCTGGCTGTGCATATAAATCTTGTGAACAAAGTACTAGTTGCAATTTTAAAGATAATTTTATGAAAAACATAATTGATCATGCATACCTGTACGCATATACATAAAGGTGTAGGGTATGGTCGGGCTAGACCGACTATAGCTAGACCGACTATAGCTTTCATACTTGTTTTGTTGTTTTTTTTTTACTTTTATTTGGGTCCTAATCTAAGTATTCAGAACAAATATTTTTACCATTTTATATTAAAAACTTATTTAACATAACATATAACACATTGTTATATATTTTTTTAAATTAAATTAGAAATAGTTTCATTTAGAGTTCTAAATAAATTGGTGAAATTACCTATGCCAACTGCTAAAATGATTTTTTGTTAATACTAAATATGTTTGTTAATAAAGTATATATACACACACACTCACACACACACACACACACATATATATATATATATGTATATGCTATTTTAGTTTGATTTCATACGTGGTTTTTAAAAATATCTTATAAATTTTGTAAAATCATATTTTCTTGTCAAAATATATATATACTGTATTTGAGGAATTATATATGTGTATAGATACTAAAAGTAAAATAATTTTAAAAATATAATAAAAACAGGCTATCTTCCTTAAATATCACTGTTCGAATATACACTGCTTGCCACTTGAATATTTTTTTTAACTTTAATTAAGTATATCTCCTAAACTAAAGTTCAGAAAAAAACAATTTTTTGCGCAACCAAATTTCAAAGTGTTGGTTTTAGTTTCCTGAAGAAATAAAAAATATACATATTTTTTTATACTAAAATTATGCATTTATTTAAAGACATGTATTTCTGTGGTACTTTTTCATGTGTCAATTGAATAAGGAATATTTTAAAACTAAGTAAACTGTAACTTAATTTTAAATTTTAGGTTATAAAAATGAAAGTTATTATCTACTAGCATTAAATTAGTAATGAGTACTGCCACCATTTTTAGAAATAACCTCAAAAATGCGATTTGGCATCGACTTTTATAATGACTCTAAGTAATTTAGCGAAATTGAACTCCATGCTTCCGTTATTGCATCCTTTAAGGATTCTATCGTCTCAAATTGTTTTCCTCCTTCATAAACTTTTCTTGTAAGCCAACCCCAGACATTTTCCATTGGAATAAGGTATGGTGGCCAATCCAAAAGTTGAACACCTTGTTGATTAATGCTTTGGCGGTATGAATCGGAGCCGTGTCTGCGGCTCAAAAATAATTCGTCCTTATTTAGGTCATGGAAGTAATAGTTATAGCCGTCGGGACCATCAATATTAAATTTTTTTTCATCGGAAAATACAACTTTAAACCATTTGTCGGACCATTTCATTGTATTTTTGGCAAAATGTAGACGTGATTTGTGTTTTTCATTAAGTGGTGTTATTTTTTTGCAGTTTTCGTCGGACTATATATGGGCACGACTTTAAAATACGGTGAACTGTTCTTAGACTGGCACTGACTCCACTTTTTTCACGTATTTTTGATACCGACATGGCAGAATTTTTGATGCAATTCTAAGAATTTTTCGTCTTTCTTTTGGAGTTGTTGCCATTTTCTTCCGCCCTTTCATATTTTTTTCATATCTTTCCACGTTATTTAAATAATTGTACACAACTGTCTTTCCTCTATTAATGTTTTTGGCTATTTGGACCGGATTCTGACCCTGTCATTTCAAAATCAGAATTTTTTCTTTTTCAGAGTTATTAAGAGCATTAATTTTGAATAAAAACTATTTAAAAACTATCAAATTAAAAATTCTCTAGTCGTTTATATTGAAAGAAATTCAAATCATTGCCTTCCTGATTAATATTAAAAGAATTCCTTATTCAAGTTACACATAATGCATAATTTTAGTATAACAAAATATGTATATTTTTTATTTCTATAATTAAAGTTAAAAAAATGTGATTCAAGAATAAAAAATATTTTAAATACATTTAAATAGCACTTTTGGTTCTTTTGTAACTTCTGGCAGGCCACTTATTGTATTACATTTGACTAATAAAATGAATTAGCAATTGTAACGAGTTCGTATATATTTAACTAAAGTTCTCAAGTCTATTAGCTACTAATTGCGTTACATTTCTATAATGCGTTCTCTAACCTAATAGTTGCAATAAATTCGTTTATAATGTAGGGAATTTTTAGAGAGAAATCCAATAATTTTTTGCAAATTTATCACTGACTGCATTACCTTTCAATAGTAAATTCACTAAATTAAAAAGTTGTCACGAATTCGCATATATTCAAGTAAATTTCTGAAATCTGTTGGCCACTTATTTATTGTTTTACATTTCAATTGTGCATTTACTAATTTAATAGTTGTAACAAATTCGTAAGTAATCAAGGGAATTTCTAGAGACAAATTTAAATTTTTTTGCCAATTGGCCACTGACTGCATTAAATTTCAATATTGAATTCACGAAATTAATAGTTGTATTGAATTCGCATACATTAATGTGATTTTCTGAAGACGTAGAGCCACCAATTGCACTACATTTAATAGTTGTAAGGAATTCGTATATAATCAGGTTTTTTTTCTAGAGGCAAATTTAATAATTTTTTGGCGATTGGCCACTAACTGCATTACTTTTCAATAGTAAATTTACTAAATTAATATTCCTAATGAATTCGTATACATTAATGAGAATTTCTAAAAGCAAAGAGCCACCAACTGCACTACATTTCAATAGTAAAATCACTAAAAGTAATGGTTGTAACAAATTCATATATAACACGGGAGCAAATTTCTAAATTGATACTTTTAAAACTCTCAACGGAAATTGTATGCATTACATGTAAACATAGAAGTGACAGTTTGTTTTATGATATTATATTTTGTAATTAATGCATTAAACGTTATATCGCTAACGAAATGTAGTGCTTATTTGCCAACCACTTGCACTATCAAAAGTAACTAGTGGTTAGTGTAAGTAGTTATTTATCTAGTGTTAAACAGCAAATTGGCACCCTTAGAGCCGCTGGGTAATTCTAGAACCGGTAATATAAAAAAAAGGAGCAATACAAATATTGCCGACAACAAAACAACAAAAATTTCAAGTAAAGAAGACTTGAAAGTATTTTTACAGTAACTGCAGCAGCAAAATTATAAGTTTTGGGGGCAGCAGAAGCAACTGTGGGATAAATTTTAGGATCAGGAGATCCAGCCGTAAAAACATGAAATTACTGAGATGCATATGGTGATGAAAGATTTTAAATTTATTGTATACGATAACAGCTCTAGAACTGGTAAAAGGTATAATGATCAACCTATGAAGGAAGTAAATTTGAAGACAGTTCCGGAAAGGCTTCCACCGATAAAATAAATGCTTTAAATACTGATCAAAATATACAAAACCCATTTTTTGCAAGAATAAGAAGATGAATTTGAAGACGATTTCGAAAAGAAGTACACGATGAAGAATGCGATGAGAATATGAACAAAGAAAACTCAAAAAGAGAAGAAAAAGATTTTGGTGAGACTGATTACGAAGAAGGTGATTTTAATGAAGCAGAATGTATTGAAAAATGTTTCGATCAGTTAGAACATAAAGAAGAATATTTTAATGAAGCAAAGTACGAAGATTTCGACGTAGAAGCAAACAACAAAGCAGATGACAAACCTAAAGATAATTCGAAAATAAAGCAAAAAGAAGAGGTCGAAAAACAAACAAAATATCAGTGTTAAGATTACAGGTCCATATGCTTTTGGATTTGCATAACATTCTTTTCCTGGTTTAGGTATACTCCAATAGCCTCCAGGCTATTATAATATACGCATATAAATTTCCGCCAGTCAATGTGTGGTTAATGAGAGCTTCGGGTATGGATTTTCGATAAGAATTTTTTAATTTTCGAAACGTCATTTACGCTGTCAACCTGGTCGCAAAATAGTTTACGTTTAGCATTTCGATGCTCAGTCTATCCATTCCAATCATCTCTAGGCTACTATTTTGCCCTGGATGATTTTCTAGTGTTTCGAAGACCTAATCTAAACTCTCCCCAATCAGTTATGTCTTTATTTCTGAACATTATTGGAGACGGGGCTGGATGGGCTAAAGTCATAAAAATGTGGTCTGCATCGAGTGTATATCAGATACATACCATATATACCATACCATACATTCTACATCAATTACTTCTTCCCTGATCCTGTTTACAAAAGTATATTTTTAACTAGTCTTTTAAATATTCGCTTTTAAAATATTCGTACATTTATTCCTAGCCGATTATCCGACTTTGGTGATGGTATCGGTAAGAACAAAGGCAGATACACCGATGTCAGCAGTGATTTGCATTTGCCGTATGTTAAGGTGATGGTAACTGCTGTAGACAACTTATTTAGTCCCTAATAGCAAAGCCTGCACGTTCTTGGTCGAGACACAGTCAGGGCATAACATAGTTGGAAATTATGATCATTTAATCCATATACCCTGTTCTTAACGGTCCGAAGATCTTAAATTAAAACTGCGTGTATCTTACCTTTTATTATTTGTTCTATCAGAATCTGCGTTGCGCTTTAACTCTGATGGAAGTTGGTCTATAATAGCAGTATTATTATTATTTTGGACATAATAATGTTATCAAAATGTTATCAACTCTAATAGATCAGCAAAAAAAGGCACAATGGAAAAGCAACGAAAAATTCTATGTACACTTTAAACTTATAACTTATTATACGTGAAAAAATAGTTTACATTTGATATTATTCTCAGTAACTATAGACCAAATTTTGTTGTAATAGCGTAATTAGTTTTTCTTAAAATGAAAATTTAACAAAAGTCATGCAAACGCAATATCAAATTTATAACAAAAACACATGTCGACCATATAAAACAATTACTAGGAGTGCAGGTGAAAGCACTCATATATTTCTATTAATGAATTTAAAATAACAAAACAAACAAAAAATGTCTATTTTAACTTAATTAATATTATTATTTTTGGTATTTATCATCTTCCTTAATAAATATTCTACTTCTAGTACGATTTTTTATTACTAATTTATATTAAATTTAAGTAGAAAAATTTTCTAATATTTTAAACTTATACTACATGTATAAAAGATAATAAAGGTCCTTCAAGTCTTCAGTATTTTGAGTTGATAAAGGCTCATAATAAATCCAACGTTTTCTCATTGATGACAGTACAGGGTCTGATGATAACAATAGGCTATTAAAAATATCCTCCTTTTATGACGTTCTGGAGCATTTCCTAGAGCTGAATAGTGGAACGTGCTTAAAATCTCTGTTTCTTGCTTCTTGAGCATCTTCTATAAGCTCTCCAAGTGGAAGAATATTTCGTTCAATTATAATTTCGCCGTGGCACAATACTTTATGTACTGCTGGTGTCATTTCTTTCCATGGATATAGAGAAACAAGTAGTTTAGATATTTCTGTTGCATATTATCCAAATCGAGCAGAGTTAATTTTGTGCTTACTATTAATTGCCATTAATAGTATGTTAGACCTTTCAAGTAACTCTTTATTAATACCAGTTATTTTTGATGTAGCTTCGAAATTTCCGAAAAACCTTCTTGCTGTGTTTCCATCATTTATACTAGCACCAGTCGGCAGAAGTTTGTCGATGTTTAATCCCATCTCTTCTCTGAATTCATTCTGGATTCTTAGGTTTTGTTAAATTTTCTGGCACACTTCTATACTTTAAATCATATGCTATGTGCAGAAGTTGAGCGTGAAGTTGAGATATTCCGAAAAACAGAAATTCTTCATTAATACTCCTTGCTTTACCAATATCCGAAAATTTTGATTTCGTCTCATCACATAGTGAGCATTTCCATCAATCATTGTTATACTAAGTTGAAAGGATATGTCGAATGTGTATTGGTTTGTGATTATTGAAAGAGGTTATAAATTATTTATTTCATCTTTAATATATTCCACTAAATCCTTTGTTGTTGTCTTTGACTCCCTTGTGTATTCGAACCAAATAGGTCTGCAAAAATGTTTTGATCCTGTAGTGGTATTAAGCCATATATTTTCAAATGAGCTTTTTCCCTTTGATGAAGATTGCTTTAAGGAATAAGATCGCATTCTTAATTGCACTAGCATGCTTGTATTCAGGAAGGGCTGATAGTCCGTCACATCCCCACTTATAGATTAATACAACGTCGCTGTTATTTACGTTTTCTAACTGATCTGCAGAAAAATCTGCAACTATCCTGGTAGCTGTATTCTCAAGAAAAGAAGATAGCTCTACACATGCTTCCTTTTCGGTAACCGAAATACATGGTAAAATAGTTTGCTTTTTTTCTGGAATATCCTTGTATGATGGGAGAATTGAGTGTCTCTTTTCAAGCAGAGCTTTTCTTAAAATTTGATATTTGTTTGGCTGAGTTCCAGTTCAAGCATTAAAGCAATTGCTTCTTTCTATGTAAAATTGGATTGTGATGTTGGAGTAGGAACACTTTCGGCAATCCGTTTAAGACGTTTTGGTGATCCAATTGGCAGTATTTCAGCAATATTAATTGCACTGTTAGGTTGCTTCTCCTTTTTTAACATTTCTTTGAATGTATCAGAAACTTCTTCATTCGAAATTATAGAAAGCTTATGGGCCAGTCTATTCTTTTTAGATCTTGTACTTAAATGATCATATGTCTTGCGGGGTACTCCAGTTGATATTTTGCACGCCGATATTTCTATATCATTATCCATCCAATCGGAATTTTTAATTTTTAATCTATTAGTACGCTGATTCAAGGACTTCATTTTTACGTCATACAACTTTAAAAAGCTCTCTATCTGAGATTTTCCAATGACGTCGACTTTTGCATGATATGTAGTTTTTATGAATTCCACTATAGCTTTTAAACGATTAACATCATGTTTAGATAAACTCCACAGAACACAACACAATTGTTCATGTTTCAATGTAATCACCATGGTAATCAACTTCGTTATGATGTTGATAAGGATTAGCTGCACATTATCTATTAGATATATCGCACAGGTATTCTGTGAATTTTCATTAGGTAAAATATCTGAAAGAGTCAATTTGGAAGAGTACTTATACCGAATTCATTGATATTATATGTTGCTGTTAGGTATCACCGGAAAGGATATTACCTGTGCATTGTCACTATCTCATAAAAATATAGATTTTGAACCATCAGTAATAGATAAATGCTGCAGCTAGGTATCACCGGAAAGGATACCTGAACAGATCATAAATATATAAATTTTTAACCATCACCAATAGATACATTTGTTAAATTTAAGTAAACACCATAAATGTAAACTAATAATATACTTATTGATTAAGTTAAAATATACATTTTTTGTTTGTTTTGTTATTTTAAATTCATTAATAGAAATATATGAATGCTTAGAAAATGATAAAGATTTACTTAAATTTGGGAAATGTGGCAAGCCTATTAAAAATTAAAAAATATGTATAAATTATTTTTATAAAAATATTTTGTGTATAGATATTATTAAAAATATACAGAAAGCTAAAGGCAAAAGTTGCAAGTTTGTAAAAATATAGTCATATATACAATAAATTGGAAATATAAAAGTTTAAAGACGAATATTTCTGAAATGAGGCATGATATTGACTTGAATCTTTTTGCAGAAGATCGGAAATTACATATGCTAAAGGATGAGCTTAATTTGTTTGGTATACATATTTTTGAAAATTTCTTTCGCTATTTAGAAATAAACCAAACAAAAGGCCCAATTTGGGGTTTTTGGAGAAAATACAAATTTTTTAATTGTAATAACATATTTGTTTATAAATATATCTTAATGAAATTTGCAGGAAACGTGGATCTTATTAATATAAATAAAAGCGCGTTTACCGAATTTCAATCAGGGGTAGGGTTTTGCTGAATTCCCAAAAAAACTAATGAAAATTCCCAAAGATGGGATTTTTTAAATTTTTGGCTATAGAATCCACATTTTTCCGAAGTCTCGTAGATTTTGATTTAAAGCTTTTAACAACGTATTGAAGATTCTTAAAATATATTCCGCTTGTCGATTCGTGCTTTGGGATTTGAAAAATATGGTCTAAAATCAAAACTTTCATATAAAATGGGTCGAATTCGGGAGGGTGTGTACCATGACCAATTGAGTTATTAGGCTTGTTTTTTACCTTAAAGTCATCTCTGTGAAAAGTGCAAAATTATTATATGTTGCTAAAGAAAATTTTACTTTAGATAAAAGATTGTAGATAAAAGTCGTCTTGTTTGTAATTTTCAATTTCAAAATCGTTTATTTTTGGACTCGGTAAAGATATCGACTTGAAAATCGGTCGGAAATACTAGGATATATATGAAAAAACTGGACCAAGAACATGCAAAATTATGGTGCTTAAAAATTCAAACGCAAATAACTCGAAAACTATAAGAGATAAATAGGACATGTAAGCATGTTTTTTATAGTTCTTATCAGGGCCTACAACAGTATATAAAAATATTTGAAATCGGACGAGAAACAAAAATTTGGCAAGCGATTAAAATTATTTTATGTCAGAGGTACCTAACTTTGAGCCCCCTTAGCTCCGCCCCTGGGAGGATTGTTGTGCCCCCCTTCCAAACATAACATTGTACACTCCTGCTACGCCTATACCAAATTTCATGAAAATCCAACCGGCCGATCAGAAGTTACAGATTTATTTCCAAAAAATTTCGATTCTGCCCCACTGTGCATAGTGACGATGTCGCATATTTCTAGTTGGTGAGTCCTCTTTCCGCATGTATTTACCGCCTGGAGACCCTTACGCTTCATAAGAAGCGCAAACGTGGTCGCCAAAACGAGAGAGTCTTAAGTCTAGCGTAAAAAGTATTCACCATCCTACAACGCTTCTAGACAAACCATCCAGTTCTGCCGCAACTACTAAGCCCGATACGCCGAAGGAGGAACTGACTCAATAGGTAGGACTAGTCATGGGTCAGAGACCATTAAAGGTCTCTCAATAGATCCTCCAACAAGCCTTGTTCGAAGAAAGATACTACTGCTGTGGTCCATACATGAAGCAATCCAAAAGTGCCAAGGAGAAAAGGTCACGAAAGTGGCACAGTATCTCTGCTGAGGAAGCGGTACTATTAAGCTCCAACCGGAGCTGAAAGATGAAAACGTCTAGAATACATTAATGTATCCTAATACTTTGTACAAGGGTACAAGGCACTTAAAGTGCCTAAAAGGTGAATCTACACCATGTAAGGACAGCCTCACATTTGCTATGTCGTAGATTCACGGCTGATTTCGTGGATATATGCTTTATCCGCCATTATATGGGCCATTAAGGGGCTCCATATTGAACAGGGTAAGCTTATTTATAGTCAAAGAGCACAAAGGCCTAGGGCGGATCTACTCGTCATTAAAGATATAATAAATTCCTTTAATCTGTTCATACAACGTACACATCGCTCTACCTATCTGAATGGGAGGAAGTAATTTTCGAAGAAAATATGGTCGAGAAATTATCGAAGATTAAATAAAATGTGAATGTTCGTAGCACCGCAACTTACTCGAAAAAGATTCGAATAATTTTCGAGAATTCTTAAAATATTCATTATCGCAATATTGAATTTTTTCGATAAAATCTTTTAATTTCTTGATATTTTGTTAGTTTAATCTTGTTTGTGCATGTCATTCTTGAGTCATAGTTCATATCGATGGGTTGAAAATTATTGTTGTTTAAGGTTTATTATATTTCAAAAACCTTATTTGTAAAAATTAATATTCTGGTTTCAGAAAAACGCTAAGTAACTTTACTACCTTTCTAAAGATCTTTGCAAAATAGTATATTTATATAAATGATTAATTTATATTCCTGCAGATTAATTTAGTAAACTTTGACCTAAAAAATGCGGATTTGAACATCAGACTTCATCTGGGACCATCAGGATATAGCGCTATATTCTAATTGTCGTAGGAGGTTGAAGTTTTTAATTGTTTATATTGTTAATTAACTTTAAAATATAATTTAAATGTATATACTTTTTTGCATATTTGGTGTATGGTTGATTTCCAAACAAAACATAACTTTAAAAATGAAATCAGCTTTTAGTTTTAAATTGAAAACAAAATGAAGCAAAATAGAATGCAATCGTTTTCGAACTATTGCCAACGAATCGTTAGCAACATAGATATCGAACATTTGTCGATATTTCTAACGAAAATTTTCTCTTTTCGCTATCGCTAATAATTCGATATAGATATTATAAACGAATCTTCGATATCGATCGATTTGCTGCCACAAACTGAACGACAGGTGAGCTCTACGAATTCATTCTCGAAAATCGATAATCGTTCTCGAAGGTTTTGTTAGAGAAATATTCGCGAATTATTCGTAGGCGATATCACTATCGAAGTTTGTTGTCAAGCGGGACTGAAACCATTTCTACCTCCGAGGTCGTTTAGCTGGTATCTTACTACCAAAGATGTAACCTTGGATGGAGTACATGCTGCGACGCAAATGTTTATTAGAATTTATTTGAAAAAATACTATAAATATAGTAAACACGGGAAATGAATCAACCTTTAGGAATATTATTAGCCAAGAGGTCTTATATCTCACAATTTCTAGCAATAACCTATCTCATGAAATCTTAAATTGTCACGTCTCTAATGGTATCTCTATGTCAGATCATCAATATATCTTTGATAAATACTGATCTCACTATGCGACAGTCAAAATCGGGATGGGACGAAACTAACGGGAAATGTTATATCGGTAAAAAAGAAGTCATACGTGTCCCGGCGTTTTGAGATATATCGATTTGAAGTTAGTAACTGTCATATAGGGGAAATTGTGACCTTTGGTGGTCTTTTTTTTGACATAACTCGAGAACCACCAGTCCGATTTTGCTTAAACAAAAAAAAAAAAAAAAAAAAAAAAACAGGAATTACAATTCCTTTAATCTGTTCATATAACGTTTCGCTACATAAATAAATGTATGAAAAAAAACTATTTTTTTGCCTAAAAAATTGAATTTTTTTTATTTTTAATTCATAAAAAATCCAAAACGGTAAAAGTGTCAAGTCCTATTACTTTCACGTAAAGTCACATAACCTTTAAACAAAATGAGACATAGATCATGAAAATCGATGGACGCGTTTCGCTTTTATTCACAATTAAGTGAAGATCTGAATTTCAAAAATTTGCTCGAGATATGCTCAAAATTCCTTGGAAAAAACATTGATGACTTTTTTTATGATTGTCAGAATTAAAAAAAAGTAATAAACAAAAGGTTATTTGATTTTTATGGTAGCGGTAACAAACTAAAAAACGTTCATAAATGTGCGTGGACAATTAAAAGAAAAAAAGGAAAGTGCACTTTTTTAATTATTTGGGTTCTTTTCCGTTGGCTACCTGCATGATTTTTTTACACAAATTGCACCCACATTTATGAGTGGTCATGTTTTAGAACGTTTCGAAAAATTTAAAACGCACACGAAAGTAATAAAAGTATAAAACCGAAATGAGTGCAAATTGTCCAGAAAATATCAATTTATTTTGTTACGTTTGTGGCAAAAGAGCTTTTTCAACAAATGCTGCATTACTCACTGAGCAAGTGGAGCGCGCTTTTAAACTTTATTTTGATTGCGAAATAATTCGCGGCGTTTCGTGGGTCCCAGACAAAATTTGTAAAACGTGCTACAATGGTCTTAAAATGTGGATCCAAGGGAAACGCAGTTCACTTCGTTTTGGTGTACCAATGATTTGGACTGATCCAGAAGAGCACAATTCCGACAACTGTTACGCTTGCGCAAACAAAGTAAATCGTAAAGGCCTTAAACGAAGAGTTTACATATCTGTTAAAAGTGCACAAATACCTCTACCGCATTCGGATGAAATACCAATTCCACCGCTTCCAAGTCCTGACAGAGAAACTTCTTTTTCTATTGAAACCGGCCCATCGAACAAAATAATTCCAATATCACAAGCAAGAATGGACAAGATTGTTGCAGAATTAAACCTTTCTCAACGTGAAGCAGAAAAACTTGCCCAGCTTTTGAAAGAAGGCAACAATTTGGAGCCTAATGTCAAAGTCACAGGATATCGAAGACGACAATTGCTATTCCAACGGTACTACACACTCAACGAAGGGAACACATTTGTTTACTGCCACGATATAAAGGGACTGATGGAGGCGATGGCCATTAATTATGTCGCATCTGATTGGCGAATGTTCATCGATTCTTCGAAATCAAGCCTGAAAGTCGTATTGCTACATAAATATAATAAAAAACCAAGCATTCCAATTTTGGATAAAGTTTGCTACACTCATCACATGTGGCGGATCAGTTGTGATCTGAAAGTCGTGGCGATGCTAAGAGGTCTCCAAGTAGGCTATACGAAAAACATGTGTTTCTTGTGTCTTTGGGATACCCGATTTAAAGGAAACCAATACGAAACGCATGAGTGGCTTGCTCGAGATCCAACGGAGAAAGGACACAACTGCGTAAATGATCCACTGGTGCCAATGGAGAACGTCCTCATGCCCCCTCTCCATATCAAACTGGGAATCGTAAAAAATTTCATCAAGGCCATTGTGAAGCAACCGAAAGTTCTTGATTGTTTGGAAAATATTTTCCCACAAATGAGCGAAGCAAAATTGAAGGAAGGTGTTCTGAATGGGCCGAATATACGAAAGCTCATGAAATCAAAGGAATTTAAAGGTGCTTTAGACGGTAATGATTACTTTGCGTGGAGGGCAGTGAAGAAAGTCATACGATATTTTTGAGAAGTACGCGAGCACACAATTACCCCGCTCTTGCACTTGTGTTGCACTACTTCCAGAAAATTGGAGTGAATATGTCCCTCAAAATTCACTTCTTGCATCACCATCTCGAATACTTCAGCAAGCAGCTAGCCTCAGAGTCGGATGAACATGGCGAGCGCTTCCATCAAGTGGCAATGCCAATGGAAACGCGACATAAAGGCAAAAGGCTCGATTCGCTGGTGGCTGAAATTTGTTGGTGGTCGCAAAAGACGTACGATCCCGACAATGAAGATGAAGAATATACAATGGGAGTTTCCTCCGAGGGTAAGTCACAAAAATGAAGTTAACTGACTGATTAAAAGCAATTGATTTTTTCCAGATGAAGACAGATCCTCATCCGATACAGGCTCTGAACAAGTGGGCGAACCACGCAAGAAAGTAAAGGGCGCAAACAAACGAAAATAAGTTTTGCGTTCATCGATTTTTATAACCTATGTATCTATGTAATAACCCAATAATTACCTGTAATAATTTTTAATTTTACGTGTTAATAATTATAATAAATAATATATAATAAATATTATCCAAATTCATTGAAACATAAAATCAATATTCTTGTCAAAATGAGATACCTTCACTTAATTGTGAATAAAAGCGAAACGCGTCCATCGATTTTCATGATCTATGTCTCATTTTGTTTAAAGGTTATGTGACTTTACGTGAAAATAATAGGACTTGACACTTTTTTTTACCGTTTTGGATTTTTTATGAATTAAAAATAAAAAAATCCAATTTTTTAGGCAAAAAATAGTTTTTTTTTCATACATTTATTTATAACTGCGAAACTGTTGCTTATGTAGCGAAACGTTGTATGAACAGATTAAAGGAATTGTAATTCCTAATCTTTTTAAATTTGTTTCAGCAAAATCGGACTGGTGGTTCTCGAGTTATGCCAAAAAAAAAAAAAAAAAAAAAAAAAAAAAAAAAAAAAGACCACCAAAGGTCACAATTTCCCCTATATGATAGTTACTAACTTCAAATCGATATATCTCGATTCCTAGACGTGACCCAGCGAAACGCCGGGACACGTATAACTTGTTTTTTACCGATATAACTTTCCCCAGTAGTTTGAACCCTTCCCGATCACTGACCCCTACCATTTATCGCACAGTGTCTTTGACGTTCAAGCAATAATTCCGTGACTCCAGGAACACAAACTGTGATATGTACCGTCATTACTTGACTCTCACGGAGAATCCATCTAACTCGAAGGAATTTGATTTTTAATTTGAGGAACTTTGTTTAAATATTCGTAAGCCTGCGAAAGTAGCTGCCAGCTGAAGAACAGAAAGCAAAGCAGGGGCGAGATGACTGTTCTACAAAGGCAAAGAATCTGGCGACTGGTACACCTATAAATCTGCACTTACCAAATACAACAAGATCAGACATATTGCGAATAAAATTACAATGTTCCTGAGACAGTTTGACTACTGAAGCCATTATCTCTGGATCACACAAATGACCTCTGTACGTGGAAACGTCCAGATGGGATGTATACAAAATCACCAGGGAAGACGTGCGTACTCCTCTTGGTAACTAATTTCGCCATTTAAACTATTTGAAAACGATCCTTCCATTAGGGTAACTGATCTCTGGTACTACATAGGACTAGAGTTCTATAAATCGACTTTTAAATAATCGAACAATCGACTTTTTGGTTTGCAAATTGTCGAGAAATCGACTTTCTTGTTGCAGATGGTCAAAAAGTCGAAAAAGTAAAAAGTTGAAAAAAATTGGCAAATGTCGACTAGTCGAAAAAACTTCCTTAAAAAGAATAGTTTCTTAGCAGTTTTTACGTCAACAACATCGTCTAATTGTTGGAAATAGTATCGTAAATTTTTGGGTGTAATACTTTCATTGCATAGATTGTCTGTTAGTTTATCAATACTGCGTTGTATATATTTTGTATATTTTATGTTTTTACGAGTATAAGAAAAATTATAAAAAATAGACACGAGATGCAAAAAATTTCGAAAACATCGTAAAAAATCAAAAATTCGGAAAAAGTTTATAATAGTCGAAAGTCGAGTATTTCAAAATTGGAAAAGGTCGGTTATTTAAAAATTGTTCGAAAAATGTTTGTTCCAACTATAGAACCCTAGTACATTTGCTGTTACTTCAATTAAATGATAAAAATCAATTATTTTAAATTCCTGTGTTCCGGGCCGATGATATAATACTTCTTAATTCCGAAGTCCGCTGCTACAACTCTGAGGAAAAATGATATTTAGTCCCCTATGACATATCATGCATGTTCTGGGTCGAAAGTCAGATGTAACATAGAAAAGTTGGTAATTTTGATCGTTCGACCCTTGTCCTTTACGGTCCAGGGTTCTTGTATAAGAACTACATGCATCTTATTTTTTGTTATTTGTTCCATTGTGCATTGCCGTTTTGCTCCGATGAATTTTGATCTGCAGTAGCAGGAACATTGTTTGTCTAGTAAAGATCCTTCTACGGATGGAGTAATTTCTGACTCACCATCCTTTTTTGGCATAGGCGTATCTTTGCGTATCTATTTTTGGATTTATCTTCCTCGTCGGGCTTGGCGTCCATGAAAAAGATGACCGTGTTGGCGAAAAAGGCCTTCCCCTTCTTTTCTTCGATTTAGGACATAGAGTTTTTCTCCAGGCATGCACAATAAAAGTGCCGTCATCAGCTTCTTCTTTATGGAAGATTTCCCATTTCTCCACTTCTAAACCTCTGTTTTGTTTACCAATAATTTTCACTATGGCTTCGTTTACGAATTTGCTCCCCCAACCTTTTATAAAGAAGGATGTTTTGGTTGCGATGCCCCCCACCAGGTCCTTCAGGATCTCCACATAGGTATCTGATTATAATTGTAGGAACAGCACTTCCCTGGTAAACCTGAAGCTATCAATATGGATTTCTGGAGCATATTTATCAGCTTCCCAGTCCAGATTTGTGACTGGGGGCCCGTTTGCACACCACCGTTTGCCGCCGGTACTGACTTATTTTATATTTCAACTTTATCCATGTTTCGGATATTATTAAGTTCCATCCTAGCTAGATTTTATTTGGTCCGTGAGGGATTTTATTTGGAGCCCGATATAATATTCGGGGTTATGCTGTTCCCTGATTTGAAAAGTTCCTGTATACCGAGATACATTAGCCCTTTTCTCGTCTGGAAACAGTACAACCTCCTACTTTATATATGTCTCCCTCCGTCACCTGTGGACGCGTCCGATGGGAATAAAATGCTAGTTTTTATTTTAACCACATGCTAGTTTTTATTTTAACCAAATTTTTTAATCAACAAATTTGATGGAAATATAAATATAGTTATTATTTGTATGATCATTTTAAATAAATTAAAAAAAAAAATATCAATATATTATACAGTTGCAATGGACTTAATATGTTTAACTAATTTAATTTTTGGAATATTTTTTTCTTTGACGACTTCGGATTTGCGTAAGTAATTTAAGAGAATATTAGGCAGTTTCACTGTGTTTTCATCAACCTAAAAAAAAAAAAGAAAAAAAAACGAAAGTTATATACATATATATAACATTAGAACATATATAAGTCTATTGTAAAGCACACAAAAACCGTTGAAGCGCATGCACGTTGTACGTTTGAATAGATTTAATTCTATTTGTGCGACAAGTACTACCGTATTTGCCACTTGAAAATCAAAAATAATAAAAAAAATAAGATTCAAACTTTAAAATTCTTATTTTTTTTATTATTTGAAAAGAAAATCCAGACAATACATTGAAAATTACACAATTTGTTTAGTTTTTCCAGTATTCATTTCCACCAAAAAATTACATCTACGCAGCAATTGTGGTTAAAATGAACGTAAATACAGTCATAGTATGTTTCTACGACGCTATTCTGACCCTAGCGCAATTTTGTCATACCTGGTTGGATTCTATTAGGCTAATCAATAACCTAGGTATAGCCGATGCCGTCCCATTAACAGTATGTACGTAACGGATGTCACCATTATTTGCAATGTATTTTATATTAAGACGTTTGGATTGATAATCTGTACAATTGCTACAACTTGAAATTTCACCCCATAATCTTCTCCCGGGCATCCATGATTCTATGTCATATTTTTCGTATGCAGAAGCTCCTAGCTCCGTAGGTGGCATATCTAAAAGTCGAAAATTTAAATCTAGCTTCTTAAATATATCCATTTCTAAATCTTTAAAACTTTCTAACATCGTTTGAGATTGGTTTTGTGTGCATACAGAAAACATTTCGACTTTGGTGAATTGATGAACTCTGAAAAGAAAAAGAAATATCTTTCAAGCTAATATAAATAAAATGTAACATATATATAGGTTGAAAAGTAAATGAATTTATTATAGCATTTTTTCTGCAGATTCTTCTGATGTATAATTTTATATATAAATTAATTACTAACTAGATTCACTAAAATTTTCACTGTATTTTTATCGCAATCTGTATATAAAACTGATTGCAAACGGACAAATCAATGAATTTCAAAAATTTCATCTGTTGTTAAATTTAAAAATTCTTCTCGAAAGGTAGTCATCTTGCAGCGATGCGGAGGCTTAAGTGGAAAGACCTATGAGACCGTACTGGCAGGGCAACCCATGCCAGAAGGCCACATGGTGAGCACGAACTAAAAACTACCCACCCCTCTGTCTGTTAGCGTATGCTTTCCTTATGGGACGGCTATCAGACGTTCCTCTTGAAGTTTTTTCATTTTTGCCAGGAATTGACTTCTCGAGGGAACAAATCCGCTGGATCCACGAATCCTCCTCTGTTCCCATATTGGGAGCTTGGTGGTTTGTTTGACGCTAGTGGGGCGGCAGTTCTAAAACATGGCATTGTGTTAAAAGTGCAAATGTCCAATTATCTGAAATGTCGAAGAAGGAAAAGTGCCCCATGTATACGGTCGGCGGCCTCATAATCCCCGAAGAACCTTTTTCCACGGTGCCAACTTCGGACAAAAACAGCGGGGTGCCTCTAAGCTGCAAACCAAGCGCCAAACCAAAGGATCGGCGAAATCCCCTGCTTCGGGAGTTAACAGTTCGAAACAAACTCGGACGGAAGTAAACCCAGTGCCTACTGCGAAATTGCCCTCGGGTTCCAGGTCTGAGCCTCCTGCCCAAAAGGGCAACAACACGTCTCAGAGGCACATCATACCCACCAGAAGGGCCTTCTTAAAACATAGTGGATCAGTTTCGTAAGTAGTCTGCCGAATCTATTACTCCAGAGAAACTAGTTTCTCTAAATTGGGCCAAATCTTTATTGGCCGAATTGCAGCGATAACCTCCCCCTTCGTCAAAAGACGGGCCTAAACGGTAACGGTCAGAGGAGGGGGCGCAGCTGAAAGGCTAACGGCCCGAGACAAAACGTCCAAAACCCTACAACCCGATGGACAAACCGTTCAGTGAGGTGGCTAAAGGTCATGCGAGGCGTCATCAACAGAAGCGACAACGCCGACCGCGCTATCTCCCATGCAAACTGGGATATAGTGCCCGGTAAACCTAATGGCCCGCTCAAACGAACGATCGGCCCTGCTCTTGAAGCAAGCGATCGCTCTTTTGGAAGGCCAATGGGAAGGCGCTAGACTAGACGTTATCTCTATTGATGAGATTCCTCGTCGACCTAGGGCTTGAGTATCGGACGAACCTCCCAAACCAGCGGAGATTCTGGAACTCATTCCGTTCGGAAACCCTAAGATTCCTACAAACTATTGGAAGGTAACCAGACTTTCTGAATCCGACGGAGCATCTAGAAGAATAGGGATCATAATGAAAAAGGAGTCGCTATCACATCGTCGGGAGAAAAGTGGGAAGATTTACTACGGGTTCGAGACAATCTTTCTACAGGTCTACCGAGGGGATGATAGGAACAAACCGGTTCAGGAAGGTAGCAATTCCGTCTCCGGAAGCGGTGTCTTGTGAGGAGACTACTAGTCTCTTGGTCAAGAAGACACCCATTCAAACTCGGAGCTTATGAGTGAATATTTTGATGAAGTAGTTGATAAGGACACATTCTTGGAATCTGACCAAGATGACGTCAACGTCACAATCGTTCCAAAAGACAATCATGGCTACTGAATCAAATAGAATTCGATCTAGCAATAGGCTCAGTATCTTTATTCTTTCTGATTTTAGCCATTAAGACGCTGTAGCAGCGGCCTGGGAGACGAGCTCTGGAACTAACTACATTGTCTCCACTTTATGGCCCATGATAGCGAACCACCAAAAAATAACAAAATTTGTGAACTAACTAAGGCGGTAAATAAAAGAAACATCCCACTCGTAAGTGGAGCTGACAGGTTAGTCTCTATTTAATTTTATAATTTGTAGTAGTCTAGTTGTTTTGAACACAGGCAAGGAACCGACCTTTGTAGAATCAAATAGAAGTGAGGTTCTCGATATAATTCTAGTTAATACTAGGCACTCTGATATGATTAGGGAATGGAAAGTCTTAGAGAAGCCTAATGAATAGAAGTCAGATTAACTTGGATTAAACCCTTTCAAAATAGGAGAAAGACAAACTGAACAGAACAACACAACATTCTGTCTCAATTTCTCCCAAATCCTCCGATCATACGAGACCAGTGTGATATTGAGTTATCTGTTGAACTGCTGACAAATGCTTTTGACAGAGCGACTTCTACAACATGCAGACCCAAGGTCTGCAGAGGAAGAAACAAACCACATTGGTGGAACTCCGAAATATCTGACTTTCGCAAAGAGTGTCGTTTATTCAATGATTCAAAATATTTGGGAAACCAGTCAACTTATAAATGCGCCTTGAACAAGATAAAAAACTAGATCAGAAATTCAAAACGTAAATCTTAGGGGCTTTCTGTAGCGCCGTGGAAGGCCGCTGCGTGACAAGTCGCTTGCGTAAAATTCTGGCATCCTCACCTTATGTCTCAAGTTATATACAAAAACCTTGTGATAATTAGATTACACACGGACAGGAGACCTTAGACGTCTTAATGATATTTCAGGTCACCCTGTTGATGATGTTCAAATTCCAATAACGAAAAATGAAGTAGATGACACCCAAAGGGTGGTAAGACGTCACAAGAGGCCGAACGACTTCAGAAATTCTTCTTGAAAGCATTGGAAAGGTTGATTGATCTGCACCTCCGCCTAAACTACTGTCAGCGTTCCAACATGTTTATATGAGACAGCGTTACACTCGTTTTTAGGGTACATAGAAAATGCATAAGGAATATGTATTAGTGGCTTTCCTTGATATAGAAAGAGCCTTTAATAATGTCACTCCAGAGACAATCAAAATGGCTCTGGAAAGGCTGAATATACATCAGTCGATTATTAGCCTCATATGGAGAATTTTGACAAATAGAATTACAATCTCTACGATGATTGCGGCTACCATATATAGGGTAGCAAACAGAGGCACACCTTAGGTGGGAGTTTTATCTCCACTTCTTTAAAATATTGCCGTATACCCAATGTTCATGAAACTTGGCTTCTTAAAGTTTAAAACTGTCGCGTATGCGGACGATGTTGCGGTGGCTGCATCTGGGAAATATCTGGATACTATATCTCACTGCCTGCAAACTGCACTAGGCCTATTTAGTCTTAGTATTAATTCTGGAAAAACGGATCTCGTTCTCTTTTTAAAGACTAAACTACCAGATCACTGCAGTGTTCTTCAAGCGGAGATCTCGGCCGTAAAAAGGGAGGTTAACTGACTGATGTACTACCGGGTATTTGGAGTGGTATCCAAATTTGTACGGATAGTCAAGCCGCGATAAAATCTCTATCTGGTGTCTATTCGACATCCGAGTTGGTATATGAATGCCGGGCATTTCTAAATGAAATGGCGAGACATTCAAACTTAGAGCTGATCTGGCTAAGAGACTATTCAAATATCCCGGGCAATCTCATTGCGGATGAACTAGCCAAAACCGTAATTAGGAAATCGACCAACTGGTTCGTATACCGCTATCGAGGATAGCTCGGCAAGGATAGTATATTTGGCCCCACAATGATGAATCGCGTAGCTGGTACTCATGCTAGGACTCCCTTTTAACGACTATTGCAGAAGTTTCTATAATGAGGAAGAGGAGACAGTGAAGCATGTTTTATGCCACTGTTCCGCTCTTACGAATATCAGGACTACAAACTTCGGTAGTCCGTACATCCATGTATCATTCGGTCTACCTGAGATTAATGTTAAACCGATCCATTCCTTTATACATGCGTCAGGTTGGTTCGATTCGAACCTTAATATGGACATATAAACCAAATACATATGATTCCTTAAGGATAACAGGGAAGTTATTGTCTAATTCGAATCGAATGAAAGCGTTTTCGAATGTCAATGTATTTTAAACACAATTTCGAATAAATTTCTTTTTGAATCGAAATCGCAATAACCCCTAGGACCCAAGTAAGCTTTTTCCTTTTACACATAGGGAGCTGCCAATTGAACCTAACCAAACCAAAATTTGAAAATAATAAGATCTAGAAAAATATTAAAAATTAATGGCAGTAGGGGTTATTACAGGAATTGCATCTTATATATAAATGCACATCTTATTCTTGTAACCAAGAGTATGAACAGAATAATATTATTATTTGCAAAATATTTACTACCATTTCTCTCCTATAATAGTCACCATTTACAATGAATATCAGCTACTATCGAAACGCCATATGAAAAACAGGTTCTCTGTTTATTTTTTGTTTACCACTGCATAGTGGGGTCTTCTGCAAAGTAAATGGTTATAAATATGGGTCTTTTAAGCGACTGGACTGATTTTAATGAAACTTGGAACATCGATAGAGGAAGAGTTAGGCTTGGAGTGTGTAACTTAAGCATGGTGGACTCTATAGTATGCATATTTGGCCAATTTGACGATGAAAAATATATCGGAGCTTGTAACTTTTACAAATATTAACAGATATTAAATATTTTTACATTTCTCAATTTTAATAAGCAAGACAAAGAAAAAACATGCCTACTGTACTATATTATCTTTTATAGCTTAAAATATATTTGACTTCAAAAATTAAATTTCCCATCTTTGACCATGACTTTCTTGCGTTTTTGGCCTGTAATTTAAAAAAAAAATTAAAATTAGTTTTTATTCTCGCGAAATTATTATTTTTTTTTTTAATTTTCTATGATTTTATTTCAAATACTATTTTATTAAAGTTTGAATATTTTGTAAATTTTTCATCGTAATTTATATTTTAGAGCATTGAATACTATTGATATATGTATACATTTAACTCTTTAGTTGCACAAGTAATGTTTTGGGATTTCCGGTCCATAATTGGTTAAGTTAATTTTTATGTCAAATAAATGGTTAGTTAAAAAAATAAATGTCACCAAAGGCATACGTTTATCATGAAAACTATAAGTTCGTGTAAAATAGTGACTAAATTTCAAAAATCACTTTAATTCAATTATTTTAAAGGAACTTATTATATTTTTCATAAATTCATCTATATTTACGTATAATAAATACTACCATGTGACTTTCTTGCAAAAATTGCTAATTTAACCTTTTGGGTTAAATTGAAAGAAATATGTATTCATAGAGGTGTTTTGAAAATGGTACAGTTTATGTAAATTTAAACATTTAAATGTAATATTTTGGGAATCATATAAGAACAGGCAAATCTCCATTTCTAGAGGGGTACATTTGCAACTTTTCAACTGCCACCTTTACTGCCACTTCTGCTGCTCCCTCTGCTACAAGTTCGACTAAATTTGGAGAAAAATCACCGTGAATTTCTTCCCAGGCTTGCTTACTTTTTAATGTTAACTCCGTTATTGTCATTATGGTTAAATTTACAGGCCATATATCCCCACAGATTCTCCATTACATTTAAATCCGAACTACTAGCCGGCCAGTCCAATAGTGCAACAACACATATTTTTGATTTTCTTGCAGTAGAAAAGGCTGCTCAAACCATAATATTGCCTTCACCAAAATTGAGTTTCGACATACGAATTTAATTCGACCTCAAATCATGCCAATAGCAAAAATTATAAATAAGGAACGTCCAAATTGAATTTCCTTTCATCAGAAAAGATTACTTTATTCCACTCATCTCTCCATTTCATATATTTGCGCGAAAATTTTAAACGATTTTCCTTATGATGCTGTTTTATCATTGGCTTACATTTTGATTTCTTCCATTTTATGTTACCATCTGTCCACAAAATATGTGCAACATCGGGAAGGGAAGGTCAAGTTTGTTTTTTATTTGTGTAGCACTTAATTTATTGCGGGTGGCTTCTTCTTTTATTTTATTAATTTGCCTTTTTGTTAATTTTTGATTAAGCTAATGAAATTTCCCAATTAAAACAAAAATATTTCCAGTAAACAGAGATGTTGTCATCAGGAACTTACCTTAAGCGAAACAAACAACTAAAACTGTTAAAATTTTCTAATATTTTGCAACAACTTTAGACAAAATTTTATCAACTGCGTTTATAAGAATATTCTACTGAAATGGCCACCAATATGTTGCTAAATTAAAGAAAACAACTAAAACAAGGATCAAATATTTCTTACATAAAAAAGTTATATATATATATATATATATATATATATATATAAATAAATTACATTTCATCGTATCGAAATTTGTTAATAATATTAACATGATGGAATGTCATTTATATTATATGTTTCAAAGCAAAATATTTTATGATTTATATATAACCAACTAGTGCTATATTGGTATAAATCAAAGTATATAAAATATTCGTATTTTTATCCAGTTTTTCATGAACTATATTACTATATAAAGTTACCATATGGTTGCACCAGGCACAAAATAGAATTTTTAATGGTAGTATATATATATATATATATATATATATATATATATATATATATATACGTATATATATTTCTTGAAAAAAATTTCAAAGGAAAATACTGCCATAAAAATTCTTAAAATATATTGTTACGAAATTGTACATGAATTCAAATACAACGGTCTTAACGGCTGGTTTGAAATTAAATAATCTGTTCTTTCTGTTTCTTTCTCAATGCTTCTCGACCTTACTGTTTATGTTAACAGCAGTTAACGTATCTGTAGAAATTATTAACATAGCTGTAAACATACAACATTGAATGAAAAGCTTTCACCATTGTTTGTATATTCTTGTACATTATTAAAGTGTGCTGTATGAAGTGTGTAATTTAAATGTGTGTGTATTAGAACACAAGTGACTATTTAAACTATTGTTGTTGTACATTTTAAATAAAATAAAGAGTCGCTACAACTTTTAAACTACTAAACTGCTTTCATTTGCAATCAAAGTACTGGTTTATTTAAAAGGAAATAGACCACAGTTTTTAAAAAGAAGTGGGATTGCAAAATAATAAGCAGTCATGAAGTTTGAAGAGCTAAAAGTTGAGCAACTCAAGAGAGAATTAAGTAAGTTGGAGTTATCTACAGCTGGTAATAACGCAGAATTACAAAAGTGGCCAATAGATGAATACAAGCAGCGTGATACTGATATCGGAACTTACGAATTCGAGTATAAAGAAGAAAAGGAAGTTTCTACCCGTGCAACAACAAGCAGCATGGATTTATCCACAATGTTTGCTGCTATGATGAAGCCAACGAGAAACTTCTTGCTGAAGTTAACGAAACATCTAAAATAAATAACGAGAAACTTCTTGCTGAAGTTAAAGAAACTTCTAAAGCAAATAACGAGTAACTTTTTGCTGAAGTTATAGAAGAGAATAAAATAATGGAAATGAAATTTCAAGAAACTTCTAAAGCAAATAACGAGAAACTTCTTGCTGAAGTGAAAGAAGAAAATAAAATAATGGAAATGAAATTTCAAGAAACTTCTAGAGCGACAGACGAGAAACTTCAGCAAATTTCGTAAATTATAAACAGCAGAGTGGATAGCATTGATACAAAGGTGTCCGAGTTAAAGAGCTGCCTAGATATGCAGGCCAAAGTTGTTGATAAAGTTGATATAAAGCTATCCGATTTAGAGAATGAAATAGCCAAAGGTGTTAATAAGAAACTACATTTAATGTGTTCAAGTTCAAGTTTGATACAGTTGCTATTAGAAACATGTGGAATGACGAAGAAAAAGCTATAGAGATGATATTGGCCTTAAAAGGAAATGCAGCAGTAGTTCTTGAAAGCGTGCCAGCGTGCAACAGAAATAAAAAACATAAAACGGAATTATACTGAATGAAATAGCGTGGTAGAGTGCAGAAGCCCAATGAGACACTACAAGATTTTGCGTTGGAAATCGAGCGTTTGCTTCAGCTTACTTATCCAGGGGAAAACAGCCCGTTTTTGGACCATACCAAGATAGAGGCATTTGTTGATGACATTCGCAATCCTGAAATAAAACACACGGTTTGTGCCACACACAAACCATCATTTACTGAAACCGTTTCATTCGCACTGGCACAAGAAACGGCAAAAATAATTTCAAACCCGCAAATATGCAAGGTGCGAAACTGCGAAGTTGTTCCTGATAATGAGAGAAATATAGTCGACGAATTAAAAAAGGCTTTGGAGGCGTGAAATGAGAAACAAAGTGAAGTCAGTGTAAAATGTTATAAATACGGTAAATCGGGTCATATTCAGCGAAAGTCAAAGTCAAAGCCATGGTAGAACGGCAATTGTAAAGCATCAAATATATACTGGCAAAGCGAGGCCAATAAAGCAGGCGCCTAGAAGTGTTCCTCTAGCAAAACGAAGTGAAGTGAATGAGTTGGTCAATGAAATGGAGCGGAACCGTATAATCGAACCATCTTCAATTCCTTGGAGCTCGCCTGTTGTTTTAGTTAAGAAGAAAGGAGGCAGCACTAGATTTTGCGTCGATTATAGAAAACTGAAAGACAGCTACCCGATACCAAGAACTGATGACACCCCCGACACACTAGCTTTAACACAATGGTTCTCTACATTGGATTTGCAAAGTGGTTATTGGCAGGTAGAGATTTTCCAAGGAAAAAACCGCCTTTAGTGCGAGTTATGGGTTATGGCACTTTAATGTGATGCCATTTGGACTCTGCAATGCTCCGACCATATTCGCGCGTTTAATGGAACATGTATTGAATGGTTTTATCACAAGGGAAGACATGCTTGGTGTACCTCGATGACATAATTGTCATGGGTAAGACTTTTGACGAACATCTGAAAAACCTTGAAGAAGTTCTTAAACGAATATCAGCGGCTGGACTCAAACTCAGTGTAAAGAAGTGTGCATTGTTCCAGAAAGAAGTCAAATATTTGAGACATCTCGTAACAGCAGAAGGAATATCAACAGATCAAAATAAGATAATTGCTGTAAAGGACTTGCCACGTCCGAGAAATATCCACGAATTGCGTAGTTCTTGACCTTTGTACATACTAGACGATTTGTCCCGAATTTCGTCAATGTAGCCGCAAGCTTACATGAGTTGACTAAGAAGTCACAATCATTCCAATGGAGTGAAGCACAAGAACTAGCATTCCAGAAGCTCAAGTATTATGTACGGCACCAATTTTGTCATATCCTATACCTAGTTTGTGGTAGATAGCGATGCGAGCCGAAGAAAATTTATGTGTCATCGATGTGTCTGTAGCGCAAAGAAATGATCCCATACTGGCGAAAATAATATCGGCAAAAGAAGAAAGTAGAAGGCCTGCCCGCAATGAAACATCCGTCGAAAGTCCACTGATGAAATAATATTGGGCCCTATGGAATAGCCTACAGTTGTTAAGTGGTTGCTTATACCGCATATGGGAAAGTGACAAATCTAATTGTAGTACCATGTTCTAAAATAAATGAACCAATGAAAAAGTTCTATGTGGTGATCACCTTGGTGTGACAAAAACCTTAGAAAAGTTAAAACAACATTATTATTGGGTGGGTTATCAGCAAGCAGTACCCGATTGGGTAGCCAATTGTCCACAATGCATAGCAGCGAAGGGTCCAGTAAGAAGTCGTGGACAACTTCAGCAATATAACTCAGGTGCGCAATTCGAGCGGAAACCGTTACGTTCTAGTGGTTATGGTCGAAAGATTCTATCGCACTCTGGAGGAGGAATATTTAAGGAAATTGGTCAGTGCACATAAGGACGGTGATGATCACATACCGAAAATTCTATTGGCATACACATCAGCTGTTCATGGCTCACCCTCGCGTACACCTGCAAAAATTGTCTTCGGGACAGAACTAAAGTTGCCTGGTAATTTAAAATTCGGTATTAAGTCTTCATCAACAAATAAGCAAGATGACCTAAACGAACTTCAAGAATTCGTACGCAGACGAATAAAAATTACAAGCGACAAAATGAAAGCCAGATACGATACAAATGCTGAAGGATTTAACGAAGGCCAGCTTGTACTGTTGTATAACCCACAACGTAAGAAGACTGTCTCCCAAACTACAAACCCATTGGGATGGACCATACTAAGTGATTAAGAAATTAAAAGACGTGGTGTACAGAATACAAAAAGAAAAGAGCCCGAGACCTAAAATGAAGGTCATATATCTAGAACGGCTAGCTGCCTATGGGAAAAGTGAATTCGTGTCTATTCGTGAAGAACAGGCTTAAGCGGGGGTTACGAAATTGTATATAACGGCTTTAACGGCTGGTTTAAAATTAAATGTTTATGTTTACAGCAGTTAACATATCTGTAGAAATTATTAACATAGCTGTAAACATACAACATTGAATGAAAAGATTTCACCATTGTTTGTAAGTATGGCAACACTAAATGTTGAAGCTGCTAACATTAACATCGAAAGCTCTTGAATTCGAATATACTAATTTGTCCATTAAGAACATTGTAGAAAGAAATAGAAGGTAATGCAGTGTATATAAATTGGCGGTGAGTACACCATTGAGTTAGTCTAATTAGAAGCATCGTTAAGTAGAGGCAAATTAACTGTCTTGGCTGTATATTCTTGAATATTAAGTGGTTGTACGTTTTAAATAAAATAGAGTCGTTACAACTTTTAAACTACTAAATTGCTTGTATTTGCAATCAAAGTACCGGTTTATTTAAAAGGAAATAAACCACAGTTTTTAAAAGGTAGAAATGTAACAATATATTTGAAAATATATGGTCATAAGTCATAAGAATACTTAAGAGGGGGTTTTGTGGTACTTTTTCGTTCTTCTAATATTATTAATATCTAATATTTTTTGTATTAATTAACCGAGAAATATGAAATTAAGGAAATATGATTTTATGTGGGTGAAATCCACACAATCTAAATAATAATAATAGAAATAATTTGGTAGTTTTTGAATCTTCGAACGTTTAGGATGTAAAAACTGGTACTTTATTGGTACCCCACGAAAAGACTGGTACTTTGTTGGTACTCCGCGAAAAGACAAAAAAAAAAAAAAAAAAAAAAAAACAAATTTTAATTTGTATTCTTTCTTTATCAAAAATATATAAAACATGTCGTTAGTACTTTTTGAAAATTCTACTATTTATTTTACTTTTTGGTACTTTTTAAACTAAAATAAGTTTTTAAAAACTTTATTGTTGTTAATACCGACACAATGTCCTACAGAAATTATACTGCAGATATCTACCAACCCATCACTCAATAAAAAATAAAGGACCTATTGAGACCAAATATAAATGCCATCAAACCACTGTGCCTCAACATGGTTGTAGCGTTTCAGGGTTTAATGAGAGACGGGAATCGGTTATTTTTTTTCTATCATATTCAGTTTTTGAACAACACCTAACTTATGTTTAGGAGAGAAAAAGAAAAAAAATGTTTTAATTAATTTTTAACTTCCACAAAATTTTATTTTAAAGATATTTTTATTCACTCTTATTCCAGTTGTCGTCGTTGATGTCAATGTGGTTTTTGAATGAACACGACAATTTGAGTAAGTGATTACATGTTGAATTGGAAAAAAGATGCAGCAAAGTCTAGAAGTCAAAGTCTGACATCGTGATAGTGTCCCAGAAAACTTGTCAAAAGTGGAAAAATATAATATAAAAAAATAAGATGTATCTTTTATTATGCAAATTGTCGATAAAGCGCTTACTGCTCATGTTCGCAAGTGGAAAATTATTAATATCGTTACTTACTTAAGCTACAACCAATTGAAAAGACTTCGGGTACATATTCTTGGAAGTAAGAGGAATATATATTTCGTTATGCTATATATGTGAGTGCTAGTTGAAAATATGGTCCGATTTTAATTAAAACTAATGATGATTCATAAAAATGCACTTCAGAAAATGTTTTGGACATTTTTCCCGGATTATATGTATTTTTTTTTCGCCTACTTTCAAGAGTAGGGCGATCAATAAGCTGTAGTCGACTTTCATATGATGGTAAATTAATGGATTCCGTGGAAAATGAAGACAATATAAGTAAATTAGTTCTGGACCGATTCAATTTTCTTTATATGAACTTCGTATTGAGGATCCCAGACCACGGAAGCATATTCCAGGATTGGTCACACGAGAGCTATAAATAATTCCTCGGAAATGTAAGGATCATTAAACTCTCTTGCCCAACGCTTGAGGAAATCTAGAGCTCCTTTTGCTTTATTAACAATTTGCGAAACGTGGGAATTAAAGGATAGTTTACAACCAAGAAACACACACACCCAGATCAATAAATTCTTCGACTAAATCAAGTTGATATTGATTTATTGCGTATCTATAGAGTACTGGATTTCTTCTATGGAACATCATAAAAACATCATATGTTTAGACTTTCTTAAATTCAGATCCATTAGATTCATCATACATCATTTATAAATATTAGGAATAATAAGGAGCCGAGATAACTACCTTGCGGAACACCGGATAAAACAGGAATGGTTTTCGATATATATTCTCTAAATAATACACATTAGCATCTATTTTTAAGATATGTAGAAATCCATTTAAGGAAAACAGGAGAAAATCCGAGTTCATCCAATTTGAACAATAGGAGATCGTGATTTACTTTATCGAAAGTTTTACTGAAATCTGTGTATATTGTGTCTGTAAACCGGAATCAAAAGAGGTTGCGAACTCCAAAAGGTTAGTAATAGTGGAACATTCTTTTCTAAATCCATGCTGAAATCGCGAAAGATAACAAACAACTTGATGCGAAAGGATTTCAGTAACTATCTTTTCGAAAAGTTTTGGAATAACACTTAATTTAGCAATACGTCTAAATTATAAATGTTGGTTCTGCTTCCGGATTTAAACAAATATATAAGATTTCCTAAAAACTTCAGGAAAATAACCACTAAATATTGATATGTTGAATAAGTAGGTTATTGGAGATATAAGAGAATGTAAATATCTTATAAGAACACAGTTTGGAACACCGTCAGGTCCACATTTATCAGAATATTTTAAATTCTGTACAGCCCTCAGTACCATCGATTTATCTAATGTTAGACAATTTATTAAGGTTTCAGCAGGAATTGGATATGGATAATTGGAAAGTTGATGTAATTCATTATCAGAATAGGCGGATGAGAAGAAAGCAGCAAACATATCGCAAATATCTGCATCATTTGAGGATTCTTTATCTCCAAATTTCATCATGGGTGGATATCCAGAGACTCGACGCTTAGAATTTACAAACTGGTAGAAATATTTTGGATTATTTTTAAAGTTTCTTTTCACCTTAAAAATTTAATTATTACAACATTGGATATTTTCTGAATTGTAAATTGATCTTGATATGGAGTATCTCATATAATCAACAGATAAACCGGACTTTTTATATTTTCAAATTTTTCAAGTCATTGAGCTACTTTGTATTCCAAGGCGGTCCATGTGCAATTTTTTGTTCGCCATTGGTATTGATTTCCTAAAACATTTAAATAAACCTTCATAGAATTTATTCAAAATATTCAAACCAATTTTCGGAACAAAAACCATGTCATCATTTATATTGGATTGTAATGATAGCTTTGTTTCGACGTATAAGCTTATTTGATGAGTGGGGTGATAAGCATCTTAAAAAGCCTGAATCAGGAGTTTTACACCATTTAATGGAATAAGGAATAGGTATTAGTGGTGCTTCTTAATATAGAAGGAGCCTTCAATAATGCTACCCGGGATGATTTTAAAATGGCTATGGAACGATTGAATGTACATCATATGGAGACTTATAACCAACAGAGTTATAATATCCACGATGGGTGCGGCTACCATATAAAGAGTAGCAAATAGAGGCACTCCTCAGGGTTAGTTCTATCTTCACTTCTTTGGAATATTGTCGTAAACACAATGCTCAGGGAACTTGATTCCCTGAGGTTCAAAATATCGCGTATGCGGACGATGTAGCGGTGGCCGCATCTGGAAAATATTTGGATACCATTTCGACATGGTGATCAAGCCTATATTTATGTGTGGAGCGATAGTATGGTGGAAAGCGGAATCTTTGAAAAGGTTCTGCGTAGCTCAGCTACTAATGACAGGTGTGCTTCATACAACACCATCCGAGGCATTATTCGTTCTGATGAAATGGACAGTGGATCAAAACAAATCGCCATCATGTCGGCGACTAGGCTCAGTACTATAGGTGCATGGAACGGTAGAAGCTATATCTATGCGACCATTTTGGGAATTTCGGATGACATCCCTGGTAATATTGATTATTGTATTCCCAAAATCTTTCTGGCCACAGGCTTCTCAGTTTCAATCTCAGCCGATACCACAATAAAAACCGGATCGATTGAGGTTTACACTGATGGATCCAAATCTTCTGAAGGGGTTGGGGGAGGTGCCTTCATTCCCGCATATAGGAGGTACATCTCCTTTAAATTGCTAGATCACTGCTGCTTTTTTAGGAGAGCGGTAAATTGGCTAATGTACTATAGAGTATTCGGAGTGGATATTTAAATTTGTACCGATAGTCAACCCGCGATTAAGTCTGTTTCGGATGTCTATTCGACATCCAGTCTGGTACATGAATGCCGGACATCTTTAAATGAGATGGCGAGACATTCAAACCTAGAGCTGATCTGGGTAAGGGGTCAGACGGATCAGATGTCAGATGATCACGGATTGATGTCAGACGGATCAGATCTTTTATTCAAGTTGATTCGATTCGAGCCTATTCTCGGACATGTGAAACAGATTCACATGATCCATCATCGTAATGCGATGGGACCAATAGGACCCAAGTAAGCTGTATAGTTTACATTTACAGTTGCCCATCTAACTTAACCTATATCTACTACCAATGGTTTTCATCGTTTTTCTGGCAGAAAAATTTTATGTTTTTAGCACTTTTGCACCCAGATAAAGATATATTAATATTTATGAAGTTTTTGATGTATACAAACATACAAATTCTGATACTTTCAAATTTTGTGTTTATTTTTATTATTATTTTTATTTGTAGAAATAGGGGTTTTCGATACTTTACGGCAATTTCATTCATATCTCTCAGTCTTGCGGTGGTAAAAAGCGAATAGTTCTTGGAAAATATGCTGGTAATTTAAGAAGTCCAAATTGTTTATATATTTATGTTGAAAAAGTCAAAAATACGGAATTATCCATTCACATTTTTTCATGGCTAAATATCTGCAATGAATTCTAATTACGGAGTAAAAATTTTACGATTTATGGATTTGTATTTTTTGGTACACTTTTATATAAATTTTTAATGTACCTTCGAAATTCCTGCCAAACTTCTTTTAAAAATATGAAAATACCTGGATGTTTAGTAGTATCCTTTGTACTTCTGGCTCTGTGCCTTTCTATCAGTTTTGCATAGTAGATTTACTTTTAAGGACGATATATCTAAATTATTTTTGGGAGTGGTTCTCACTACAATTATATTATACGATTTTTTAATATGTTGAAAGATTTTCTCCCTTTTGACCCATTTAAAGTATAAGAATTTGTATGTTTGTATACATCAAAAATTTGATAAATATTAAAGATTTTCTGTGGGTATATTATATTTTCGAAAATTTAAAAGGAGCTTGAAAGAAATTTGGAAGGCATGTTAAACATTTATATAAAAGTGTAGGAAAAATCCATAATTTGAATGTATTGCAGATATTCAATATTTAGCCATGACAGATTGAGAATGGATAATACTATATATCTAATTTTATATAGATTTTATCAGGTAAGGACTTCACAAAATGTAAAAATAATTGCGATTCTTTAAATTACCAGCAATTTTCCCAGAATTATTTGCTTTTTATCTCCGCGAGACTAATTTATATGAATGAAATTGCAAAAAGTATCGATAACTCCAATTTCTACAATTAAAAAGAAACCCAAAAATTAAAAATCCCTCGATATTAAATAATAACTTAATAATCTGACATGTTTTCTTTTAATTAATTTTAATTTGGATCTATTATATTCTTTTACACAATAGTTATATCCAATTCAAACGATGTCTCTCATCCGTCATATACATACTTTTGCGATGTAAATTTCAGTGCTTCTTTTATATAAGACGTCATAAAAGCTGACAATTGGGATATCTTAGGATTTTTTAGTTTTCTTAGTGTAGAGACATAACATTAACTATAAGACCAACATTTTTACAAACATTTTAAAAAAAATTTAAAAAATCGCGTTTTAAAAATACGTACGGGTCGTATAGATATTTATGAGATTGACTGTATATGTTTGTGTGTGTATAGTTTTAATATTTTTTTCAGATTTTTGCCTATAACTCGGTTGTTTATGGTCCGATATTAATTCAAAAACCCGAAATTTTAGAAAATATTTGTAACAGATTTTTACAAAAACGAATTCTAAAGCTTATATAGACGCTTCGCAAAGTCCAAAAATGCGTTTTGACCGATATCTCAGTAACTAGTGAACCGATTCCAAAAAAGGTTCCGAATTTTCTGTGCAAAAACGAAATCGCTAACTTATATATGGACTAAGAAAAGTTGAAAACAAATACTCTCATAGCACTATAAAAGGGTTTTTACCCAACCAATAACAGCGCTATATTTTTTAACGAACCTGAATTTCTTCCTGGGTTATAAATCAAAACACGTACGCGAGATTGTTTATGGGTGACTTTTAACAGCAGGTATAAAACGATAAGACGAAGCTATATGCCAAAATTCGGTTCCCTAACCTAAATTTCGAGGTGGAGTTATTTTTTCGCCATATTTTCTTGGAGTAATTTGAAATAACTTATTTGCATCTAATAATAATTATATTTCTGATCCATTTAATTTTGTTTTGGTGCGAGTAGAAATTAATGGCTTTTCTTTCAGCAATATAATTGCTATGATTAATGGAACGCCTTGATAAAGATTAAGTGTAATTTAGTTACAACTGAGGGATATTTCATTAAGTTAATAAATTACATTTATCGACTTATATCGACCCCACTAACACATTTATTTCATTTAATTATAATAATTTTTTTATATCCTGACATAAAGAAGCTTTCAGTAGACGAATTAGACTTATTGACATTCTTTTTTCGATTTCTAAGATAAAAGAACAAATTATTCTAATATGTTAAGCAAAATAATTTATTAGGGAATGTTCAATATGGTTATAGAGAAAGACATAGTTCTTGGGCTATAGTATTGGGTGTTACTGAGGAAGTAAGAAAGAATTTTAATGAGAGTCGGAACAGTGTATTGCTTTCTTTGGATCTCACTAAGACATTTATCTTGATCATGCTATTCTAATTGGTTAAAACGTAGGTGGTTTTAGAACCATGTGCTGTAAATTAATATTTAATTTTTGTGTATATGATAATTGACAATTGTCTTAACTTTGGTTAACAAATAGATTCAATTACATAAGACTTGAGAAAATTATGTTTCTTTACGCATAATAAAATAAATTATTAAAAACAATAGCAGATGGAGCCACTGCATTCACTACTTTTTGCATTGATTTCAATGATAATTTAAAAATTTCGGCGGCTGAATTTAAGTCGGTGTGAGCTGATTGATGGCGGTGTCTATTTTTAATGACACCTTCGTTATATCTTAACCGATTTAAAAGACTTTTGTATGAGTAGATTTTGCTAATCGAGATCTACAAAAATCTGCAATCGTCGTATGTGTAGGTTAAGAGATATTAGATTTCAAAGATTAAAATTTTTACTTTTTGACATACCATGGTGAAGTCTTTTCGCTATCGTGCGTCCAAATTTCACCCGATTTTTTAAAATACTTTTTATTTTATTAACAACAAATAACAAAATTATGTACAAAATTTTAAAAATCTTTACGGAATCAAAAGTTATATGTCGATTTTCGAGTTTTTTTTTTTGCAAAAGTATAGTTATATTCGTTAGGTAGGTAAAAAAGTAAAAAATTTAATATTTGAAGCCCAATATCGTTTTTAATATTTTTAATAACAGTAGTCGTCAACTTTGGGACCCGCTTCCGTTATATCTATATCGTCCAAACTCGAAACTTAAACTCGCCTACACCTCTACTATCTCTATGTGAAATTTCTGTGAAATCGAACCAGCCATTCGAGATTTCCAGATTTATTTCCATTTCATTTTTTGAATGGAACACTGTGCGCGGAGTAAATAATATGTATATTCAAATATAAATTTCTTTATTTCTGATAAAACAAACATACAACAAATTGTTTAATAACTCAAAAACCGTTGTGTGTTCCATAATGAGAATTACTGAGAGTGTAGAAAGAGGCTTTATTTTACTTATATTTGTTTGTTTATTTATTTATTTAATTATTTATTTATAATGCAATAGGGCAATATAAAGGTGCATTAAAAGTTCATTATATACATTTTTATTAATAATGTGCAAGAAAACCACAAATATGCTCAAAAAAGGTTTTATGCGCATTAAATATGCTGTAAAAAAGGAAAAATATGCTCTAAAAAATCAAAAATCTTTATAATTTTTTAACAAAAATTATGTTTTTCATTGAAACTTAGTGATTTATTACACAGAAAAAATATGGTCTATTAAACGATTTATCAAAGATAAAAACTATTCCAATTAATTTTTTTATTGTATCAATTATTTGATTGACCAAAATTAAATTTTCTACTAATTTTTATTAGAAATAAAATAGTTTATCGGCTGTCAATTTTTCTTATTATATCAATTAACAAATTAATCAAATTTAAATAAAATTAAGTGATAATTTGATGTAAATAATTGAATGTAAATTTTTTTTCATAGGTTGAATTTCAATTAATAAAATAATTGAATATGTATTATTCGTAAATGAAATTGGATTTTAGATTTTGCTATGTAAAATTTGAATTTAATTTGTTTGATTTTGAGTAATTTATTTAATTATAAAAATATTTGAAATCATTTTAAAATTTTGATTAATAATTTAATTGAAATTTTTTCGAAAATATTTTTTTCTTTGTAATATTATGATGTTATAAAATAAGGCATAATTGGAATTTATTAACTGCGTCGAAATTTGATTCCTTATTTTTATTATATCACATAAAAACATTGTTGATCTTCCATTTGCTTCCCATATAATTTTAAACATTATTAGTTCAGAAATGATCACAATTTTAATATGCTTTCATTAAAAAATTTTTTTTTTATATTAATTGACGCTATTCGAGCCAGTTTAAATGCTAATAAGTTTAAAAATAACTTCAATGAAGATCAATCAAAAATGGTTCAATATTGTCAAGCTCCTCAGCGATAAAATGGTGTCCTTTAAAATATTTTTGGATTTCTATTCTATATTTATATAATTCTATATTTATGCAGTGTTACTAGCCTGCATTACGTATAGAACAACATGAGTTGTAATTCGATCTATATTCAATCATTATTTGTTTTATGCATTATTCATACATGCAGACTTGTGTGGTACACTATGTGTTCATATGTGGGGTAAACTACACCCTCACCCTTAACAGAAAAATTATGTAAGTAATTTTTCTTTCCATCTCCATAATACCGTTACAAAACTTAATATATATTATTTAGAATTAATATGTATAAAGTAGTTACAATGGTTATCTAGAATAATTAATCTAAAACTATATTTATTTTTATTAATTATATGATAGGGTATTATATGGTTTTAAGTTATTGTATTCCATTATAATCTATTACGGTGTTTACTCCGTTTCTTTTTACAATTTCATATAATCCTTTATATGGACTTTGATATTTATTTATATTTTCTACTTTTATTATAAAAATAACTAAATATCTTACGTTTAAATTAAGCTTATTTTGGTATTTGTTACATGAAATTCAATTTTTTTTAGTTTTATTAGTTCCTGTGCCTTATTTAAGGTGTATTGTAATCTGTGGTGTAGTTCACCATACACTAATTCAAAAGGCGAGTAGCCAGTGTCTATATGTGGTGCCGTGTCGTAGGAAAAAGTAAAGTATGGTACTCATTTGTTCATAATCATTTGCTGTTGATAATGAAAATTTATTCAGAACTCTATGAGTTCTTTCTATTGAACATAATGTTTAGGATGATAAGATGTTGAAAAAATTTGTTTAATTTTTAAGAGCAAATGTTACACATAAGTCCGTTTGTAAATTCTGTATCTCTGTCGGACTTGAGTACTTTAAAATGACCACATTTTAAAATTTGTTGTTCTGCTAGTGTTTTTGCTATCACAAGTGCTTCTTTTGTCGGCATGGGGTATGCAATAATAAATTTCGTTAATTCACATTGCATTGTTAGTATGTATGTATCTGTATCTATATCTATACGTTCTAACGTGTCAATTGAAATTATTTCAAAACTATTTCTTGGCATGTCTGTTAACGTAAGTGGTTCTTTTAAGTGTTTTGTTTATTTTTGTTACAATTGTGGCAGTATGATATGAATTTCTTTACCATTTTGTACATGTTTTTCCAAATGTACCGCTGTTTTAATTTAATGACTGTTTTTTCTTATTCCTAAGTGGCCTGCGTGTGTGGCATTATATAATTCGTCAATTATATTTTAATATGTTACTCTTTTTGGGGTATTATATATCAATATTTTAAGTTGAGGATTTTTTTTATTTATTTTTATCTTCGTATATACTTTTTTTAATTCTTCTTTGCTATATTCTTTAAATATCACATCTTAATTTTTGATATCAGTTTCTTCAGTAGTGAATCTAGTTTCGCTGATTTATCATTGTATCTTGCTATTATTATTATTATTAATTTCTTTTGTATTTTTTATATTTTGGGTACGCAACTTCTTCATGGTCGAAACTGGTTTCGATGAATTATCAGTACAATATTATCTTCAATCTGCGTGTTTCCATATATTCTGCGTGCCTTTTATTGTTGTTATCCTCATTTCCATATTCATTTTCCTCATTATCTGTTATTATATTCTCCTCATTATTATTTTTATTTCTTATTGCCCTTGTTATAACAAGTGTTCTTGTGGTGTTAATTGTTTTAGTGTCTCTGAATGAATTTTTATTCTAGAGTGCGTCAGCGTTTTTATTCACCTATTCTTTTTTATATATTATTGTAAAATCGTAATCACTTAGATCTAACCTAATTCTTGTCATCTTTGATGAAGGGTTTTTGTGTGAAAATAGGGAGATTAAAGGTCTGTGATCTGTCACTACTATGAATTTTCTACCGTACAAGTATGGCCTGAAAATACTCCAATGTGTTGCTAAAAGCTCTTTTTCAATTAATGGTTAGTTAAGTCATGTTTTTTTGTAACGATTTACTTGCATATGAAATGGGTAAATCCTTTCCTATTTCACCTGCATCGCATAATTTGAAGCGTCGGTTGTTAAAATAAAAAGTTTTTCAAAGTCAAGATATTGCAGTATAGGTGGATTCATAGCTTGTTTTATGGTTCTTCGAAGTCATATTGGCATAGTTCTGTCCATATGAATTCTGTCGATTTCTTTAATAATGCATTTAGGTCTTTCGCAAAATTGGGTATTGGTCTTACTCCAACTGCGTTAGTTGGCGTAGAAAGGTCAGGTTTTACTCCGTCTTTTGTTGTTAAATGTCCTAAATAAAAAAAAATGTCCTAATAAATAAAACATTTTTTTGCATTAAGCTTTGAGTTGTATTTTTGTAACCTGTCTAAGACTCTTACACAATTTTAGTTATGATGATTTAGACTACATCCATATACAATTATGATGTCTACATAAAGAAGTACTATTGTGAGCATTCTTTGATAACTGTTTGAAGAAATTTTTAGTCAGAATGGTAGCCTCTTGAATTGATAATGACCTTGTGTGGTAGCAAATGCAGTAAGTGGTATAGAGTCTTTGTTTAATTGAACTTGGTGGAATGAGCTGGTCATGTCTAGTGTGGAATAACATTTGGCTCTGCCAAGTTGTTATCATTATGGTAACTTAATATGTCGTAGTTTTTTAGCGAGTCAGTTTGGAGTTGAGTGCCCCTTAAATTTATTTCTTCGTTTGTTGTGTTTAAAATTCGAATGTGGGTCATGCCGTTACTAGGTACTATTGAATTACTTAAAAATACACCTGTTTTTAATTCCTTATTATAAATTATGCAATATTCGTTGAGGTCTAATTTTATTGCCTGTATAGTTTCTGTTCTTGGTGGTATTCTTATTTGAAGTGCTGTAATTTTGTGGACATTGCAGTGTGGGGCAGAATCGAAATTTTTTTTGGAAATAAATCTGTAACTTCTGATCGGCTGGTTGTATTTTCATGAAATTTGGTATAGGCGTAGCAGAGGAGTGTAAAATGGAAGGGGGCACAACAAACCCCTCAGGGGCGGAGCTAAGTTGGTTCAAAGTTAGGTACCTCTGACATAAAAATTTTTAATCGCTTGCCAAATTTTTGTTTCTCGTCCGATTTAAAATATTTTTATATATTGTTGTAGGCCCTGATAAGACCTATAAAAAACATGCTTACATGTCCTATTTATCTCTTATAGTTTTCGAGTTATTTGCGTTTGAATTTTTAAGCACCACAATTTTTTCCAGTTTTCTCATATATATCCTAGTATTTCCGACCGATTCTATCAGTTTTTTCTTAACTAGTTAAAGAACAATATTGAATCTATTGAATAAAAAAATTTTAAGTCGATAACTTTTCCGAGTCCAAAAATAAACGATTTTGAATTTAAAAATTGCAAAAAGACGACTTTTTGTGTTTTTTAGCCGAAAAAGTATCTACACTCTTTTTTATCTAAAATAAAATTTTCTTTAGCAACATATAATAATTTTGCACTTTTCTGAAAGGTAACTTCACAGAGATGACTTTAAGATAAAAAACAAACCCAATAACTCAATTAGTCATGGTACATACCCTACCGAATTCGATCCATTTTATATGAAAGTTTTGATTTTAGACCATATTCTCTCAAAGCCCAAAGCACGAATCGACTTTAAATCATATGCAATCTGCAGAAAATGCTCCATGGACCGTATTCTGGCGTGAAGTGGAGATATTCCGAAAGACAGAAATTCTTCATTAATACTCCTTGCTTTACCAATATCCGAAATTCGTGATTTCGCCTCATCACATAGTGAGCATTTCCAAAAAGAAGATGTTTCCGTAATGGCATTACTAACCTTTCCATCAATCATTGTTAGACTAAGTTGAAAGGATATGTCGAATGTGTATTGGTTTATGGTTATTGAAAAAGGTTGTAAATCATTTATTTCATCTTTAATATATTCCACTAAATCCTTTGTTGTTGTCTTCGACTCCCTTGTGTATTCGAACCAAATAGGTCTGCAAAAATGTTTTGATTTAGGAGTGGTGTTAAGCCATATATCTTCAAATGAGTTTTTACACTTTGATGAAGATTGCTTTAAGGATCGCATTCTTAATGGCACCAAAGATATAAATACGCTTTTATAATCCGCCATTTTCTAACTTCCACTAGCATGCTTGTATTCAGGAAGGGCTGATAGTCCTTCACATCCCCACTTATAGATTAATACAACGTCGCTATTATTTACTTTTTCTAACTGATCTGCAGAAAAATCTGCAACTATCCTGGTAGCTGTATTCTCAAGAAAAGAAGATAGCTCTACACATGCTTCCTTTTCGGTAACCGAAATAGATGGTAAAATAGTTTGCTTTTTTTCTGGAATATCCTTGTATGATGGGAGAATTGAGTGTCCCTTTTCAAGCAGAGCTTTTCTTAAAATTTAATATTTGTTTGGCTGAGTTACAGTTCAAGCATTAAAGCAATTGCTTCTTCCTCTGTAAAATTGGATGGAGATGTTGGAGTAGGTACACTTGCGACAATCCGTTTAAGACGTTTTGGTGATTCAGTTGGTAGTATTTCAGCAATATTAATTGCACTCTTAGGTTGCTTCTCCTTTTTTAACATTTCTTTGAATGTATCAGAAACTTCTTCATTCGAATTTATAGAAAGCTTATGGGCAGGTCTTTTCTTCTTAGATCTTGTACTTAAATCATCATATGTCTTGCAGGGTGCTTCAGTTGATATTTTACACGCCGATATTTTTATATCAGTATCCATCCAATCGGAATGTTTAATTTTTAATCTGTACGCTGAATTCAGGATTTCATTTTTACGTCATACAACTTTAAAAAGCTCTCTATCTGAGATTTACCAATGACGTCGACTTTGAATGATATGTAGTTTTTATGAATTCCACTATAACTTCTAAACGATTAAGATTATTTTTAGATAAACTCCACAGAACACAACACAATTGCCACGTTTCAATATAATCACCATGGTAATAAACTTCGATATGAAGTTGATAAGGATTAGCTGATCATTTATATATATCTATTAGATATATCGCACAGGTATATATATTTGCAGGTATTCTGTGAATTTTCAGTATGTAAAATATCTGAAAGAGTCAATTTGGAAGAGTACCTATACCGAATTCATTGATATTATATGTTGCTGTTAGGTATCACAGTAAAGGATATTACCTGTGCATTGTCACTAGCTCATAAAAATATAGATTTTGAACCATCAGTAATAGCTAATGCTGCAGCTACCCAGCAAAAACTTAAAAAATAAACTATTTATTCTTTGCCTGAATAACTAGTTATTTTTGTTCGTCTTGTCCACAAATTCATGTAGTTATTTTTTAACTCTAGGGGTACTCAAAAATATGTACCGAAACGAAAACAAAAAAAAAAAAAACAAAAAAATTTTGCCGTCAGTGAGACTCGAACTTGGACACACACTAATCTTTCGTTTTTACTGACTAAGGTATTACTCAGTACACCATCTCGCACATAGCATCCTAAGCGACAAAAACTCTATTTAGTTTAAAATATCTGTTTAGACATTTTGTTATAAAAAACTAAAAGCTTCAGAATGGGGTTGAACCAACAACCTTCTGGTTGGTAATCCGGCGCTCTAGCCAACTCATCCAAGTGATTGCAGTATTACTGTGCTATTATACTATTGTGTACTTATTAATGTAATACAGAGTAGGCAAATAATAACGACGTCTCATTACCAAAAAGCTACTTTAATAAGTAGTTGTTATTACCGAAAACCAAAAAGTTTTTGCTGTGTAGGTATCACCGGAAGGGATACCTGTACATTGCCACTAGATCATAAATATATAAATTTTTAACCATCACCAATAGATAACTACATTTGTTAAATTTAGGTAAACATCATAAATGTAAACTAATAAAACACGTATTGATTAAGTTAAAATAGACATTTTTTGTTTGTTTTGTTATTTTAAATTCATTAATAGAAATATATGAATGCTTAGAAAAGGATAAAGATTTACTTAAATTTGGGAAATGTGGCAACCCTATTAAAAAATATTTGTTAATTATTTTTATAAAAATATTTTGTGTACAGATATTATTAAAAGTATACAGAAATATTCATAATTTTCTAAGTAATTATTCACGCAAAGCTAAAGGCAAAATTTGCAAGTTTGTAAAGATATAGTCATATATACAATAAATTGGAAATATACATGTTTAAAGGCGCATATTTCTGAAATGAGGCATAATATTGACTTGAATCTTTTTGCAAAAGATCGGAAATTATATATGCTAAAGGATAAGCTTAATTTGGAATACATATTTTTAAAATTTCTTTCGCTATGTAGAAATAAACCAAACAAAAGACATAATTTGGGGTTTTTGGAGAAAATACAAATTTTTTAATTGTAATAACATATTTGTTTATAAAGATATCTTAATGAAATTTGCAGGAAATGTGGGTCTTATTAATATAAATAAAAGCGCGTTAACCATTTTTTTCCTGAATTCCCAAATAAACTAATCAAAATTCCCAAAAAAGAGATTTTTTACATTTTCGGCTATAGAATCCACATTTTTCCGAAGTCCCGTAGATTTTGATTTAAAACTTTTAACAACATATTGAAGATTCTTAAAATATATTCCGCTTGTCGATTCGTGCTTCGGGATTTGAGAAAATATGGTCTAAAATCAAAACTCATATAAAATGGGTCGAATTCGGGAGGGTGTGTACCATGACCAATTGAGTTATTGGGCTTGTTTTTTATCTTAAAGTCATCTCTGTGAAGTTACCTTTCAAAAAAGTGCAAAATTATTAAATGTTGCTAAAGAAAAATTTATTTTAGATAAAAAAGAAAAGAATCAAATTCAAAATCGTTTATTTTTGAACTCGGTAAAGATATCGACTTCAAATTTTTTTATTCAATAGATAATTTTGTTCTTTAACTAGAAAAAAACTAATAAAATCGGTCGGAAATACTAGGATTTATATGAAAAAAACTGGACCAAGAACATGCAAAATTATGGTGCTTAAAAATTCAAACGCAAATAACTTAGCTCCGCCCCTGAGGGGTTTGTTGTGCCCCCATTCTAAACTTAACATTGTACACTCTGCTACACTTGTACCAAATTTCATGAAAATCCAACCAACCGATCAGAAGTTACAGATTTATTTCCAAAAAATTTCGATTCTGCCCCACTGTGCATTGGAAGAGTTATGGTTTTATTATATATGAATAGTGATATTGTAAATGTTTCATAATCTATTTTACAAAAATATTTTCTTAAAAAGTCTCTTCCTATTATGCCGTTCATTTCTATTGGAAAGTCTGATTTTACTAAGTGGAAAGATTGGTTACATTTTTCATTGGTTAGTTTAAGTTTTAGACCTAATGTGCCTAAGGAATAGATTTCCTCTGTGGTCATACCTGTTAATTTACATTTTTCATTTGGATTGTATGGTTCGTCTTCGATTTTGTTTGCATGTGGCATAGTAATATATCAATATTGTATTTAACGATTATAACGATTGTAATGTTGTTGGTAAGTTTGTATATTTTTAAAATATTCCGAGCCCATCTCCTTTCCCTCATCTTGTGTTGAGTATATATTGTGTCTTCTCTTACCTTTGCTGTTTGAGTTATTCTGGTTCCTTCTATCGTAATTGTTGTTGTTATTGTACTTATAATCTCTGTGTTTATTATCGTTGATTATGTTGTTGTTATTTCCGTTGAAGTTTGAGTTGATGTTGTTATAATTTATATCAGGAAAATTATTTGTTCTGTTTTTGTTACAATTATTGTTGTTTAGGAAATTATTGTTCCTAATTTGGTTGGTGTTGTGTGGTTTATTGGGATGTGTTCTACAGCTGGTTTGTTGTTTATTTTAATGATGACGTTATTTTCAGCCTCTAGCGTCGCTACCTAATTGCTGGATTCCCAATGTAACTCAGGACTAGGCTTGTTATTTTTATATTTGTTTTTCAATAAAGTTTTTGGTAACTACCTATGGCTGTTCTAACTTTTTTGAAGTTAGTTTTGCATAGTAAATATACTATATATAAGGAAATCTGTTTTTGCTTCAATTGATAGTGATTTGTGTATTAATTGTGAATTTATTAAAAAGCTTTCTAGATCTAAATAGTTACCAGAAAATAAAAGTACTGCTTTGGAAGCAGTTTCTAAGTTGAATGATACCATTTTATTATCCTTAAATTATAGTTATTTAGTATCTAATATTAAGTATTCTTTAATTCTTTCATAAATGTTATTAAATTCTAATTTTAATGCTACAGTTTCCTCTGTATCTTCTTCTTCGAGTAAAGCTGTCTGAAATTCTAGTTTTGCACTATCTCTTATTATGTCCGAGTGGACAGGATTGCCATGTGATGTTATATGATAGGATGGTAGGATCGCGAAGTAATATTATGGGTAGAATTGCCGTGAGTAGTAGGGAAATGGAAAGGCAATAGTTGTTTTTGTTTTTAATGAAGAGTAAGAGCAATTTTAAAGACCAAATTTTTTGTATGAAATTGAAAACCAATTAATTTGTTTTTGTAATTTTTTCTTTTTCTTGCATTAATAAGAGGAAAAATTGTTTTGCATTTTATGAAATTGAAAACCAATGTATTTATTTTGTGTAATAATATGTATGTAATTATGTTAAACGTACACAAAAACAATTTAACATGGAGACAATTTTTTATTTTTCTGATGAAATTAAAAACTGATGACTTGTAATTATAAATACCGTTTGAGTATTTTTGGTTTATTCATCTACATATTTTTATATGGTTATTTTACTTGAGAATTGTTTTGTTTATAGGAAAGAAATAACCTTGTATAAAGTTTTTGACATTAATGGAGATATATTTTATGTTGTTGAGTATGGCCATGACTAATTTTGAATATTCTAATAACAAATTAAGGGGGAGTATATTTTGTTTACATAACTAGTATATAACTCAATATTTCTATATGAAACCTAAATTAATATTTTTCTTTTTGAAATATTAAAGCGAAATACCCAAAGTACTAAATTTAAAACTTGAGAATTGTTTTGTTTATATGGAAAAATAACCTTGTGTAAGGTTTTTAACATTAAAGATGATACATTTTATTTCGTTGAGAATGGTCATGATCAAATTTGAAATTTTAAAATTCGAAATTTTAAAATTTGAGTGGAAAGAAGCTTGTGCTTCTTTCTTCTTTCTTCCATATTGTTATGGATCAAAATTTATCACACATTTAAATAGCAATAAATGGTTTTATCTTTCGCAACGATTCGTGAAATTTTTAAACAAGGAAGATCCCTATTTAACACAATTGAATGATAAAAACTGGACTATTATTTACAAAGGTCGACATTCTTCAAATGGGCTTGCAATATTTGAACTAGATATAGCTAAAATTTTATAAATAAAACAGTTTTTTTTTTTAATTTGTATTTTAATTTATTATTTAAAAACATATTAAACTTATATAGTGTTTATTATTATTTTATTTACATAATACTTAAAAATTATTCTATCTCTAAATTGAGAAGAAGATCCTCGTCTTCGTCCACTATTTTTTTATATTTCTCTTGAACTGAGTATTATGTGACATCCAGATTTAGTAGAAGATTCTCATCTTCCTCCATTCCTTATACTCTTGAACTAAATTCAATGTTGTGCACCCTGAAGGAGCTGCAGGCTCCAAATAGTTTGAAAAATCTTTCGCTTTATTTTTATAGAAATTATGATGTTTCATAAAATGTCTTTTTTATCCCACTTTGTGGAAAAGATCTCATTAACACAAAATTCACATGTAAGCTTCTGTCTATCCATGTTAGTAGTAATTTTTAATTAAAAATTACTTTATTAATACACCTCTGCATTAAGAATTATTCTTTCAATTTAATAATTGCTGGTAAATTAAAAGTATTTAACGAAGCAACACACTTTTTCCTTTAAAAAATAAAAACATTTTGTTAGGAATATGCATAAATAATTGTGTATCTGTATGCGTAAGTGTATAAAAATGTCAAACCTTTGATAAATATTTAAATATATTTCATTCATTGACTTAATTAAAAGTGATTACACGTTAATTTTAAAAAATATGCCATCCTATAATTGTAAATATTGCAAATCAATTTTTGTGGAAAGAGAGATGCTTGAAGGACATGAGATCCTTCATTGTTCGGAATGTTGGAAATGGTTCTCAAAAGAAAAACATCTAAAGGAGCATGAAAGCACTCATGCCAGCACATCCCATGTCAGAGGTAGAACTGAGCATTCTACTTGGCTGCGGTGATAATACCCTATAACCTCACATCTGCGGTAAAGAATCATCACATAAATATTCTTCTTCTTATGGACGAAGAATGGTGTCACTACGTTTTTGTTAAAGATATCGGGAGGTATTTTAAAAAAAATTATAAATTAAATTATTATTATTCAAATATTTCAGATTAGTAAGATCAAGTTTAACTTCTCACTATGAACGAGTTTACATTTGCAATGCATGCTTTCAGTACTCCCCAAATGAGAAGATAATGCAAGACCATGATCTTAACTGAAAAAAGTGGTACCGAAAATGCCAGAGAATGATGATAATATTCTATACTTTAATACTATCAGAAGATGTACAATTCGTTGTATATGCTGATTTTGAGACATATTTGGGAAAAATTGATAACGAGCAAGTAAATATACAAAAAACATATAGCTTGTGCCTTTAGTTATTATATTAAGTGTAGTTTTAATGATAAGTTAGATAAGTTTAATAATTATTTCGGTAATGATGCTCCTCCTATATTCATAGAAAATTTAATTAATGATGCAAAAGAAATTTACGGAAACTATTTAAATAAGGTCGTACCAAAGACAGCACTCTTAACACATTTAACAATTTTGTATAATCTCTCAACAACTTGTCACATATGTAAACAAATTTTAGGAGCGAACACCATTGTCATTTAACTGGCAAATATAGAGGAGTAGCCCATAGTTCATGTAATATTAATTATAAAATAGCCAAATTCATACCAGTATTCTTCCATAATTTTTCCTCTTACGATTGTCACTTATTTATGAAAGAACTTTCGCAATTTGAGGGAGATATAAAGGTAATTCCTCTTAATATCAAAGTTTATAACAGTTGAAGGAAATCAGGGATTTGAAATTCGGTTTTTAGACTCTTTTCGTTTTATGGCCACCAGCTTAGAATCTTTAGCCAAAAATTTAAATGACGGTGATTTTCAAATTCTAAATAAAACTTATAATCAAAAACAACAATTTAATTTACTAAGAAGAAAAGGAGTATTTCCTTATTTTTATATTGATTCGATGGAGCGAGCGCTTTAATGAAACTAATCTTCCTGCTAAAGAAAAATTTTATAATATTTTAAATAATTCGCATTGTACTGATGAAGCTTATGATCATGCTAAATCGGTTTGGACAACTTTTAAATGTCATAACTTGTTAGATTACACTAAATTATATTTAAAAACAGATGTTCTCCTCTTAACAGATATTTTTCAAAATTTTAGAAGTATATGTAAAAGTATATGCAAACTTGACCCATTCCAATATTATAGCCAATATTATACTGCTCCAGGTTTATCGTGGAATGCAAAAAAACTACATATCATGCAAAAGTCGACGTCATTGGTAAATCTCAGATAGAGAGATTGTTAAAGTTGTATGACGTAAAAATGCAGTCCTTGAATCAGCGTACTAACAGATTAAAAATTAAACATTCCGATTGGATGGATACTGATATAGAAATATCGGCGTGCAAAATATCAACTGGAGCACCCTGCAAGACATATGATAATTTAAGTACAAGATCTAAGAAGAAAAGACTGGCCCATAAGGATTTAGTTGAATATATTAAAGATGAAATAAATGATTTACAACCTATTCATAATAACCATAAACCAATACACATTTGACATATCCTTTCAACTTAGTCTAACAATGATAGATGAAAAGGTTATTGGTAAAGCAAGGAGTATTAATGAAGAATTTCTGTCTTTCGGAATATCTCCACTTCACGCCAGAATACGGTTCATGGAACATTTTCTGCACATAGCATATGATTTATAGTATAGAAGTGTGCCAGAAAATTTAACAAAATCTACCAGAAACAACGAGGATTTAAAAACACTTAGAATATCCTAAAAAAGTAGAATTCAGGATGAATTCAGAGAAGAGTCGGCATTAAACATCGACAAACCTCTGCCGACTGGTGGTAGTACAAATTATGGAATCAAAGCAAGAAGGTTTTTCGGAAATTTCGAAATTACACCAAAAATAACTGTTATTAATAAAGAGTTACTTGAAAGGACTAACATACTATTAATGGCAATTAATAGTAAGCATAAAATTAACTCTTGGAGAATATGCAACAGAAATATCTAAACTATTTATTTCTCTATATCCATGGAAAGAAATGACACTAACAGTACATAAAGTATTGTGCCATGGCGAAATTATAATTGAACGAAATATTCTTCCACTTGGAGAGCTTACAGAAGAGGCTGAAGAAGCAAGAAACAGAGATTTTAAGCACGTTCAATTATTCAGCTCCAGGAAATGCTCCAGAACGTCACAAAACGAGATTATTTTTAATAGCCTATTGTTATCATCAGACCCTGTACTATCATCAATAAGAAAACGTTGGATTTATTATGAGCCTTTATCAGCTCAAAATACTGAAGACTTGAAGTACCTTTATTATCTTTTAGATATGTATACAGATACAACAGATTATTTTATAGAAAATAAGTAGTATAAGTTTAAAATATTAGAAAAATTGTCTACATAAATTTAATGTAAATAAGTAATAAAAAATCGTATTAGAAATAGAATATTTATTAAGGAAGATGATAAATACCAAAAATAATAATATTGATTAAGTTAAAATAGACATTTTTTGTTTGTTTTGTTAAATTCATTAATAGAAATATATGAATGCTTAGAAAAGGATAAAGATTTACTTAAATTTGGGAAATGTGGCAACCCTATTAAAAATAAAAAATATTTATTAATTAGTTTTATAAAAATATTTTGTGTATAGATATTATTAAAAGTATACAGAAATATTCATAATTTTCTAAGTAATTATTCACGCAAAGCTAAAGGCAAAAGTTGCAAGTTTGTAAATATATAGTCATATATACAATAAATTGGAAATATACATGTTTAAAGGCGCATATTTCTTAAATGAGGATGATATTGACTTGAATCTTTTTGCAAAAGATCGAAAATTATATGTGCGCTAACCAATTTTTTTTCCAAATAAACTAATCAAAATTCCCAAAAAAGGGATTTTTTACATTTTTGGCTATAGAATCCACATTTTTCAGAAGTCCCGTAGCTTTTAATTTAAAACTTTTAACAACATATTGAAGATTCTTAAAATATATTCCGCTTGTCGATTCGTGCTTCGGGATTTGAGAAAATATGGTCTAAAATCAAAAGTTTCACATAAAATGGGTCGAATTCGGGAGGGTGTGTACCATGACCAATTGAATTATTGGGCTTGTTTTTTATCTTAAAGTCATCTCCGTGAAGTTGCCTTTCAGAAAAGTGTAAAATTATTATATGTTGCTAAAGAAAATTTTATTTTAGATAAAAAAGAGTGTAGATACTTTTTTGGCTAAAAAAACACAAAAAATCGTCTTTTTTGCAATTTTCAAATTCAAAATTGTTTATTTTTGGACTCGGTAAAGATATCGACTTCAATTTTTTTATTCAATAGATAATTTTGTTCTTTAACTAGATAGGAAAAAACTAATAAAATCGGTCGGAAATATTAGGATATATATGAAAACAACTGGACCAAGAACATACAAAATTATGGTGCTTCAAAATTCAAACGCAAATAACTTGAAAACTATAAGAGATAAATAGGACATGTAAGCATGTTTTTTATAGGTCTTATCAGGGCCTACAACAATACATAAAAATATTTGAAATCGGACGAGAAACAAAAATTTGGCAAGCGATTAAAAATTTTTTATGTCAGAGGTACCTAACTTTCAGCCCCCTTAGCTCCGCCCCTGAGGGGTTTGTTGTGCCCCCCCTTCCAAACTTAAGATTGTACACTCGTCCGCTACGCCTATACCAAATTTCATGATAATCAGAAGTTACAGATTTATTTCCAAAAAATTTCGATTCTGCCCCACTGTGCAGTATAGCATTTCGTAGTTTAGGATCTGCTTTCTTAAGAACGTAAAGAATATGTTTGTTCTCTTTCAACATTTTTATTCTATTTGGTGTTTCCGCCGAAATGAATACATCTCTGGCACTGGGTACTTTTAAGATCAAGGTGGTTGGTAGCAGTGCCGAGGATCTGAATGATTAGTTAGTGCGAAAAGAAACTAATAGAGAACAGCTCCCCTCTGATGCTGATGGCAAGGGTCAGTTGTATTACAGCCTAGTCCGCGTACGCCGTCACTGCGCGAGATGGTCTATTTTTTTTACGAGCATACTCGTGGGACCAAATAGGAAAATAAAAATGGAAACAAGTAGGTTAAGTAATGAACAGGACAAAGGGACAACGGACAAAGAAGTCTACATTAGGGAAGTAGAAGGGACGGACGCCGACATAAGAGTTAGGGATAGGGTCAAGGTAGGGGAAAACAAGGACGACGTCGGGAAAGGGGGGAAAAATGAGGATGAGGACGATGACATGGACTTAATAAGACTGCATACGGACATCCTCATACAACACGGACAACTAATGACCCAACTAACGGAGGAGGACAGCCTGCTGGACTCGGCGGAGGACCCTGTAGGATCTGGAGCGACGGAGGGACTGGAGGACCTGTCTCTTTTATTCGATGAAGAGCATGAGACAACAGTTGTCTCTGCTCTTGACCGGGGCAAAGAGATCGGAACTGCAGTCACTGCGTCAACTCCGGGTAGGAAGCAGGTGAGCTCGACGGGAGCATCAGGCATGCCAAGGCCTACGGCCAAACCTATTGTTCGGCAGGTAGCGGTAGCATATCCAATGGATAAGCAAGCCGCAACCGACAGTCGAACGAATTTTGAAGAGGCGAAAAACGGTGTTAGGGCCTCTATAGCTGCACTAAATAAGTTGGCTAGAAAGGACCCATCACTGTTAGACGGGCGGGATAGGCATGTTCGCAGGAAACACCGAAAGAGCATCTACAGGTTTGAACGGACCTATGGCTCCATCGGTGACATCCTGGGATTGTCTTATCCCGATGGTTTTAAAGTGGAGGTAGAGGAAGGTCCGCAAATTGCTCGCAAGGGTAAAGAGTCCGTGTCTACCAACACTTTGGAACCAAAAGTCGACGCTGGTACACATTGTGGTGCTCACAAGCCATCCAGCAGTCCTGTAGGTTCTCTCAAGGGAAGCGACAGGTCAGCAAGGATTGGTAGTGAGAAAAAACCCACTGAGAAGAGAGTAGAGAGGGTAAATCAAGCTCTTGCGAGCCCCGCTAAAGGATCTCAAATGAGGTCAATTAGGGGAGCTCTGCCTGGAGATGAGATACCCTCTACCTCCAAGAAAGCAGGTCATATTCCGCATGACTCTTTTAAAGGTCCTCCTAAGGGGACCATAAAGAGTGAGGTCGGGGGATGACCAGCAGATTCCGTCTGCGAAGAAGGTTGGTAAAGCACCAAGTGGCCCGCTTAAAAACTCTCATAAGGGAGTAGTGAAGCGGGTAGTATCTGGTGACGTGCAACCTTCATCGTCCAAAAAGGGGAAGAATTCGTCCAAGTCGGACATTCTTCAAGCAGCAGTCATTGACCGTGCTGATCCAGATGGGAGAATCAGTACGGAAATGTGGCGACTGATTGAGGACAAACTTATGGACGAAATCTTCCAGGCAAGGCACAGGCCGGGTGAAATAGCCTTCATGGGTGCAGACTGGACAAGGGGCGTCAAGACTGTTGGTTGCGGTAACAAGGGTACTTTCGAATTTCTGAAAGCCGCGATTAACAGATGTGGCAACCTTTGTCCAGATGCGCAACTGGACGTTATACCAGCGTCGGAATTGCCTCTGCGGCCAATAGTCACGGTATGGATTCCACCACCCATTAAGCCGGTGGAAGTCATACTGGGAATATTGGAAGGACAAAATAGGCGGTTCAATACAAGTCAATGGAAACTTGTCTCTTCATTGACTTGTAAAGAGAACCAGGGAAAAGATTTCCGATTCGCAGTGGATCGGGAATCTATTAGGAAATTGGACTCATTGGGGGGGGGGGGGTTGTTACGTTCGGGCTTGGCTACATCAAATTTCGCTACGCGAAAAATGATAAAGCTAAAGAGGTTGCGGATGGTGCAGATAAATCTGCATCATTGTGAAGCGGCCTCGACCGAATTAATAACCTACCTCAGTGAGACCAATGTGGACGTGGCCCTAATCCAGGAGCCTTGGCTAAATAATAACCAGATCTGTGGTTTAAGGGCCAAAGGATACAAATTGTTCAAGCCGTCCACTGAGGATAAGGTGAGAACTTGTATTCTGGTGAAGAATGATCTTCAAGTAATTCTTCTTAACTCTTTCAGTTATGGTGATCTAACGGTCGTCCAAGGAGAGGCATTGGGAGGCGGTAAACTGGCCTTGGCTTCGGTGTACATGCCCTATGAGGAGTTGGAACCACCAGATGATACGGTGTGGGCCTTAGCCGAGTACGCAAGACGGAATGGAGTACGTCTATTGCTCGTTTGCGATGCTAATGCACACCACAGTCAATGGGGTAGCAGGGATACCAATAAGAGAGGTGAGTCAACATTTGATTTTATTATTGCAAATGATCTTTTGATCTGTAATAGGGGTAATACTCCTACGTTCAGAACGAAGGATAGGAATTCAGTAATAGATATCACACTGACCAACTCAAAAGACCTAGTTGAAGACTGGAGGGTGGCCATGGGATGTACTTTCTCTGGCCATGGTAGGATAACCTTTAGTCTGAACTTCCTAGGTTCTGAGGGGAAACCTTTCAGGAATCCTAGGAGGACAGATTGGGACGCCTTCGGGCGGGATCTAGGGTCAAGATTGACTGGAACTCCGATGGAGGTCTTGTCGAGGGAAAATCTTGACGAAATAGTGGAGAAGGTAACAGGGTCCATTAACAGAAGCTATGAGCTTAACTGCCCGGTGAGCTATCCGGGTAAAAGGAAACAGCCGGTCTGGTGGTCGGAGGAGTTGAAGGCTCAACGGACCACAGTTGGCAGGCTGTACAACAGGGCCCATAGATCTGGTAGGGACGAAGACTGGGGCACCTATAGAGTGTGTTTCAATAAGTACAAAAAGGATATTAGAAGAGCTAAAAGAGACTCGTGGATTAGGTTTAGCGAGGCCATTGACTCGGTCAATGAACTTTCCAGATTCAGGAAGATACTGTCAAAGGACCCTACTGTTCCTGGGAGTATCCAGAGATCAGATGGTTCATGGACGGAGTCTAGTTCTGAGTCACATAATGTACTTTTGGAAACCCATTTTCCGGGTTGCAGGGATCCATTGGTGGAGGAATCAGGTGAGGGAGAACACTTCTTCACGGAGTCCACCAGTGGGATGATTGGAACAGTGGTAAGAGACCTAATAACGGTGGAGAAGGTCACATGGGCTGTGAATTCATTCGAGCCTTATAAGTCACCAGGCCCGGATGGTATATTTCCGGCCATGTTGCAGAATGCACCGTTGGTGGTCCGTATACTACTGGTTGAGATTTTTAAGGGGTGTCTAATACATGGACATATTCCAAGGGGGTGGAGAGAGGTAAGGATTATATTCATACCGAAAGGTGGAAGGACCTGTCACTCGAAACCCAAGGACTATAGACCTATCAGCCTATCGTCTTTCCTTTTGAAGACTTTAGAGAGACTGATAGATCTATATTTAAGATCGTCTGGTAGCTCCAACATCATGAGTAGTGCTCAACATGCTTACCTGAAAGGTAAATCTGTGGAGAGTGCGCTAAGTGATGTGGTGGGTTATATAGAACAAGGACTTCGGTATAAGGAGTACACCATGGCCGCGTTCTTGGATATTGAGGGAGCGTTTAACAATATTAGGATTGACGCTATCAAGCAGGCGCTGGTGGATCTTAAGGTACATGACTTCTTGATCGAATGGATAATCCTCATGCTGAGCAGCAGGATTGTCAATTCAAGCTTGGGTGGAGTATGCTTAAGGAAACTAGTAACTAGGGGGACTCCGCAAGGGGGAGTGCTCTCACCCCTACTGTGGCTAATAGCTGTCGATGTGATTTTGCGTCAATTCGACAGCAGGGGGCGGAAGATCGAGGCTTATGCTGATGATGTGGTCATACTGGTAAAGGGAAAATTTCTTCCCACAATCAGTGAGATCATGCAGTCAGCGCTGGGTGAGCTGTCCACGTGGGCTGCTGATAAGGGGTTGGGAGTGAACCCGGAAAAGACAGAGTTGGTTCTGTTTACTAGGAGGTACAAGGTAGAGAATTTCAGACTACCGGTACTATGTGGAACTGAACTGAGGCTTTCAGACTCAGCGAAATATCTGGGGGTGTTCCTTGATAGTAAACTGACCTGGAAGAGGAATGTTCAGGAAGGACTCAAGCGTGGCCTCAATGCCTACTACACCTGTAGAAACTCCATAGGTAAGAGTTGGGGGCTCAAACCAAAAGTTGTATATTGGATTTACACTTCGGTGGTGAGACCAATCCTTTCTTATGGTTGTTCTGTCTGGTGGCAGGCACTGGAACGTAAGAGTAATAGGAGCCTTTTGTCGAAGGCGCAAAGGTGTGCTTCGATTGGCATTACAGGTGCAATGAGAAGCACACCACAAGCGGCTCTGGATGTCATACTTCATCTCTTACCCATTGAAGAGTTTGTGAGGGGTATGGCAGCAAAGAGTCTACTGAGACTTAGGGAATTGGGACTATTAGGCTCATCAAGAGCAGGTCACTCCAAGGTCATTTACGAGATCAGTTACGGTGAGGTTAATCTGAACTCTACGGGGGCATCAGATTACATGGCCGCTGAATCGGACTTTCGAGTAAATCCTGTCGTGGTGATACCTGATAGGGAGATCTGGTCCGGCACTGAGAGACTATATGAAGGTTGCGCAGTGTTCACGGACGGATCAAAGATGGTCGAGGGTACCGGGGCGGGGGGTCTATATTATGGGCACAGATTTGAAGGGCTCTTTTAGACTCCCTGATGAGTGCAGTGTTTTTCAGGCTGAGATTCTCGGCATCCTGAAGGCCGCGGAAATGATCAGGCAAAACATTGCGAGATACCGAGGTCACTCTCTATGTGGACAGTCAGGCAGCTCTGAAGGCCTTGGGGACACATTTGGTGAGATCCAGGCTAGTAGCTGCCTGTAGGAAGACACTAAGAGAGTTGATGGAGGACTACATGGTGAGACTCTGCTGGGTGTCTGGCCACTGCAATATTTCAGGCAATGAATTGGCTGATGAACTGGCAAGGCAAGGTACGGCAGGGAACGTCTCGGAGAGAGAGACATATGTGAAACCACCACTAAGTTTCTTCTATGGGAAGATCAATGATTGGATCTTGGTCAGAACCAATTCGGCTTGGGAAAGTAGAGAGGACTGCAGAGTGTCGAGGGCGATATGGGCGGTATTGGACAAGGCAGGCACTACCACTCTCCTGGGCATGAATAGGAAGAGCTTGAAGGTCATGATAGGGGCCATAACAGGTCACTGTTTGATAGGGAAGATGAGGTCTAGAATGGACGCTAACAGTTCTGATTTTTGCAGACTGTGTGGGGACATCGATGAGACCGAGTCTATTGAGCACATTGTGTGCTATTGTCCGCGATTACAGCATCGTAGGATGAAGTGGCTGGGTAGACAGTTCCTCGACGGGCTAAGTGACGTTCGGGACGCAGATCTTGTTGACGTCATAGGCTTCGTCATGGGAATCAGCTGCTTGAGGGAGAATCAGGGGTTTAACCCTAGGGGGATTGGTAGCATTGCTGGTCCCCCCTTATGATTCGTTACATTTCTATTCCCTTTTTATCTTTCACTCTACTTTTTCTGTATTCTGTATTTTCTATTTTCTGTATTCTATACTCTTATTTCACAGCTATTCTGTTGAAGGGACTCACAATGGACCGGGATCGGTCTCTGGGTGGAGATGTGGTACTATCTGGTATCACATCTACCTTCTCTATCTATCTATCTATCTATCTATCTATTGTTTTTTAAAAAAATATTGTTTTATGTTTATAAAATCGCTTTATTTATGTTTATTTTTTATTCATTTTTTACAATTTTGCATAAAAAATTACACAAATGTATTTTTCCATTTTACATAAATTGTTTGTAAATGTGAAAAAAGCTGCCAGTTGTTTTTGTTTACATCTTTATGTAGAAATATGTTGTATACAGTTGAAAAAATGTACATTTTCAACCATGTACAAAGTTGCACTGAGATTGACGTCGAAACTTCAATGAAATTTCGCCGAAATTACACAAAATTATGCAATTTCACAACTGTTAAAATGTATGAGAAATTACGTAATTTCAACCTGATTTCGGCCGAAATAACGAAAGTGCGTAATTTCGTACCGGTCTGAATGCCCTATAAGGAGAATTCATTACTGTTTTTTATATGTTTAACTGAGAATCTAAAGTTAAATTTCTATACGACATTAATGAAAAAATTTAAAAATAAATATTTTAGTTTTAAAAGTACAAAAAGTAAAATTAGTTCTCTTAAAAAACATTTGCTAGTTTAAACAACGGCAAACTATTTTTTGTAAAACTAGTGGTTACGCAAATTTGGAAAAATATTTGACAAATGTGAATGTAGCTTTATCCACATAGAACCAAATATAGTTAATTTTATGTTTTGAAGAAAATTCAATAAGTACCACTAGAATTATAAAAAAGTATCACAGAGTCCCCCTTTTGTGAATATAAAGTAAAGTAATATTACGAAACGAAGAAGTTCAACAAATTCCCCTCATGTAAATTCTTACCCACAAAGTACCATATTTCTTCAATTTCATGTTTCAAAAGTACCATTAGAAGAACAACAAAGTAGTAAACCCCACCAACCTCTTTGTGAATTCCTACCCACATAGAATCATTTTTATTTTATTTCAAGGTACTAGGATTACAAAAATTAAAAAACTGCCATTAGAAGAATGAAAAAGTACCACAATTCCCCCACCAACCTCTTTGTGAATTCCTACCCACATAGAATCATTTTTATTTTATTTCAAGGTACTAGGATTACAAAAATTAAAAAACTGCCATTAGAAGAATGAAAAAGTACCACAATTCCCCTATTGTGAATTTTCGCTCACTAAATTCATTATTCCAATAAATTTTATTTATTATTTAGATGAATAGCGATAACTTTTATACGTTTTTTTTGTCTTTATTAGTTTAGTATATATAAAGTTACTCATTTTACCCGCTTTTACTCCCTAAACAGTGCAAATTCCCGTTTTAGTGGGCCTATGAATTAAAGCATGTAAAGTTAATATTAGTAGAAACTACTCCCCCTAGAACTATCCGCCCTATTCGAAATTTAATATAAAATTACTCCTACAAGTTTTTTTAAAATTTTCCCTGTAATACTCCTTTAGATATGCAAACATTCTTTATCACTGCGATATGATAATCAGATGTACACACGAAGTTTAAGAACTCTCAACATAATAGTTCCTTAGATATACCACAATGAATATTTGCTATGTATGGGAGATCCAACTACCCATGCTCTGATCGAATACTATTACATCACATTTGAATTTAGGGATAGACATGATGATGCTGTGAAAATTTTAATTAAATTGGTTCATCCGTTATAGAGATTTAAAAAAGTGGGCATGAAATGTGCGGCTGATATTTGAATAAGGTCCAACATGGCCTGTAAAATTTTCCAGTTCTGGAACTATTTGTGTGTCAAATTTCATTAATACTTAGTCTACACGTAAACATTTTTGTTTAAACACAAAACTGAGCAATAATATTTAACATAAGCTGTCAAATTTAGATCTTTAATCTTTTAATCTTTAATCTTAATCTTTTAAAATTTTGCCCTCTTTAATGCAAAGAAAAGTGCAAAATAATTAATTTTGTTTTGAATAGACAAATAAAGAGTAAAAATGCGAAGTACATTAAAATTTTCGATAAAAAAGACAATTTAACATATAAATAAAAATGTACGTTTTCTCCACCCCTTAACGATGATATAATATGTGAGATAACGCCAGCAGAGGAGAGTACACATTTTGTTTATATTATGTTAAATCTTAAATAAGGGGTGCACGTATTCTAATAAATCCTATAAGAAATTATTATTTTCAATCAGTTACAGAGTAAACATGTCCTTTTTATTTAAGCAATTCCCACTTTTTTAACACAATTTTTATAAAAATGATTTTTAACATTTAAAACAAACACTAAAAGGAAACAATTTTACGAAATAACATTGTTTTTCAATAATTTCCAAAATACACATACACACACAAGCAAACTTTCGTGTATGTGTATTTTTTGACAGTTCATCTTATAAGATGCTTGTGTAGAGAAATCTCATCACAACAGTCTCATAATACATCTTATAATACTAATATTTGAATCTACACGTGAAATAATTCTCTCAGAGAGCGAATTTGACACTCTCTGACACAAAAATCTTGCATATTATGTTACGTATAGCGGGCTATAACAAAAAGTTGGAAATAAAATTGTTTTCCCATTATTCAGCCGACGTTATTTCTAATGTTAAGAAATAATGTCTTTACCATTTACCCCTAGTCTTCACGTAGACATTTATTTCTATGTTGTCAATTGTAAAATTATATCTCTCTCTTGAAAATGTTACGTGTGGACCAATAAGAAATCTATTGAGCAATTTATTTCGCAATAAATGTTTTAACACAAAGTTAAGCAATAATCTTTAACATAAACTGTCAAATTAATTGTTCTTTTTTAAAATGTTGTTCTTTTTAACAGAAAAAAAGGTGCAAAATGAATTAAATTTGTTAAAAAAAAAAAAAATAAAACGAAATAAAATTTTTAATAAAAAAGGAAATTTAACATCTACATTTTTCATGTACGTTTTCTCCACCCCTTAACAGAAAGTTGGAAATAACATTGTTTTCCCGTTATTATGCCGACGTTATTTATAATGTTAAGAAATAAAAATGTCTTCGTGTAGACGTAGAGTTAAGAGGTATCAAACCCAACATAGCTTATCTTCAAAATCTTCAGTGCAAGAACTATCTGTTTGTAAAATTTCGTGTAAATGGCTTCAAAATTTAAAAAAACTTATTTTTTGAAAGTGGGCATAGCGTCCAATCGAGAACTAACATAGCCTATAACCATTTCCGGTACAAGTGTTATCTGTGTTAAATCGGATCAGCCGTTTGAAAATTTTAAAAATGTGGGTGAAAATGTGAGCGTGGTTTTCGACCAAAATTCAACGTGGCTTTTAACATTCTCCACTGAAAGCGTTATCCGTGATTTAATTTTCAAAGAAATAGCTCTATTAATAAAGCGGAAAATTTAAAAATGTATTCCTTTAAAAGTGGGAGTTGTAGCATATAACTTCTGTTGATGTATGTAAGTGGCTGATGTAATTTGTGTTACTTCAAAGAGGTGCACGCGTTTTCTCCGGCCTTATTGCTCGTCGGATGGGGGGATTCTAATCTTCGAAATACACTAAGCCACGTAGCTACTTTACAAATTTAAAGTACGTGCACTGGATAAAAACAGAGAAGATAAGAGAGAACATACGTGAAAATAAACAAAAAGAGTGAATACTAGTACCTTCGCGATTAAAGAACATTCTAACAATACACGATGGAATCGTATTGACCAGAAAATTAGCCCACCCAACCATGACCATAAAAGAAATTCAAATTAAAATTATGTTATGATCCCTAATATTTTCCACGAGCCTTTTACCTTAGCTTTTGAAATTCAAACAGATGATTCAGCAATTTATCTCATATTCATTTTGAATTTATTTCACAAAAATTTCATTTGACAATTTGTTTCAAGGTTAAATTCAAAATTAAGATAAAATACTTTAAATGAAGCGAATAAATGTTATTAAATCCTTCCCTAAAAAAAATCAACAGAGAATAACAAAAAGATTTTGAGTTGAATACAATAAATATATAAAAAAATTACCAGTGTTAAAAAGAATAAAAAAAATGTATATAGAAAAAATATGTTTTTTTTTATGTTTGCAAATTCATAGGACAATATATGATTAATTTAAAACAAAACATAAAGAAATCATTTTGACAAAAAAAAAATCACTCAAAAATTATTTAATTCAACTGGACGATGGAGCATGCCATGAAACAAAAAAAAAATAGTTGGTCACGTTAATGGAGACTCCAAAATACTCAAACTTGTACAACAACTGTTGAAGGTTAAATATTTTTGTCTGTCATGACAAATAAAAAAAATTTTAAACAAATTCTAAGGCCAAAAAAAAAAAAATAATAATAATAAATTGATAAAATAAGAAAATAAAAAAAACAATTTCACTTACATTGAGTATGTTACGCTCCCTCGTCGAAAGATCTTTCGATGTAGGTGATGCTGGTGTTGTTGTTAAAGGGTTCTGGTTACGTTCTCAGAGAGTTATTTGAAAGCTTTACTCGTTGTTCTTGATTTGTTTTTTTTATCACTGTTGGTAACAGCCCGTCTAGACGTAACATAATATGTAAGATTTTTGTATCAAGGAGTGTCAAATTCGCTCTCTGAGAGAATTATTTCACGTGTAGATTCAAATATTAGTACACATACACGAAAGTTTGCTTGTGTGTGTATGTGTATTTTGGAAATTATTGAAAAACAATGTTATTTCGTAAAATTGTTTCCTTTTAGTGTTTGTTTTAAATGTTAAAAATCATTTTTATAAAAATTGTGTTAAAAAAGTGGGAATTGCTTAAATAAAAAGGACATGTTTACTCTGTAACTGATTGAAAATAATAATTTCTTATAGGATTTATTAGAATACGTGTACCCCTTATTTAAGATTTAACATAATATAAACAAAATGTGTACTGTCCTCTGCTGGCGTTATCTCACATATTATATCAGCGTTAATCTCAGTTGTAGACCTGGGGTTACATTCATTAAAGATGAACATAAACAAAATTCATGTTAACTAAAAATTTTAATGCAAATTCACTTGTTCAATATAAAAATTCCAAAGAGGGTATTAACCTCTGCTAATAGTGCATGTAATTGGCAATTTTACACGTATGAAAGTGTGTATATTATTTTGTTGTTACATGAATTTTGTTTGTGATCACTGATCACTAATCAAAAATAATTAATAAATTAGAGAAAATATTTTTTCTAAAAATTTCTTTTAACACTGGTTAATAAAAACATTATCTTTATCTATCACACTTACAATAATGTATAGTAGCTTAGGTTATTTAATTAATTAATGGTATATATATAAATTTTCCAATTATAAGGAAACAAATTCACAAAATAAGTGTTTTTAAGATCTTTACATAGTCTTTTTTAGTTTTGCGGCATATAAATCTTTTGTGTAAAATTCAAGGAATTTATATTATTTTTTTATTTTCTTTCTTTTTTCCGATTTTTTTTTGTTTGTTTGTGTGTTTAAATCAAACTTTATTTTGTCTTATTTAAGTTAATTCTAATAAGTTCTGAGACAATTATTTCCACTTTCCATAAGTTCGTTAGAGTTTTTCACACTAACACTCCAATAAATAAGGTTTTCTTCCTGCTTATTAAATATTTTGACTTTTTTTCTTGAACCCAAATATTTTAATAATTGAAGTTATCACTTATAACACTTTTTTCATATAATAACCCGACAAGTATGAGGCTAAGTATCGAATAAATGAATGTTGACCGACGATCTCCTAACGAAGTGAGGGTGATGGAGTTAGAACTATGCTTCTTCTGCTTTATACGCAGCAATTAATGCGACAAGAAAAAATATGTAAAATGGTGCCAAATTTACGTATAGAAAAAAAAACATTGTCTGTTTTAGCGAAGGCTTAAATAAATGATTATTTGTTAATATAAAAAATTACCGTCTGAAGTGACACCAGCGGGGAAACAGTAATAATGGTGTATCTTGGGTAATTACTTCACCAAACCTGTAGATTTTTCTAAAGATATGCAAATGAAATTTACATCTGAAATACCAAGAACAACTCAATCGCATACCTGTTTAATCGAACACAATAAAATTTATTTTTTCGTTAATACAAAAATTTTTTTTTTTTATTATTTTTTTTATAGTATCTTCGAACAACTTTTTTTCCTTACAAGACACCAAGATATGTTCAGTAGGAAGGTTAACAACCAAAATGGCACAATCCCTGTTGATATGGCCAATTTAAACCTCTTAGCCTTCCAATTAGACCGCCATTAACGCGCCAAAATCAATTTTTTTTTTAAAGTTGGTAAAATAGGCAATGATGTAAATTAAAAGATAAATGTCAACAATAAGATACATAAGCCAAGATATCATTCACAATAGCTCATAAGGAAAACTCTAACGACTATGCAGTTTAAAAAAAATAATAATAGAAAATACAAGCGTTATTACAGAGTAAATGTGGCCATGACATCCAATCGAGATCTAACATAGCCCATAATCACCTCTGGCACTGGTCCTATCTGTGTGTTATATTTCGTGAAAATCGGATCAGCCGTTTCAGTATACACTAGTGGTTTGAAAACTTCAAATTTCAAGTCAGAACACCTGTTTGGCGTTTTGAAATCGAAAGCGCAAATCGTAAGCGATATGCGTTTTTCAGAACATGGGCGATAAGCTTGTACATGAACATATTTGAGCTATTATTCTGCCGAAGATATTGCTTATGTTCGGAAATAAATATTTTCTTGCTTAAAATCTTTTTTTATATTATTTTTGCACTATTGTATAATTATAATTATTTTTTTTACATTTGCACTTTTGTCTGTGATGTGTGCGGCCATTGCTTAAAAGAACAAGATCAAACACAAAGCCAAGTAGAAAGTCGATATATATATATATATATATATATATATATATATATATATATATATATATATATATCTTTATAAAATCAAATTAAGTAGTTAGTAAAATAAATTTAAAGTAAAACATCTAAATTTTAGCAAATTATACAACAGTAAGAATAAGAGTTCAATCAAAAGTTGAAGGAGAGAAAAGAAACTCAGCATAACTAATTGACTTACCTATAAATGCCTTTTTCTTCATTTAAACCCGATGTCTCGGCTCTATAGCAGCGACTTACAGCTGCACATTTTATAGGTAGTTGACATTCTTTTAAAACTTTATTAGAAAAGAAACCAGCTATAGCCATTTCTGCAGTTCCAGACAAACATTTCGCATGTTCAATTTTATAAACCTACAAAACATATAAACAATATAATAAACAAAGCGTTCAAATAAATTTAGAAAAAAATCTATATTATAAAACATATTCAAACAGAGTGTTAAGCAAAACACTGTGAAAATGGATGAAATATCACTTATACCTAAAACATTAAAATATATGTCACACTATTAACACTGGTCTGCCAAAAAAAAAAAAAAAAAAACGTATATAAGGGTTTCCATGTGTAATAAGTTTAAACGTTTTCTTTATTTTTAGGAATAGCCAGCTATCGTGCAGTTTGGACAAAACACTTCAACAATGTAGAAGCATTAAGTTACATGCAGAAGACATGCAACTTCGAATAATCAAACACACTATACCTCATTTTAAAGAAAAAATGATCAATACTTGATTGATCATTCTTAATTTATATAAGAAATACAAAAATCAACATAATTTTACATTTATTTATTCTAACGGGGTTTTGGACCGTTCCGTCCTTCTCCTTTTAAAAATATAAAAAAATATTTGTATGGCATTAAAAATAATTAAATTCGATAATTTTGTCTTTTTTTTCTTAATTAAATTTTAATTTTATTGTTTATTGTATCTTATTTCAATCAAATAAGAAAAAAAGTATACGAAAAAAAAATACATATTTAGAAAATAATCCTAAATATATACATAACCAATAGCTTGTATTTAGCTAAATAAAAAATATTATATTATAAAAATTGTAATTAAGATTAAGGATAAAATAATTAATAAACTAATCTACTTAACATGTACATGTAATTAAATATTACTTTAGAATACTCGTAAAGCATTTATGGAACTCGATGGATTTATTTTTGTTTTAATCAAAAAAATATAATATATTGTGTGAAAATAATATTAATGGAATTCATATTTATTTTTATTTATATATTTATATACGTTTGTAGTATCAATATTGTATAGTTTTCTAATAGTCTCTCATGTTAAAAATATTTGTTCGTAATAATATTTTCTAAAAAATGTATTGTTTTCAATATATTAAGTTAAAACAAACTTTAGTTAATATCAAACATATTTTACAATTTTAAAGGTGTTTTCTGTAAATTAAAATTAAAATTTTCTGGTCAAACTTTACGTCTTTTAAAACTGTTCTAAGAAAAACTTTGGATGTATGTATTTGAAAACAAGTGCTTGATTTACAGTAATTATTTAATTTAAATATTAAATCTGCAACTGACAAACCGGCAGAACAAAATGAGATGCCATGTCCTATTCAATGAAACTCTGTTTTCTCTTTAATTTAGCATTTGCTACCAAAACAGCGGCGATGCGATGAGCCACCTGGGGGTTTGAATTTAATATCCTTCTCATATAAATTCTATCCTTAGAGAAATCAACTCGTATGAAAAATTCTCATGAGCCGTTGACCGAGATGTATTATAGCAATACAAGAAAAATTTTAACCTCACATCCCAATCAGATCTATCTTCAGACACATAAGCCCTTAAATATTCGTTAAATGTTCTGTGCAACCTTTCTACTGCACCAAGTGTCTCATGATGATATGGTGTAGAATTCACCTTTTCTATTTTCTTGAGAGCACAAAGCTCCTGTAAGATTTGGTTTATGTATTCCGTGCCCATGTACGTGACTATTTTAGCCAATACGAAGCCTTCATTGATTGCCTGTGCAACATTTCTGGATGATTTATTCTTTATGGGCACCGCCACCAAACATTTAGTGAGATCACACATTATAGTGACTGCATATTCATATTGAGAGTCAGACTTTGGTAAAGGCCCAATGATATCTATGATGACTATCAAAAGGATTAATGGGAGTCGGCGTTAGTAAAAAGGGTTCTTTGTCCCTGATTATAGGTTAATTGGTTTGGCGTGACTTACATTGTTTAACGTATTTAGTTATATCTCTAGTCATGCCTTTCCAATAATAAAGAAGTCTTATTTTTCTTATCATGCGAGTGATTCAGATATGACCTCCGTTGACAGAGTCATCATTATACCTTTGCACGATAGACATTTTTTCTGTATCGGTAGTTATTTTCTTCAATTTTGGAGTGATAACTAAGGTCAATCTTTTTAAGAGACCATTACCTTTATTTTTAAAGGTTTCTATAAATATCCCCGGGATATTAAACAGACGATAACTTAGTGAAAGTCGTATTGTTGTCAGACCAATGTTATCTGCTATTTTTTCAAGCTTTGGAAAGAGGTGACCTAAGTCGACATTTCCATTAATAACTAGATTATGCAACATATATTCGGAAAATTTGTTCTTCCCTTTAAGGATAACTAGTTTATCCTGAGTAAAATGCAATTGTGGCATTTTACGGTGCTCTTGGGCATTTATCGCCTCATATACTTTTAAACTAACCGATTTGTTGGATTGTGTTTTATTCTTCCTTTTCCAATCCTTGTTTTGTTTTGCCTGAAGTTGTTACCTTCAGTACTTGTTTGACTTCTATGTTTTTTATATCTGTAAATTGTAACCGCGATAAAGCATCAGCTGCATGATTATTTTTTACCCTAAGATACTCGACTGTAAAATCGTATTGCTCTATGTCGAACCTCATACGTGTTAATTTTTCAATAAAAAATCCGTGAAATTCGTTTAGAACCTGACTGAATTTTACTACAGAGATGTCTGTACCTGTATCTACCAAAAAGTTGGGTTTATTATCATTCAATGATGATTTAAATTTCAGGTAGCTGTACAAATTCAAATTTATGTTGTATGTTTTTATTATATAAAGATCTCAGGGATTTTGTACGTTTTCCGAATTATCTTCGGTTAGGCAACGCACACTATCAGCACCTCTTGCATTACCGTTGCTATTTCGTATATTGAAGGAATTAATTCTTTGATAGGTTGAGCGATTTCCATTTCGATCGCTATTGCTTTGGAAATTCCTTTGAGTACCATTGTTGCGGTTATTACAGCGTTATTGTAAGGTCGGCTATTTTGCCAACTATTAAACTTTAAATTTTGTCCGCCGAATTGGCGGAATGTGAGTCTTTGCGCAGAGCTATAAGAAAGGACGGTGTTTGGTTGACCGTAAGCCTCCGTACAGCTGTTTATTGACATTTTGACAACAACTCATTAAGATTAGTGAAAGCTAATGATTCCATTATCAGCTTTCCTTTTTCATTGGAAGCAATCTTAATTATTGCTTTTGTAGCATATGTGGTTGCTACAGGAGTTGAAAGTATATATAGTATATATATATATATATATATATATATATATATATATATATATATATATGCTGACATACATTCATCAAACTACGTCAACGGATTCACCCTTGATGGAAGTCCGAAGTTTTGTATTATATCTTGGAGTGTCGTCTCCGTCGAAATTAAGTTTCGGGCTGATCTTTTTATTTTGATCTTAACCAAGTTGACAATTGCCGTATGGGTATCTGTTATAGAATCAATAAGACTCAAAGCATCCAGAAAGCTCTGCAGATTTTCTGCTGTGCCGTCAAAATCTGGGATGAGTCTTGAGGCTGCGTTGAGGAATTCCACAACCGTTTAAGGCATAGTTGTAATTATTTCATGAATAACGTATTGTAGGGGTTTAAAACGAATTTTCTCGTAGTGTTTTAGGTAAGTTGCAGTTCTATGCACCTGCGAAAGTGTGAAATAATTTGTGTTAGGCAGTACTTTTAACTGCTCGACTTTAATCGCAAGTGTGTTAATATGCCTGTTTATTGTTTCTGGTCTCGTTTCTCGGTCAGTATTTATTTTTAAGAATTCCTCTTTCATGATTCGAGCTTTCAAAACCAGCTCTTCCCATTCCAATTATTGGAAATCAAGGGTTTAAACAAGCGGGCATTCAACAAAGAAACTAAGCGGTGTTTTTCGCACCTGTAGATGTTAACAAATTTAATTGCAAAGCTCAAAATGAGACTCCCATCATTTTAAAATCAAAAATTTAAAAGTTAAAAGCAATCACGAAAATATATCAGAAATAATAATAATAATAATAATAATAATAATAATAATAATGATAATAATAATAATAATAATAATAATAATAATAATAATAATAATAATAACAATAATAATAATATTAATAATAATTTGTGTTAATATTAAACACAACTCCGCAATTATCAACCAATAATGAAATAATCTTTAAATATAATGAATTCAAAAGTGATTATTGGTTGATGTAATAATAGTGGATTAGGATGAAAAAAAAGAAAAAAAATTTATGATTAGATATCCTATACCTAATCTATATCATTATCTAGGTTTTTCTCATCGATCTCTTGTGCAATTGGTAAATTGTTGTTAATAATTAAATTCCCAAAATGGCTATTATTATACCAAGGTATACTATAGGATACAAAAATTTAACTGTGATCTCGTTAATCACGTTTGCATTTGGGTTATCTATTTTAGAATCATGATTTCAAATTTTGGACTGATTAAAAATAAAAAATAAGTGAGACCAATATGGTCACAAGTTGCTACACTAAAAACAGTGCATATGAAAGACCCGTTTTATAATATACTATGGTATTGATTCATTAATTGCAAAAATAAAAATTGTGAAGCTTGTCCAAAGTAGTAATGAAGTCCTTAAGTCTGGGGCACTCGACGAAAATTAAAAAAAGGAATATATGTCTCATGCGCAGCGTTTCATATACTCTTTGCATATAGACCCATCGAGGCACAAGGCATATATCGGTCACTACCAATTAGCAACCGAACAGGGTTTTACTCCCTTTTCTACACCACTGGAGGGACTAATAAGTGTCGCAGCAGCGTATCCAGGAATTTTTTCTCTTAATACTACCCTACCATGTAACTACATACATTAATAGAATATATTAATGGAATTAGTTTAGATTTATGCAAATTCATATGTGCGTAGTAATCATACAAATATATGTATTTGTTGTTTGTAGGGTTTCAATAATAAGGCTTATTTATCTTAACAAAAATGAAATATGTATTAAAAAAAATTTTAGTATGTAAACTAAAGTTGAAATATGCTGCTAAAGATCCTGCTAATATTCTCCCTTTTGGGGCTGTTGTTGCTGTTAAAAGGCTGTTTGTTTTTTTATGACTTGTTACATTTGTTGTCTGTTACTCAATATTTTCTACTTGGTGTTACGAAAGGATGGTTGCAGGAGTAAAGTTATTATTACTGTTGTTGCTGATCATGTCCCAAGTTATTAAGATTTTGATTATTAATACTCATATTATTTTGTTGCTGTTGTAATCTTCTCCGTTCGTTTTGTTTATTTTTGGTTGAAAAAAACTAATTATTTAGTTATTGTTTTGTCTAGCACTTTTTTTGTAGATTTTAAATAATTTCTTTCTTTGATGTTTTGGTTTTAAATTAAATTAAATAAAATTTTAATAATTTATATAAGTTCACATTTTTTTATTTTTATTACTAATAAATTGATGATTGCGAATTTTGATTTTTTTTTTCGCATTTTATTTGGAAATTGTTTTTCTGTTTAATTAGATTTTAATTGTTTTTGAATTAGGATAAAAAGCACTCAATTTACTTTTTGTATCTCGGCTTCGTTTTCGGAAAATTTTTGTTTATTACACTAAATAAATAATGTTGATGTAGTTTTGTCTCTTCAAGTATTAGATTCAATGTTTGTTGTTTCTATTTTTATAATAATTTCTTACTTGGTTTTGTTAAACATATTTCATATTTATATCAAGCAGTAATATATCAATTTAAATCAATTTATTTATTTTTTATTATAATTATAATTTAAAAATTCCAATTAACTTTAATTAATGAAATTTTTTGTATCTGTTTTAAACTTTATATAAAACCTTTAATTTTCCATTAAATACATAAAACTTCTTAACTCCAGGAATGACAGGATCGCCATGTAATAAGTTTAAATGTTTTCATTATTTTTAGGGATAGCCGTTAGTGCTATCCCTATGCTGTCTCCTTCAAGTATATTTTTATTAATCATAGTTTTACTTATTGTTAATCTTAATCTAGCTTACAATTATTCTTACATTAAAACACACATAATATGTATATCATGGGAGAATGCTGAGATGTTGCAAAATTCATGCTGTCCAGCTATCGTGCAGTGTAGACAAAATACTTCAACAATGTAGAAGCATTAAGTTACAAGCAGAGGGCATGCAACTTCAACCAGCCAAAGAGAATAATAAGCATCTGTTTTCATTTTTTTTCTTATCACGTACAGATTTTTGATTTGCATCACTAATATGGCCCCTTAATAACTCGAGATCGGTTTATCCGATTTACTCAAATAACATTATGCGGATAAAACATTATGTTAAGATAACTTGAAGATAATTTTAGTATTTTATTCAGTACACCAAAATCATCGTATTCCACCTATTTTTATTTAAAGGGGAATTTAGTTGCAGACAAGTGTTATAACAATTGTTGAGTTTTTTTAATAAAATATTATGAAAATATTAACTTCTATACAAAATCTGGTTAAACTTTTTTTCAGAATTTAAAAAAAAATGTAACCGCCTTTTTAAAAATTCCAACTATTCGAAATCCGGTTTCTATAAAAAGTCGAATAATCGATCATCTAAATATATCCTGTATTTTGAGAAGTATTATGATCCTGAAAAAAATTAATCGTTTTTGCATTTCATAAAGCATTAATTAATTTTCATTTAATTTTGTACAAATTGTCTTTGTTATTTTCTTGCAAAATATTTTAAAAAAGAAAATAAAAAACATATTACTATAACAATACATATATTTCATAATCTATTTGATTTTGAATTAGAAATAATTAAACTCTGACATTAAACAAAGCATTGTGGTGGGCAGAATCAAAAATTTTTGGAAATAAATCTATAACATCTAATCAGCTAATTGGAGTTACATAAGCTTTCACATACGCATAGTAGAGGAGTAGTAAGTTTGGATTTCAGAGAAAAACGCAAAAAATCAGCTTTTTTGCAATTTTTAAATTCAAAATCCTTTATTTTTGGACTCGTCCCTCCGGCTAGCTGTCCATGTAGTCACAAGTAAGTTTTATATAAGTATTAAACTTTGTGCCAAATTTCTGGACGATGGGTCCATAGTTGAGCTTTTGCTGCATTAACTCCCACCGTAATCGTCCCCAGGTGGCCGATGGGAATAGCTTATCCTTAAGGATTGTGCGAGGAAGCTGACAGCACTTCAGCAGTGTATCGTGAGAACACAGGAGGAAAGGCAGCCATCTCAGCAATCCACGCCGAAGTAGCTAGTTGCGGTAAAACTGAAGCAGCCAAGACGTCAGCCCTTTTGGAACGGTCGGCAGTGATTGGAGAGCCAACAAATCAGCAAATCTCACAACCTGCAAAAGGTTTTTAGAGGTGGTAAGCCTGCAAATGATCAGCCATTAACCCGTAAGAAGGCAGCCTACCAGCTCCACAGGTGAAACCCGCCAGGACACCACCTGAGAGGTAGTAAAAACTTCCGACAGGAGGCCTTCTTCACCGAAAGAAATTGGTCAAAACCCATCCAGCTCACCTAAAGAGCTCCATAAGGAAGTCGTTAAGAGGACTAGGTCCAGGGATGACCAAGAGACTTCGATGGCCAAGAAGGCTGTTGACATGCCTTCCAACTCAGTTAAGGGCCCCCACAAGCAGGCTATTAAAAGAGCTGGAACAGAAAGTGAGCAACCCTCAACTTCAAAGAAAGCGAAGGAAAACGAGATCCTCACAGGTCAATTGAAACTCGTGAACACCATGACCTGTAAGGAGAACCTAGGCAGGGACTTCAGACTTGTAGTGGATCAGGAGTCACTGAAAAAGTTGTAGTCACGGTGGGCATTATCAATTTCCGATTAGGGGTTATTAGGTTTAGAAATAATAAACCTGATATAACCAAGAAGGCTATCGGTGGTGCAAATTAATTTGCATTATTGTAAGGCAGCCTCAACCGAACTGACAAAGCACCTTACTGATTCCAACGGGGATATGGCCCTTATCCAAGCACCTTAGATTCATAACACCAAGGTATGTTGGTTAAGGGTCACTGTATACAACCACCACAATGGAGAAGGAACATGTGTTCTAGCTAAAAATGATCTGAATTTTAATCTTTTTCATCCTCTTAGCAGCGGAGAACTTACGGTTGTGCAATGGGAGGCAACTTGCACCGGCGTGCGTGTACATGCCATATGAGGCGGCAAATTCACCAGGCACCACTCTGCAGGAATTGGCAAAGCACACAAAGAGGAAAGGAATGGTTATTGGGTGTGATGCAAATGCTCACCACTACCAATAGGGATGCAATGACATCAACAAAAGAGGTGAGTTCGTATTTGATTTCATAACTAGGCACAATCTTTAAATCTCCAACAGGGATAGCACTCCTACCTTCAGAAGAAAAAATAGGGAGGCAGTTATAGATATAACGGAGTTATAGATCTACGGAGTGCCTTATAGCAACTCTAGAAGGACAGATTGGAAGTTCTTCATTGAATGGGGATCTGAGGGTTATCCAGGACTGGAGCTGAGGGAATTGAGGCAGTTGTGAACGATTTCACAGAGGTAATAAGAAATAGCTTTGAGCTCATTTACCCGGTAACTTATCCTGGTAGACGTAGGCAACCGAAATGGTGCCCAGGGTACTTAAGGGCCAAAGGCCCATAGTTAGGCGGTTGTTTAATAGAGCCAATCTAACGAGAGACGAAGATTGAAACACCTTTAAGGATAGTTTCACTAAGTATATTAAGTACTTAAGACGGACGAAACGATCATCATGGATAAATTTCTGTGAGTCTGTGGACTCAGTAGACAAGTTGTCTAGGTTTAGTCGATTATTATCCAAGGATCCCGTGGCTCCTGTATCCATAAAATGTGTAGGCAATTCGTGGGCTGAGTCTAGCTTGGAGGTCCTCAGTCAGCTGATGGAAACTCATTTCCCAGGCTGTGGAAATACAGGATCTGATGAGTAGGCAAGGACGGTAAAAACCTTCGGGCCATATAAATCATCAGGTCCGGATGGTATATTTCCGGCCATGTTACAAAATGTCAGTAAATTTAAATATATATGAACGTCTTTTTTGAAGTTTGTTAATCATTATTTTATTTTCGTTTTCCATTGCTTATATACTAAATACAAAATTAATTATTTATCTAGAATAGAGTGAAATTCTAAATTCACTCAATAACTTAAAATTTAGCTTAGAAAATATTGCCTTGCATTTGTACTAGTCATTCATAAATTTTAGCAACTCACAATTTTTGACAAAAATCAATATTGAGTCTACTTCATTTTATTTGTTTCAATTCTGACTCAGTTCAAAGTCTTGCCAAATTGCAATATAGAGCGACGAACTAAACGAGTGGTCATATTTGCCAATTCTTAACAAAAGAAAAAAAAAAAAATGAAGAGAAACAATAAAAACAATGAGAGCATTGTACTTGCTTTTCATTACTCTACTTAAACCAACGCACTTGGACAACATACTGTCTTTATATTAGGTACAGTACACCCTCATCCTTAAAAAAATTCATACATTTTTTTTGTTATTAAACAAATTGTATGATTTTTATAATTCTCGTCTTAGTGTGACGTAATTTACTTTTTATGATTTAATGTAGTGGTTCACTTATAGCTATAAAATTTTAGAAATTTGATCTTAGGTATTTCAAGCTTTAAGTTTTGTTTTCTTTGTTTTATTCTTTTTGAAGAAATATTCTTTGTAATTGTTTTTTTTTTTTTTTTTTTTTTTTTTTGTAAAATGAGATTCTAAGCTTTTTTTTCAGATTTATGTTTATGTTTTTTTTGCTTATTTCAACTTAAATATTACGTATATTTTTTTATACATTTTTGTAATGTTTGGTACTTTACCAAAAACTAATTCAAATTGTGAATACACGAATATATCAACATGAGGTGTTATGTTGTAGGCAATTGAATAGTAAGGTGTCCAATCGAAATTAAATTGGACATTAGGGGGATGTATCCAAGATATCAAAAGTAACATCGAGAATTTAATGTCGTATTAAAAAATCTAAATGGCTGTCAAATCATTAACAACGACATATCACATTATACAATTGAACTTAAAATGGCGACGCTATACACAAAAAAGGCGGTATTTTGGGGCGTGGCAAAAAAATAATTTTTGCATTTTTAGAAACTTCATGAACTATTCACTCATTCTAGGTGACTGGCACAACTTTTTTTCGACCCACACTAATGTACATCCCCACACTTTGAGTTGATCAGGCTCATCAGGATATGGCATCTCATCTTCTTTATATATATTTGTATTTTTTCTTCATTCCTCCTTGTTATCATCAGCGATTTCTTTATTGATTCATCAATTTTTGAAGGTATCATTGTTTTTTAATAAATCGTAGTCTATTTTTATTCTTGAAAGTGCTTCGGCGTTGATATTGTTTATGCGTTTTTTATATACAATTTCAAAATCATAATCGGATAATTCTAATCTAATTCTGGTCAATTTGGAGCTAGGGTTTTTATAAGAAAATACTAGTAGACGATTATCTGTAACTACAATGAACTTTCTACCATAAAGATATGGACAGAAAAATTTAATTCCCCAATATATACCTAGGCTTATTCTTTTCATGTTTGTTTAAAGACGGCTTGCATATGATATAGGCCTGTCACTTCTAATATCACCCTGTGACAATATTGCACCTAAAGCAAAATCAGACGCATCTGTTGCCAATATAAAAGATTTCTCGAAATCAAGGTATTGCAAAATTGGTGGAGTTACTAATCTACTTTTTAATGTTTCAAATGCGGTTAGACATTGTTCTGTCCATTCAAATTTTGTACCTTTTTCCAGTAACAAATTCAAACATGTTGCTATGTCAGCAAAATCTTTTATAAAGCATCTATAATAATTGCAAAATGCCTCAAATCTTCTAATATCGGCATTTTTTGGAATAGGATATTTAGTTACTGTATCGAATTTTAAGGATCTGGTTTGATTCCATTATGAGTTATCAAATGATTAAGATATACAACTTCAGATTTCTCAATAACAACATTTATTCGGAATAAGCTTTAAGTTGTACCTTTATAATCTATCAAGGACCTTCATCAGATTTGTATTGCGATGTTTAAGACTACATTCAAAAACTGTAATATCGTCTACGTACAGAGAAGCTTCAGACTCTAAGCTAGATAAAGCATGCGCTGAAAATTATTTGATGATATCTTAAGACCAAATGGTAATCTAGTCTATTGTTAATAACCATTAGGTGTAAAAGGTCATGACTTATGATCAAGTTCAATTTGATGGAACGAACTTGTCATGTCTAACGTGGAAAAATATTTAGCTCTACCTAGTCTACCCAAAATATCGTCCAAACGTGTTAATTGAAATTTATCATTAACAATTTTGTCATTGAGTTTTCTAAAATTAACAACCAATCTCCATTTTTTTAAATCGGTATGTTCCTTTTGCGAAACTAGCAATAGTGGAGCATTATATGGACTAACGAAAGGCTCATTTAAGTTATTTTTTTAAAGCCCTTGTACCTGAGAATTTATATCGCGTGTTTGGCAAGCAGTAGTTTGTTATATATACAGGAATTTTATCATGTAAATGTATTCTTTGTTTATAGAAATTATTTGTTTTAAGTCATCGTTGAATAGATGGAATGTTTATGGATATTTTCTCAATATATATATAAATTTCTTTCTTATTTCCATTACTCAAATCATCCAAATTTGCCCATTGCAAATATCTCATAATTCACATTCATATTATAAATGACTATTTTTTCGTCTGTAACGTTCAACAACTTTATATGCTGATTTCCATCCTTGGGAACAAAAATACACTCTTTAGTAATTCTCGATTCTTTCAATTTTATACTGAAAGGTAAAATCATTTCACTTCTTTATGGTATTATTACATGATTAATTTAGAAAGCACTATCATGTATTGGAATAGTTATATTTTCGTCGTTTATATCAAATGTCAGAACATATCTATCATAACACTATACTACAGTCAAAATCGGGATGGGATGAAACCAACGGGAAATGTTATATTGGTAAAAAAGAAGTTAACGTGTCCCGACGTTTCGCTGGGTCACGTATAGGAATCGAAATATATCGATTTGAAGTTAGTAACTATCATATAGGGCAAATTGTGACCTTTTTTTTTTTTTGACATAACTCGAGAACCACCAGTCCGATTTTGCTGAAACAAATTTTAAAAAATTAGGAATTACAATTCCTTTAATCTGTTCATACAACGTTTCGCTACATAAGCAACAGTTTCGCAGTTATAAATAAATGTATGAAGAAAAAAACTATTTTTTACCTAAAAAATTGAATTTTTTTATTTTTAATTCATAAAAAATCCAAAACGGTAAAAGTTTCAAGTCCTATTACTTTCACGTAAAGTCACATAACCTTTAAACAAAATGAGACATAGATCATGAAAATCGATGGACGCTTTTATTCACAATTAAGTGAAGATCTGAATTTCAAAAATTTGCTCGAGATATGCTCAAAATTCCTTGGAAAAAACATTGATGACTTTTTTTATGATTGTCAGAATTAAAAAAAAAAAGTAATAAAAAAAGGTTACTTGATTTTTATGGTAGCGGTAACAAACTAAAAAACGGTCATAAATGTGCGTGGACATTTAAAAGGAAAAAAGGAAAGTGCACTTTTTTAATTATTTGGGTTTTTTCCGTTGGCTACCTGCATGATTTTTTTACACAAATTGCACCCATATTTATGAGTGGTTATGTTTTAGAACGTTTCGAAAAATTTAAAACGCACACGAATCAGGTTTATAGCCACCCTTAAAAAATGCGCGAATTCATAAGTACCTCTCACTAAAATGTTGAAACTTACGTAGTATTTATAGGTGTTCACTGATCGATTTTTGTAATTCAACACGTGTCTCCGAACGCGTAAAGTACGGTTTTTTTTAAAGTGACGAAAAAGTAATAAAAGTATAAAACCGAAATGAGTGCAAATTGTCCAGAAAATATCAATTTATTTTGTTACGTTTGTGGCAAAAGAGCTTTTTCAACAAATGCTGCATTACTCACTGTGCAAGTGGAGCGCGCTTTTAAACTTTATTTTGATTGCGAAATAATTCGCGGCGTTTCGTGGGTCCCAGACAAAATTTGTAAAACGTGCTACAATGGTCTTAAAATGTGGATCCAAGGGAAACGCAGTTCACTTCGTTTTGGTGTACCAATGATTTGGACTGATCCAGGAGAGCACAATTCCGACAACTGTTACGCTTGCGCAAACAAAGTAAATCGTAAAGGCCTTAAACGAAGAGTTTACATATCTGTTAAAAGTGCACAAATACCTCTACCGCATTCGGATGAAATACCAATTCCACCGCTTCCAAGTCCTGACAGAGAAACTTCTTTTTCTATTGAAACCGGCCCATCGAACAAAATAATTCCAATATCACAAGCAAGAATGGACAAGATTGTTGCAGAATTAAACCTTTCTCAACGTGAAGCAGAAAAACTTGCCCAGCTTTTGAAAGAAGGCAACAATTTGGAGCCTAATGTCAAAGTCACAGGATATCGAAGACGACAATTGCTATTCCAACGGTACTACACACTCAACGAAGGGAACACATTTGTTTACTGCCACGATATAAAGGGACTGATGGAGGCGATGGCCATTAATTATGTCGCATCTGATTGGCGAATGTTCATCGATTCTTCGAAATCAAGCCTGAAAGTCGTATTGCTACATAAATATAATAAAAAACCAAGCATTCCAATTTTGGATAAAGTTTGCTACACTCATCACATGTGGCGGATCAGTTGTGATCTGAAAGTCGTGGCGATGCTAAGAGGTCTCCAAGTAGGCTATACGAAAAACATGTGTTTCTTGTGTCTTTGGGATACCCGATTTAAAGGAAACCAATACGAAACGCATGAGTGGCTTGCTCGAGATCCAACGGAGAAAGGACACAACTGCGTAAATGATCCACTGGTGCCAATGGAGAACGTCCTCATGCCCCCTCTCCATATCAAACTGGGAATCGTAAAAAATTTCATCAAGGCCATTGTGAAGCAACCGAAAATTCTTGATTGTTTGGAAAATATTTTCCCACAAATCAGCGAAGCAAAATTGAAGGAAGGTGTTCTGAATGGGCCGGATATACGAAAGCTCGTGAAATCAAAGGAATTTAAAGGTGCTTTAGACGGTAATGATTACTTTACGTGGAGGGCAGTGAAGAAAGTCATACCATATTTTTTGGGAATTATGCGAGCACACAATTACCCCGCTCTTGTGACCAAGATGTTGCACTACTTTCAGAAAATTGGAGTGAATATGTCCCTCAAAATTCACTTCTTGCATACTTCAGCAAGCAGCTAGCCTCAGAGTCGGATGAACATGGCGAGCGCTTCCATCAAGTGGCAATGCCAATGGAAACGCGACATAAAGGCATAAGGCTCGATTCGCTGGTGGCTGAAATTTGTTGGTGGTTCCAAAAGACGTACGATCCCGACAATGAAGATGAAGAAGAAGAATATACAATGGGAGTTTCCTCCGAGGGTAAGTCACAAAAATGAAGTTAACTCACTGATTAAAAACAATTGATTTTTTCCAGATGAAGACAGATCCTCATCCGATACAGACTCTGAACAATGGGCGAACCACCACGCAAGAAAGTAAAGGGCGCAAACAAACGAAAATAAGTTTTGCGTTCATCGATTTTTATAACCTATGTATCTACGTAATAACCTAATAATTACCTGTAATAATTTTTAATTTTACGTGTTAATAATTATAATAAATAATATATAATAAATATTATCCAAATTCATTGAAACATAAAATCAATATTCTTGTCAAAATGAGATACCTTCACTTAATTGTGAATAAAAGCGAAACGCGTCCATCGATTTTCATGATCTATGTCTCATTTTGTTTAAACGTTATGTGACTTTACGTGAAAGTAATAGGACTTGACACTTTTTTTACCGTTTTGGATTTTTTATGAATTAAAAATAAAAAAAATCAATTTTTTAGGCAAAAAATAGTTTTTTTTTTCATACATTTATTTATAACTGCGAAACTGTTGCTTATGTAGCGAAACGTTGTAAGAACAAATTTAAGGAGTTGTATTTCCTAATTTTTTGTAAATTTGTCAAAATCGGACTGGTGGTTCTCGAGTTATGTCAAAAAAAAAAAAGACCACCAAAGGTCACAATTTCCCCTATATGATAGTTACTAACTTCAAATCGATATATCTAGATTCCTAGACGTGACCCAGCGAAACGCCGGGACACGTATAACTTCTTTTTTACCGATATAACTTTCCCCGGTAGTTTGAACCCTTCCCGATCACTGACCCCTACCATTTGTCGCACAGTGTAATCAATATTACATTTATATTTTAACAGAAAATCTATATGTAGAATCGTCAGGGCTAATTGGGATATCATTCGCAACTAATTGCACATTTTCAATTACTATATCATTAATAGGTATTTTAATAGTAAAGAAACCAAAAAATTTAATTATTTTTCTTGAAATTCCTTTTAAATTGCAATAATTACCTGAATTTTTCTTTACACTGAGAAACATCTCCTCCCGTGTCTATTAAAAATTTGAGGTAGATATATCATCCACCTCATAAATGATGTAATGATGCTAAATATCTTTTTATTATTTACTAGGCTTCTACCGAAGATACAGTTCTTGCGATCTCTTGAGTTTTATAAAATAATATAAATAAAAAATAAAATAAAGCCTATTTATATAATATTATAATTTGTGCCATTTATTTCATATTTCTTTGTGTGAATGTGTAATTAAAATAAAGAGCACAAGTGTTAATAAAAGTATTTGCATAAACTCTTTATGAGTCTCTTAATCGCAAATACTAATGAGCGAGGGCTTAGAGTTAATGGCAGAAATGCATATGTTATTTAGGATATTGATGATAATTTAACAAATAAAACAAATAAAAGAATTGATGACAGCTTGTATTTAACCGCCAAGCCAGTCAATCGTGCTCGTTCCTGCTCCCCCGCTTTGTTGACAATTAATGATTGTATAACAAAAGAAAGCAACCAGCTGTTAAAAGTTACCAGAAAGCAACAATCTTTTATTTACGTCTGAAGTTATGGCAGATAAAAAATCAACTTCAGAAAAGAAATCATTCACAGTAAGTACAGATACAATTAACCCTTTAACTGGTGCTATACCCAAGATTGGGCACCCTTTAAGCAATGAAAATAAATCCCAAATTCAAGTTGAAATGGATCGATACATTACAGTTTTAAAACGAGGACGAAGCCCTAAGTCCTAGAAAACAGCACCTTTGGCAAAATTATCTAAAGATAGTAACTCTGAAAATCGTTTTTCTATTTTGCAATGTGAGGAAAATGGACCCGCTAGTATAATTAGGCCAGCCAATTTATCTAAGAGAAATTAACTCGAACACTTTGGTTCGAAATTTGTTATAATTGATTGATAGAAACTCCTTTTATGTGATCCCCATTAAAAGAGGTACAATTCATGAGACCAAATTACAGGTAAATAATGAAAACGATTACCGTAAGGTTGTGATAGATTTCGAAACCCATAAGAAAGTCTTGGGTACAAAAGCTTTAAGATGAAAAATGTTATAAACATTAGAAATCGGGAGAAAATTCCTCAACATCTCTTCTAGAACCCGGTGATATGAAACTGAAAAGCTATATAACATAAAATAAAGAACCACATAAACGATCGGGCTCAGTTTAATGTATAAATTGTCAAGAATATGGTCATACCAAGGTTTATTGCAGATTGCCACCCGTATGCGTTGCTTGTGAAGAGTTACACAATTCATCGAAATGTAATAAATATAAAAAGACTCTAAATTAAAAAAAAAATGAAGTAATTGTGGAGAAAACCATACTGCAAACTACAGAGGCTCAATCGTTAAAAAATCACTAAGCCAGAAATAGAGAATTTCCTCCGTTCAAGCATTAAATATCCTCAAGGTCAATTACCCCTAGTTACAACAGCCCTCTGACAACAAAGCCTCGTACGCAAACATCCTTAAGAACAACCAATCCTTACAGAACTATCAACATCAGAATAAATTTAATCACAATATGAACCCAGAGTCAAAAGAGCAAATGACCGCTAGAAGCTACAATCGATTCTCTCCTTCAATCGGTAAATAATTTTACAAATTCAATGCAATCTATGTTATTGCAAGCTGTGCTGAACAAACCATGAACTGCCTAAAAATAAGTTTTTGGAACGCCAACAGTATTCGCCAACACAAAAATGAATTCGAATATTTTCTTAAAAGTCATGATCTATATATAATGTTAGTCTCGGAAACAAATTTGACATCAAGAAGCTTATTTAGAAGATTATCTTCAAGCTACAACAATCTGTATTGATGATTGCTATAGAAACTTAGTGATTTCATCGATATATTCAGCCCCCAGGTTTTCAATTTCAGAAAATCAATATGAAAATTTTTATAAATCACTAGGACCCCGTTTCGTGGCAGCTGGCGATTATAACGCAAAGCATACATTCTGGGGATCACGACTTATAACCCCTAAAGATTGTTTTGTTTAATACAGTTTCTAAAATGGGTTTGAATGTTATTTCGAGCGGAGAACCAACATATTGGCCTACTGACCCAAATAAAATACCGGATGCCATCGATTTCGCTGTTACGAGGAATTTACCAAGGGAATTAATTCATGTAAAATCTTCATTAGAATTATCTTCAGATCATTCACCCAATTTTGTTGTTTGTAAAATTGTGTATCCCACTAAAATCTCAGCGATATCTAACACTAGAATAAACTGGTTAAAATATAGAAAATATATTAGCAATCATTGCACGGAAATATATATCGCTGAGAACACGAAAAGACATCGATCTCTCTCTCTCTCAATAATTTTGAAAAAAGTTTAAAACATGCTGCTCAGCATGCTACCCTAACCCCCCGACAAAACGGATATAATAGAATTTGTTCTGCGGATATCGAACGACTCTTGTCTGAAAAAAGAAGAGTTCGAAGAGAGTGGCAACTCCACAGATCCCCTCAACTCAGATCGAAGCTAAGAGAATGCCAAAAGCGCCTTAATAAGCTACTAGAGTATCAAAAAAACTGAATCACTGAATAAATATTTATAGAACTTAGATGCTACCCCGTATTCGAATTACTCACAATGGCGAGCTACAAAAAAGTTGAAAAGACCAGTTATAAGTAGACCTCCTCTACGTAATGCAAATGGAGGCTGGGCAAGAAATGATAGCGAAAAGGGGAATCTGTTTGTTAGTCATCTAAAGAACTGTTTTCCCCAAATTTATCAGATGACATAATGACTTTGTTTTGAGATTCGGGAGATCGACAAGGCTATTGTTGATTTAAACTCCAAAAAAGCATCTTCTTACTGATTTTGTCAATACCAAAATCAGTAACAAGATGCTTTTGAAGCTACCCGGATAGCAATAAGAATAATACTTTTTATTTTTAATGCTATATTACGCCTTAAATATTATCCACCAGAATGGAAGGACTCATTGGTTACAATGATACCTAAGCACGGAAAAGATCACACTAAAGTAGAATCGTATAGGCCTATCAGCCTGTTGTATAATATATCAAAGGTGTTTGAGAAGCTATTAATGAAAAAGTTGAAGCCAATAGTAAATCGTTTCGATTATGTTCCAACACATCAATTTGGTTTTAGAGAAAAACATAGCACCATAAAACAAACTCACAGACTTATAAATGTTATATCTAAGACGTTTGAAGAAAAGAAATATTGTTCTGCTTTCTTCAATGACGTTTCTCAAGTCTTCGATAAAGTATGGCACGAAGGATTATTATTTAAAATTAAACAACATTTACCCAAAATACGCATAAGCTGCTGGAAAGCAATTTAACTCATCGAAAGTTTGTTCTTCAAGAGGGAGACTTTATAAGCTCACCACATCATTGAAGCTGGTGTACCAAAAGGCAGTATACTGGGTCACTTTTTATATATAATATACATTTCTGATATGTCAACTAATAGTCAAACCAATATATAAACATTTGCAGATGACACAGCTATTTTAGGCGTTCATGAAAACCCCCAAGAAGCATCTAAACTCTTGCAAGATCATATACTCTATCTAGAAAATTGATTGAAGCAATGGAGAATAAAATTTAATGAACAGAAATGTATACATATTACCTTCACGTTGCGGAGAGATTCGTCATAAATAATCAGATTATACCCCAAAAAACGGAAGTAAAATATCTTGGTATGAATCTAGATTACAAAATTACCCCAAAGGAAGTTAAAATCACTTCAAATTAACTAGCTTGTTGGTAGAAATTCAAAATTAAGTTTAGGCCGCAAACTATTGATCTATAACTCATATAAAGCCAATATGGTGCAATGGTATCCAACTATGGGCACGGCCTCAGCTTCAAATGTTGAAAAAATTCAAGGATTCCAAAATAAAATACTACGAATTCTAACTGCATCCCCTGGTATGTGAAAAATTAAAACATTCACAAGGACCTTAATGTTCCTCTTGTCAAAGATGAAATAAGAAAACACGCATAATCGTACTTGAGCTTGAAGTACACCCTAACCCACTTGCTCGAAAAATAATGAGAAGCGATGGCTACAACCGTTTGAAAAGAAGAAACACAACGCCTAAGCTAAACCCTTTGATTACATTTAGTTTTTCGTCCGGCAGTGGTTGGACTTAATATAAATTAAGATTTAGAGTTAAGATTTGAATACTTATTGTTAGTTCACTTAATTTTGTGAAGATTCAATAAATAAATTTAGATGAAAAAAAAAAAAAAATATATATATACCCCTTGTTTCTATTCCTGTCCCAATTCTACGTTGTTATTATTGTTGTAGCCGTTATTGTTAGAGTATCTGTTTCCGTTACGATTACCTCCATTATTGTTATTATAATTACTGTAATTATTAACATTTCTGTAATTCTTATTATCTCGGTTAGTGTAATTATTCCAATTATTATAGTTACCACCTCTATTATTTAAAGTTTCTATTATTCGCTTTATACCTATTTGGTTGAGAATTTTGGTATAATATATGTTAAATTGACAAGGGAGTGAGAATTGGGGATTAATTTTAGGCAATTAATCGTCAATCTATCAAGAGAAGAGTTGTTATTATAATTACTCTCATAGAGGTAATTATAATACGAGAGTTTTTTTTCGGAATAAGGAAAAGAACAAACAAAGTTATTAGTTTTAAGTCAATGAGTGTTATTTAAAAGGTTCTAGAGTTGCCCACCTATCAAGATTTTTTTCAAGACAATTCTTATAAAGTGTATTTATATTACATTACATAAGTTCACAATTTTATTTAAAAATTTAAATGTTAGACTTTCAAGGTTGAAGATATTTGAAGCGCGTCAGAGTAAGTTGTCGCCCAACTGGCTTTAATGGTGGACAGAAATTGTTGGTCTTGTAAGCCATTAACAAAAGTATTGAAAGCTATCTTGTTATTGGCGTTAACTACTTTATATCCTCGTGGCAAAACTGTAAATATTGTTATTCATTTAGTATTTGCCGTTATGGATTTGGGCCGAATATTCAGTTTTGAACCTTCAAATCCGAGCTTGATTTAAAGCGATAAGAGAATAAAAAATCTTTCTTTTCCTGGTAAATGGTTTGGTTTACTATTTCAAGGTATCTATTATGAAATTCATCCTTTTTACCTGAAAAAATGATATCCATGATTAAAGTTGTGTCTTGTCGCTGTTCTGTGGTAATATTTTTCTTGCTATATTGATCCAAAATTTCTAATGATTGTTTTTAATTTTTTAAATATATCTAATGTTTTCAATTTGTTTCAATTTTTTTTTTATCAACTAAATTTTTTTGAAATTTCAACATACTTTCTATTTCTTTTATTTTCGAGTCTATTGTCTCTCGTGATTCCATTGGCGGAATAAAAAAAATTATATGAATTTCACAAATCTTTATTTAATATTAATTATTCCTTTTTTCTTTTTAACACTTCAAAGTAAAAAAAAAAACCTGTTTTACAATTTTTCTCTGTATTAATTTATATCGAATAATTCCTTTTTCAAAATATTGCACTCAAATTCTACTCCAATACTTGGTTAACAAAACTAATTCTTGTTCTTTGGAATAAAGTTTTTCTTCTACATATTCTAAAGGCAAACTATTCTGTTTGTGCTTTGGTTTAACCATTTTAAATTTAAAAAAGAAATACTTTTGACGAAACTTAACATATTTTCGTTTCTTCTTTTATTTTATTATCATTCTTTTATATCTATAATATTTCAACATTTTCTTTTATAATTCTTTTTGTTATTTTAGTTTTATGTTATATATGAATATATATAATATAAAACTAAATATATATATATATATAGCGCTGAAGTGATTTTTTGTACGTTTTCTCAAGAGGTACGAAGTCAATGAAGTACGAAGGCAGCAAGCATATATATATATATATATATATATATATATATATATATATATGTATATGTATATAGTATGTATATAGCAGTAATCACTGACTAGTTTGGGTGCTTCCAATTTTTTTTTCCTATTTCTTTGAATGTTCTTGGTTGTTCCATTTACTTTTTTCTTATTACGAGTATTAGCAAGTACGGAGACTACAGAAAAACACTGAATCTAAGTAACCAATTATAATAAAGGAAATAAATGAGCCCAACTTGTGTTTGAAATGTATTTGAAAAGGCGTACTTTAGTTTCTTTTTTTTTTTTTTTTTTTTTGATTTAGACAAATGCGTAACTAAGCATTTGCATGCTTTGTGCCTACTTATATTATATATGTATATATGTATTATCTATGCTATCCAGAGTTGGTGCTGGACTGTCAGAATCGATCAATGTTAGTGCAGGATCATCAATATTATTGTTGTTGCAGGACCGCCATGTAATACAAATTTAAATGAACGATTTTTTTGAAGTTTGGTTTGATAATCATTATTTTATTTTCGTTTTCCACTGCTTATATACTAAATACAAAATTAATTTTTAATGTAGAATAGAGTGAAATTCTAAATTCACTCAATAACTTAAAATTTAGCTTACAAAATATTTTCCATATGTTGCCATGCATTTGTACTAATAATTCATAAATTCTAGCAACTTTTTTGGAATTTTTGACAAAAATCAATATTGAGTGTAGTTCATTTTATTTATTTAAGTTCAAAGTCTTGCTAAATTCCAATTGGTAAATTAAAACCATTGCTCTCAATATAGAGTGACAAACTAAACGAGTGGTCATATTCGCAAATTCTTAACAAAAGAAAAAAATTAAGAGAGGCAATGAAAGCATTGAACTTGCTTTTCATTAAACAAAAGAACTGACCAACACAACAATTAAGTACATTACTCTACTTAAACAAACGGAGAGAGGTTAGGGTAATTTTTATACCCAAAGCTGGTAAAGAAACTTGAAGCCCAAGGATTTCAGACCGATCAGTCTATCGTCTTTCCTACTAAAGACAATAGAAAGACTGATTGATCTATTGATACTCAGGACATTAGCGGTGCTCACCATGCTTATCTTAAGGGTAAGTCTGTTGAGAGCACACTGTACGTTGTAGCGTGCTGCGTTGAACGAGGTCTGCTGCAGAGGGAATATACCATAATAGCTTTTTTCGATATAGAATAACATTTAATAACAATAGAATAAAGGCGATAAGGGAATAGCTTGCTTCACTGAATATAAGTGACTTTCTGATTGAGTGGATAACTCTGATGCTAAGCAGCAAGGTTATTAACTCAAGCATAGGGAACACTTGTATAAGTGTGTGACAAGAGGACACGCAGGGGGAGGGGGTCCCTCCGCTCTACTGTGGCTCCTGGCTGAGAATGTCATACTGAGACACTTCGATGCTATGGGATGGAAGATCGTAGCATACGCTGATGACGTAGTAATACTGCTCTCGGGTAAATTTTTACCCACGATCAGTGAGGCCAAGTATCAGGCTTGCGAGAAATTTACCTTTGAACCAATACTAAGTGACTAGGAGTTAACCCGCAGAAAACTGAATTAGCACTGTTTACCAGGAAATATAAGGTAGAGGCTTTTAGACTTCCAATATTGAATAGGATGAAACTTGAATTATCAAATGAGGCAAAATATATACGTGTTGACCTGAACATAAGTTATCTTAAGAATACTCAGGAAAGGATCAGGAAAGGCCTTAATGCCTACTACACTTGCAGAAACTCTATAGGTAAGAATTAGGGTCTTAAACTGATAGTCGTATACTGGATATACACATAGGATGTTAGACAAATTCCTACTTGTAGCTATTCAGTCTGGTGGGAGGTATTGAGGAGGGGAACGTATAGGAATCTTCTTTCTAAAGTTCAGAGATGTGCTCCGGTTGGCATAACGGGTGCTATGAGAAGCATAACTTAAGGCTCCCACTATAATAGTTACTTAGATATGCAATAATGAATATTTACTTTATCAAATATCAAAAAATAAAATATTTGAATCAAAAAATTAAATATGTGAATTCTGAGACACACTGAATGATGTTGTGAACATTTTAAGAAAATGAATGATTAATGAATGTGTTAATTTAATCATTTTATTTATTTGCCTACATTTATTTATATTTTGTTTTTAATTAATTTTGTTTTGTGAACCACCTTAATGCTTATTTAAATTGTATTATGTTCTTGTTTATTTATGATTCTTATGTAATGTTGTTGTTCCTTTAGCATTTATCATATTACAGTAATTTCTTTTGTTAAGTTGGTACCGTTATTTGAAATGGGTTATACAAATAACAGGTCTAGTGGTCCACAATAAAATATTATTAGTTAAATCAGTTCGTAAACGAAAAACACTGCCGTAAGTAGAGTCATTATTATAATTTTATATTTATGTTTTATTAATTTTTACTTCTTAATTAAAAATAAACGCACCGCACTGTTTGTAACAGAAAATTTGCTGTGGCTTATAATTTGATGGTGTAGTTAAATTCGCCCCTTATGAATTAAAAATTTTATTTCGCAATTTTTGGATCGAATATATTTAGCATTTAGTGATAAAGTGGTCCCTTGACTGCCGGACCAGAAGTTAACATTTTCGCCAAGTGATTAAGTGGTTCCTTGCCTGTTGGAACAAAATAAATATTTTTGTGAACTTTTTGTTGCTCATTATCTAAAGTTCCTCTGCCGTAACTTTTTTTTTTTGGAATTTTTTGTGCATATTTAATGCCGTTCCTTGCCTGCCGAAACAAATAAATAATTAAGTGGATATCTTTGTGAAATTTTGTTTGTTCTGTAGGAAACATTTTTTTGGTTCATAATGCAATGATCGCCGGCACGAAAAAGTCCTTCTTTACAGACAACAGTGGGCCAAAGTGCTAACGGTTCCACATCTGCTGGAACAAAAAGTGCGACTCAACAAACGACTCCCTGTGCCGCTTTATTGCCTGTTTGTTCCTCTGCTGCTGGAACAATTTTGCCGAGACCAATTACAATTAGAAGCTCTGCTGCACTGCCGCCGTTGCACCAATCGGATTCTGCAATTAATTTGGAAGGCCTTCAATGCAAAATTGATAAAGCCCAAATTATGAATGCCCCGAGTGCTTTATCCATTGCTTTAAATAATTCGAAACCGAGTTCTTCAGCCACCATGCCACAGCCATCCTATATGGCGCAGCCAGTAATGGCGACCAGTGACGACGACGCCTCTGCCCAAGCCTACTGCTCTGAACGTCGTACTCCATTTTCGAGCGTTAAAATGGTGGTTCAGTGTCAATGCCTAGAAAAATTTATGATTTACCAGAATTTGATGGCGCTTCTGAAGATTGGCCAATGTTTTCAAGTCTTTGAGCAATCAACTGCTGTTTACAATTATAATAATTTTGAAAATTGTTCAAGGCTCTAAAAGGCTTTAAAGGGTGAAGTACGGGAAAGTGTGAAGTCGTTATTGCTCCATTCAAATAATTTGAATATGGTTTTAGAACAATTGTTGTGTTTCCAAATGGTCGCCCAGAAATGCTTATTCGTTGCCATCCACAATAAATGAAAGAAATTCAGCCCATCAGTGAGAATATCGTTGATAAACTTGTGTCCTTTGCTTTTAAAGTGCAAGATTGTCTTTTTAGAAACTGCTAATGGACAACAACATTTGGTCAACCCAACGCTGATGGAAGAGTTGGTCGGAAAGATTCCAATGACTAAAAGAATGTAGTTAAGATTTGATTCTATTTTTGTTTGTTTAATTTTTTATGTTCTTGTTCCATGTTAAATATAAAAGTAATATAATGTCACAATTAATGTTCATATTGTAAGTTACATATTTATGGAGTAATAATGCTACATTATATGTTATGTTTGTGTGCTTTAAAATAGACGAACACCTTGAAGAAGTCGAAAAAAATTTTCGAAACGTTAGGAAAATTGTGAGAAAAAGTTCATTTTTTATTTACATTGCACACTGGGGCAGAATCGAAATTTTTTGGAAATAAATCTGTAACTTCTGATCGGCTGGATTTTCATGAAATTTGGTATAAGCGTAGCAGAGGAGTGTACAATGTTAAGTTTGGAAGGGGGGCACAACAAACCTCTCAGTGGCGGAGCTAAAGGGGCTCAAAGTTAGGTACCTCTGACATAAAAAATTTTTAATCACTTGCCAAATTTTTGTTTCTCGTCCGATTTCAAATATTTTTTAATATTGTTGTAGACCCTGACAGGACCTGTAAAAAACATGCTTACATGTCATATTTATCTCTTATAGTTTTCGAGTTATTTGCGTTTGAATTTTTAAGCACCATAATTTTGCATGTTCTTGGTCCAGTTTTTTTCATATATATCCTAGTATTTCCGACCGATTTTATTAGTTTTTTTTTTAACTCGTTAAAAAACAAAATTATCTGTTGAATAAAAAAATTTTAAATTGATATCTTTACCGAGTCCAAAAATATTTTAAGAATCTTCAATACGTTGTTAAAAGTTTTAAATCAAAATCTACGGGACTTCGGAAAAATGTGGATTCTATAGCCAAAAATGTAAAAAATCCCATTTTTGGGAATTTTCATTAGTTTTTTTGGGAATTCAGGAAAACCCTACCCCTGATTGAAATTTGGTTAACGCGCTTTTATTTATATTAATAAGTTCCACATTTCCTGCAAATTTCATTAAGATATCTTTATAACCAAATATGTTATTACAATTAAAAAATTTGTATTTTCTCCAAAAACCCAAATTGGGACTTTTGTTTGGTTTATTTCTAAATATCGAAAGAAACCCTTTAGATAAGCGTGCTGAGCCCCACTGATGATATGGCTGTCAATTGTCGTCCTCAGATAAAGATCGATCAATCTCTCTAATGTTTTCAAAAGAAAAGACGATAGGCTGATCGGTCTAAAATCTTTAGGTTTCGAGTGGCTAGCCTTACCTGCCTTAGGTATGAAAATTACCTTAACCTCTCTCCACCTCCTTGGAATATATCTCCTAATAAGACACACACTAAAAAGCTCAATGAGAAGTGTTAGTGCCGTGTCACTGAGAATCCCATGATTCGTCCCGCCTGTGCATCTACCTCTAAGTTCCTACAGCCCGGAAAATGAGATTCCATAAGTAAACTCAGAGACTCAGAGCAAGACTCCGTCCATGAGTTATCCGCGCGCTAAATACATCCTGGAGACCTAGGATCCTTGGATAAAATTCGCCTAAATCTGGAAAACTCATTAACAGAGTCGATTGACTCACAGTAGTTCCTCCATGAGTCCCTCTTTGCCCTCTTAATGTCTGTCTTATACCTATTAAAACTTTTCCTGTAGCTTTTCCAATCCTGACACTTACGTGTTAGTTTTGCCCTATTGAACAGCTTCCTGACGGTTGACCTTTGGTTCTTAAGTTCATTGATTCACCATTTAGACTGTTCCCTCTTTCCCGGAAATATTACCGGACAAGTTAGTTCATAACTGTTCCTAACTTTCCCCGTGAAGTCCTCCACTAAACTCTCAACCCCCTCTGGTGACAATTGCCATCCTGGAGCGGCGTTTAGTTCCCTATCCAGGGGAGGGGAGCTGTTTGCGATTAGTTTATTTAAGCACTAACTAACCATATAGATCCTCGGCACTGCTACCTCTCACCTTGATCTTAAAAGTGCACTTGATTTATTTGGTCCGCGAGAGTGTATGAGTAGGATCCGGCTATATTCAGTACATGGATATCTGTAACCAATGGTAAGTGATCCCCAATCTATTGACTACAATCGGATCAGAAACCTTACACCCGCCTATTCGCCAACTGGAGACACGTCCGATGGGAGTAAATAAGTAAAAACTCCACTCCACACAATGTAAAAGATATTTAAAACTTGGACACACACGTAAGCATTGCAAGGGCAACGAAAATTGTAATATTTGTACATCTACTGTTCATGATCCTATACCATGTACAAAAATACAATGTATAGACTGTAACTATCCTCACCAATCCACCAACAAAAATTGCCCAATAATTAAGAAGACAAGAAATATTAAAAATTAAAATCGTAAAAAATTGTTCCTATAAAGAAGCTTCATTACAGCTAACAAAAGCACACAAACATACAAAGTACCTATTGAAACACTTGAATCAGCTATAGAAGAAAGAAAAAACAAACTAAATAAAACCACTCTACATATCAGTACAAATACAGAAAGCAACAACGAAGAAAACACTAACAAAACCTCCAATAATAATACGAAAATAAAAGGTACATCAACAAAAGCAAAACTACAATAAATTTCAACAAACATTGATAATATCCTAAACAGAAGTCAGCAAGCTATAAACACTACAAATTATATCAACAATATAATACCCCATCATACAAAATCAAATAAAACAAATACGAACAACTACACAACAAGCAACAACCCAACACAACATGACGCCCAAACAATACCAGCCAGTATTTTAAACAGAAGAAGTGAAATCGGCACAGAAGAACTAAATTTGGATCCATAAAACCAAATAAAAGTAAAAACATAATCCTTTTTTAAGCAAAATAACAATTAAAAATTTACAGTGGAACATAACGGTTTTAATAGCAAACTTCACGAACTACAAATTCTAATCCATGCACATAATCCAGATATCATTGCATTTAAGGAAACACATCACTCAATTTTTCCAATACAATTTAATGGATATACATCTAACTTATCAACCAACTTACGCAATTGCGGTAGCACCGGTTTATTTATAAAAAAATAATATAAAACACTCATTCACAAACTCAACCAATAACTTTTCTGTCACTGTTGATGCGTTTATTGGCTTCAATATTAAAATAATATCGGTGTACCTAAACCCCCCCACAGCTTCTCCCAATCACAAAACAATCTGCAATCTTTGCAAATAACAACCAAAAGACAATCATATTAGGGGATTTTAATGCCCACTCAACACTTTGGGGATCAACGATTACACTAACAAGAGGTAAAGTAATAGGAAACATGTTAACGCAATCTAATATGATTTTACTCAACGATGGATCTCCCACACACTTTTCAATAAGGTCAACATTTACACATGTTGACATATAATTCGCTTCGGCAGACATATCTCCTCAGGCATCCTGAAAAATTGATTATCATCTACATGGAAGTGACCACTGCCCCATTTTTGTAACAATAAATAAACAAAATCAAACAATAACTAACTTTAAACAAAATCGCATACGTTTTAATACAGAAAAAGCTGATTGGGCAAAATTTCAACATCTACTTAGTTTTAATACGCTAAGAGTATTATCATCAAACACCAACAAAGAATGCCCAAAGTTACAAAAAGAAATAATAGTAGCCGCCAATGCTTCCATTCCACATTACAAAAATAGCGTTAAAAGGAAATTTACATACTGGTGGAACAACGAACTACAATTATTACGCAAAACAAAACAAGAGCTATTTAACAAATTCAAAAAACACCCCACAAAAGAAAACCTCAAAAGCAAATTAGCCAAAAGGGAATCTTTTTTTTATATTTACCAACCAAATTAACCCTAATACACCAATTAACATAATATGGAATAACCTACGTAAACTCATGGAAATATACCTCAAACTATATCCGATACATTGATAACAATCAAAGCATATGTAACCCATTAGACATTGCAAATCTCTTTGTTAATAAATGGTTACAACAATCTTCAGAAGAAAATTTCAACGCAACCTTTATACAACAAAAGAAATTGTCAAACATCATAATAAACTATAGAATAAACAATTCAGCTAAATTGGTAGATGATGAAATAACCTTATTCGAATTAAATTCTACACTGAAGACACTTAAAGGAAAAACTCCTGGATATGACAAAATTTCGTACCCGATGTTAAAAAATTTACCACCTAATTTCAAAAATATATTAATAAATCTATTTAACAACATCTTTCATTTAGGAATCATATTGTGGTATGGAAAATATCCACAACAGTACCAGTACCCAAACCTAAAAAAAATATAACCTTAATAGACGGATATCGTCCTATTTCTCTAATACCATATGCATCAAAGCTCCTCGAAAAAAAAAAATAATAGCCACAAGAATAATATGGTTTCTTCTAAAAAATAAGCTATTAAGCACTTACCAAACCGCCTTTAAGCCTAACAAGGGAACCTTAGATGCCCTAACATACATAGATCATATTACAGCATCCACTTTATCTCATAGAAACCATTTATCAATTCTATCGATAGATTTCGAGAAAGCTTTTGACCGGATTGGGGTACACACCATAATCGCACAACTCAAAACAATGGAAGATTGGTAAAAAATAATTCATTTTGTATACGCCTTTTTAACAAACAGAAAGCTTAAAATAAACAATTAATTAAAATAAACAATATATATTAAATAATTAAAATAAACAACGTATATTCAATGGGATCCCACAAGGTTCTCCACTCTCGGTAATACTCTTTCAAATTGCTACCGACAAACTAAATAAAATAATTGCAAACCACAAATACTTTAAGTATGTCTTATACGCAGATGTCTTATATATTATATATAAAAACAGTTCAAATTATATCCACAACGAAACAGATTATATCTTTGCTGAACTAGAAATTTGGTGCAATAACACCGTTGCTAAAATATCTTTTTCAAAAACTAAATGCCTACACATCTGTAAAAAAAAAAAAGAAAAAAAAAACTATGTAATTACAACAACAAAATTGTGATACAAGATAATTAAATTGAAACCGTAGAATCCCTAAAAATTTTGGGGATAATTTTTAGCAAAAATTTTTCATGGACACAACACATAGACTACCTAAAAAAATCTTTAACATCCCGTTTAAACTTATTAAAATGCCTAGTCGCAAAAAACAGTAACACACATTCAACAACCATGTTAAATACAGCACGTAGCATAATATTGTCCACACTTGATTATGGACTCGTTATATACGGAAAAACCTCTAAAAACCAACTAAAAAAATTGAAACCATTTATAATTCAGCAATTAGAATCAGCCTCGGAGCTTTAAGAACTACACCAATAAAAAATATATCTGAATACGGATTACCCACTTTACAACAAAGAATTAACTTTCTAACCTCCAAATTAATTGTAAAAATAATATTCCTTGCAGAACAACACCTCTTGAATCATATAGTATACATCCAATCACAAGTGCCTCTCAGATTTCCATCCACCTTATGTCTATCTTATAAAACACGCTACAGAATTAGGTATAAACACTAAACCTCAAAAAATATATTTTCCATCTGAACCCAGCTGGAAACTAAAAAAATAACAGTTTTATACAGGATCTAATTTAATTTTCTAAAGACTCCACCTCCAATCTTCTTATTTAAAAATTGGAAATTACTATTTACTGATGGCTTAAAAACAGACTTCTCCACATCATTTGCAGTTATCAACGAAAACATACGAACGGATTTCTTATCAAAATTGGACCACAGATATTCCATCATCACCGCTGAATCAACAGCTATTCTCTACACACTTAATAAATATAAAAATATTGCAGGGAAATATATAGTATGTACAGACTCAAAATCCACCATAATGACCATACAAAATTTCAAAAGCAAAAACACTACAATCTCAAAAATAAGAGACATGATTATAAGATTTCATACCAAATTCAAAATAATGTGGATTCCAAGCCACATTGGAATAGAAGGTAATACCATAGCAGACGAAGTAGCAAAATTTGCATCTCATGCCCCTATTATACATTATCCAACAAAATTGACATTATAAAAATTATTAAAGAAAACTTAACAACAATTAAATCTGAAATCTGGAAAACTACCAACACTACTACAAAATAATCAACCCAAACAACACCAAACCAATTTATGCTCCAGATACATCAAGATTGAATCTGCAAAAATATGTACGACTAAAATTAGGACACACCTACATCACAAACCGGCATTACTTTCACAACTCTTTAGCTGAAAACTGCCCACTATGCAATGCAAATCTCATAAATATAAACCACTTAGTTTTTAACTGTAATATAATTAACAACGCACAGCTAACACTTTTTAATAAAATATGTTTTATAGATCTTTTAAGCACCGTCAACATAAATAATATCAATGCAGTACAAAAACTATTAAAACACTGTAAAATATTATACTGGCCAAAAACCACAGTAGTTAGAGCCTCATAATTTATTTTATATTCATAATTTATTACGTTTCATAAATTTTGTAAATAAATAAACAAATAATAATGCATAAAATCCCAACTCAATACCTGTTCTGCATCTCTTCGAAAAGTCTTCAACAAATGTTCTTATTATAAATATTATTACACAGTTTTGAAAATAAGACGCTATTACCTACACAATTATGTATAATATGAATACCTTTCCTTTCCACGTGCCAAAATTAGCAATCAAAATGACAATCGGGATTAACTTTTGAAAATCCCGGGATTCGGGATTTAAAAAAATATATTAAAATATGCACTTTTATTAATAACAACGTTTCAAATTTATTTATATGCAAATAATAAAATTTACTTATATAATGAATTTTTATTTATATATTTATTTACTACTTGAACATAGTATACCTTTGTAATTGCAGAAAATTTTTTTTTCAAAAAAAAAAAAAAAAAAAAAAAAAAAAAAAAACGTATAAATTCATGAATTTTATATAATGAAAAAGGTTTTACATTTCAATGAACACTGTTTTTTTAATGTACTAAAAAATAAGCAAGAGAAATTTTAAAATAAAGGAAATAATTAAAAAATAAAACGTTCTTTCATACATTAAGAAATAAAAAGATAATTTCAAATCGATATTTAACATTTCTTTATTAAATTGTGTTTTAGATTTGTATAATCCCAGAATAAGACTCGACCGTTTTTGATCGTACTGAGGCCATATCTGTCCATCTTCGTTGAGCTACCGACAAGTACTGTAGTATCATAGATCTGCAAGATGACTGCGGTACGCCAACTAGTTGGTCCGTTTCTTCACTTTGAAGAAGGGAACCAATTCTGGCTAATTCATCTGCAATAATATTTACTGGGATACTTGAGTGACCCTTTACCCAGATCAGTTCTAGGTTTGAAAGTCTCGCCATCTCATATAAAAATGTCCGGCATTGATGTACCAGGTAGGATATCGAATAGACACTCGAAAGAGACTTAGTAGCGAGTTGACTATCGGTACATTAGCCAATTTACCGCTCTCCTAATGGCTGAGATCTCCGCTTGAAGAGCAGTGCAGTGATCCAGCAATTTAAAAATATTCCTTCTATATGCGGGAATGAAGACACCTCCTCCAACACCTTTGGAAGATTTGGATCATCAGTATAAACCTCAACCGATCCGGCTTTTATTGTGCGATCGGCTGAGATTGAAACTGAAAAGCCTCTGTCCAGAAATGGTTTGGGAATACAATAATCAATATTGTCAGGGATGTCAACCGAAATTCCCAAAATGGTCACATGGCCATAGCTGCTACCGTCCAATGCACCTATAATACTGAGCCTAGTCGAGGATATGATGGCGATTTGTTCGGCTATTATATCCACTGTCATCCAGTTCATCAGAACGAATAATGCCTTAGATGGTGTTGTACGAAGCGCACCTGTAATTAGTAGCGTTGAGCTACACAGAACCTTTTCAAAGATTCCTCAAAAGGTGGATTTTTCCATCGCTTTCCACCATACTATCGCTCCATACATAAGTACAGGCTTGACCACCATGTCGAAGATCAATTTTGTATTCTTAGGATTTAATCCCCAAGATTTCCCTATGGCTTTCCTACACATATAAAGGGCAATGTTTGCCTTTGACACTCTAGCTTGGATGTTCTGGAGCCAGGGCAATTTGCAGACCAGTATTATACCCAGGTACTTCGCACTGTCCGGCACCTTTAATTCAACTCCATTTAAACAAGGGGTGGGAAAGATGGTATTTTGCATCTCCTTAAAAAGAGACCTAGTTCCGTCTTTCCTGGATTCACGCTAAGGCCACTACTTGTATTCATTTAATGAGTAGGCCTAGCGCATTTTGAAGGCGGTGGGACTTGCTTAGGTTAAAAAGGGCGGCGTCTTCACGCCTCCACCCAAAGACCATTCGGTCCATTGTGATCCCTTTATAAATTCCTGAGAAAGGCTAATAGAAGAAGAAAGAGAAAGACCTCAGGAGAATAAGCCACTAGAATAGAAAGAAAGAAGAAAGAAATAAAAGCAAAGTGTAGAACCTAAGATCCACCAATCAACTATGATCACCTCTAAGCCACTTTATCCCCATTACCCGTAACCTCCTCTAGTTCGTGTAGAATATGGCTTCTGTAGGATATGCGATGATGTGAAGGAGCTAGAGACAGCAGAGCATATACTCTGTCACTGTGTAGGGCTTCAGCGCAGAAGGCTGAAATGGTTTGTGAGCCACATACTATACGAACTAGAGGAGGTTACAGGCAAAAGGAATAAAGTGGCTTAAGGGTAATCGTTCTTGATTGCTAGGTTTTTGTTTCTTGGATTTTCTTCTGGCTTTTTTAAAGGCATCACAATGGGTCAACTGGTCTCTGGGTGGAGACAAGAAGACGCCACTCTTTTAAAAATAACCTAGCCTAACCATCAAAAACTTCACGACAAATAGGAAAATATAGTGAGAGTTGGCAAACATTACTCTTATTTCCAACATTTACAAAACGGGATCCCCCAAGGATCACCGCGTTGTTTTGTTTTTAATAGCATACAACATTTTTTGCACAAAATTATCAATTTATAAGGAGATTGACTATATAGCACTATATATCGGAACGCAAAAAAATCCCGACAATTAATGAACAAAATATTTTTTGCACCATTCATGAATAGTGCAGTCCCTATTGAGTTCAAAATGCAAAAATTTACATATATGCTCAAAGAACTGTCTTTGCACAGTTAGATGTAACATCTCACTAGTGCAAGTGGATAGTCTAAAAGTACTGGGACTTTTTATAAATAAAAAGTACAATTGGAATACCTATATAAAATTTTTTCAGCGCCCTTGAAAAACAGCTGAATGCTATAAAATGTCTCTCCAGTTATTATTAACAGTTATTATTAAAACCCTTTTATTATCTAAAATTAATTATTCCATTTTTTTTTCGCCGAAATCATTAAAATACTTAAAAACCTAAATCGATATTTTTGGAAACAGGGTTATCATTTGCGGCACTATATCAGAGCGCTATCTGAGCGTTTTCATGACGGTATTTTTCTGCCTGGGAAATTATGTCGAAACATATTTAACTCGTCGTATTATCTTCACTCACTTTATCATAATCTAATAAAATATATGTATAGCTTTTTGAGTGGTTACCGCCCTTTGCATTATAGGTAACGATATATATTTTATGGGATCTTAGTGGAATATTTTTACATGTTACAAACGAAATGAATGGGTATACAAATAGTTCTTGGTCACATATATTCTTACCTGTGTTCTGTCACCTTCAGTTTGCATACCACATCCCTCGATTACATTTTTAGGTAAAATATCGGGTACAGATAATAAATTAAAGTCATTTTTTTTAAGTACATCAGTTGTATATTGTATTATCGCCTGTTCTATTTCCGCTAATTTTCCAAAAAGGTAATAACTTTTACGTCCTGTGTAGTTTCCTAAATGATCCATTCGGAAAATGTTAAGATTTTTACAGATTTCTGAAAAATCCAATTGTTTGCATTTGTATTTTTTATCAGGGTTAAACCGGTAAATTTCGTTAACTTTATTTTCATAGTCCCAAACCCGAGGATGTACGTTGTTAGGTAGTTTTAGAATTTCATTTTCCAATTGTTCAAGATCATTGCCATTACCATTATCAATTATGTTTACTAACTTACGTAAATGGGAAACATTATTGTCGAGTCCCCGCAGCAGCACCGACTTTTTCAAATGGCACCAGTCTAAATCCTTTACAAGCTGTTTTAATTGATACGATTTTTGTGCATTAGTGTTTAGTTTGGAATGGGCACCAGGAAATACTTTAATTGGAAGAAATCTGCAAACAATATTTGTAATAAAATAAACTATCAATAAATTTAATTGTACCTCATATTGACTAGCTTATATTTTATCCACTTTACAGACCATCTTGACGTAACTACCCGTCTACACCGAGCATTAACATCATGTTATTCAGTGTTGCCAAAGAAAAAAAACGTCCAACAATAAAAAATATGAATATGTATATAGTGTTCATAAAATTAAATTTTTCATCACTTCGAAAATACCTTTTTAAAAAGTTAAAATAGGTAATTTCAGTTTTTAACACTTTCGGGAAACTACTTTCATTTAAATATTTAGTCTACAAGAAATTAGATGATGTACCAAAAGTTTAAAAAAATATTTTTGCAATGGTCTAGCACTACTTCAGGAACTCCTATAGTATTTTTTCTATTCTGAATGATAATGATGAACAAAGTCCTAGCAAAAATATATATGAAAAAAAGTTAAAAAAGTAATGATTTTAACATTGAGTGTGTTGAAAAAGAGCTGCAGAATTAGTGGTTTTAACACAGAGTTGTCATTAATAGAATGTTCTTTTTTATGATTCTTATTAATTGCATTTCACGTTTTTCTTCCTTTTTTGAATTTTAAAAGTTTAAATGGCGTAGCTTTCCGCTAAACATATTGCCAAGGTGTACATCCAAAAGAAGCCTCCTTCGCAAATCATCCAATCGATCTACACCTTCGTGTAGAAAGCTAAAGTTCCCCAGTTCAGGTTCCCTGAGTTTAATGGTCACCAATATCAATTTCAGTTTTTTGTGGCACTGCACCAAATCCAAAATATAAAATCGATTGCATGTAACAAATGTAAGTCACGAAAAACCGTAACACGATACAGTTATACGACAACAAACACTTAGTTAATGCGGAAGTGAGACGCACTATTCTCGAAAGTAAAACAACAAAAAACCCGCCTGACTATACTTAAAAAATAATTACGGCGACGCGAGAGTTGTTCCCCAACCCAGAACTACTTTGCGAATGATTTCACGTTCTTCTTCTAAAAATAGTTAATAGTTAAAAGTTGATGAAAAAATTTTCAAATTGGTGAAATTGCAATTTTCTTAGAAATTGTTAACCTTGTTTTCTGCTGAAAAAAAAATAAATAAAAAATATTTATTCTTTTTTGAACATAGTTTTAACAATGTGCAGAAAGTCATTATTCTAGCAAAGAACTGGAATATTTGGAACAAACAAACCAAACTATTAAGTCTCCGAAGATTAAAATAAATCTATCAATTTTGGTCCAATTAAACCAAAATGGCAACGCTGATGTTAATAATAAATGGTTCCGACACTGTTGCTAACATAGTGTCTTAGACAATTTTGTATCAAGACAAACGTCAAACTTAACACAAATTTGTGGAACGTGGCAACATTTTCACAAAAACAACAATAAGGCGTATTCTTATTGTTTTTTATATATGCAGTTTCACAACTGTAACAACTAAAATAATAATCAGCTGTTTAACTAAGGTTACCTTGTGTATATTCACACTAGTTTTGACACTTGTTTCGATAAAAATTTGCCTTATGTAGACACTAGGTAACAGCCCGTCTAGACGTAACATAATATGTAAGATTTTTGTGTCAGAGAGTTTCAAATTCGCTTTCTGAGAGAATTATTACACTTGTAGATTCAAATATTAATATTATAAGATGTATTATGAGACTGTTGTGATCAAGTTTTCTACACAACCATCTTATAAGACGTACTGTCAAAAAATACACATTGCGAAAGTTTGTTTGTGTATGTGCATGTGCATTTTGGAAATTATTAAAAAAAAACAATTATTTTGTAAAATTGTTTTAGATGTTAAAAAACATTTTTATAAAAATTGTGCTAAAAAAGTGCGAAATGCTTGATATGTTTACTCTGTGACTGATTGAAAGTAATGATTTCTTATAGGATTTATTAGCATACGTGTACCCCTTATTTAAGATTTAACATAATATAAACAAAATGGTTACTCTCCTCTACCGACGTTATTCCACATATTATATCAGCGTAACCGCAGGTCTACAACTGAGATTAACGTTGATATAATATGTGAGATAACGCAAGCAGAAGAGAGTAACCATTTTGTTTATATTATGTTTAATCTTAAATAAGGGGTACACGTACTCTAATAAATCCTATAAGATATGATAGATAGATAGAGAAGGTAGATGTGATACCAGATAGTACCACATCTCCAAACAGAGACCGATCCCGGTCCATTGTGAGTCCCTTCAACAGAATAGCTGCGAAATAAGAGTACAGAATACAGAAAATAGAAAATACAGAGTACAGAAAAATTATAGTGAAAGATAAAAAGGAATAGAAATGCAACAAATCATAAAGGGGGACAAGCAATGCTACCAATCCCCCTAGGGTTATACCCCTGATTCTCCCTTAAGCAGCCGATTCCCATGACGAAGCCTATGACGTCAACAAGTACTGCGTCCCGAACGTCACTCAGCCCGTCGAGGAACTGGCTACCCAGCCACTTCATCCTACGATGCTGCAATTGTGGACAATGGCACACAATGTGCTCAATAGACTCGGTCTCGTCGACGTCTCCACACATTCTATAAAAATCGGAACTGTTAGCGTCCAATCTAGACCTCATCTTCCCTATCAAACAGTGATCCGTTATGGACCCTATCATGATCCTCAAGCTCTTCCTATTCATGCCCAGGAGAGTGCTAGTACCTGCATTTTTCAGTAAATTAAGATATAAGATATCATTATTTTCAATCAGTCACGGAATAAACATGTACTTTTTATTTAAAAAAACGCACGTTTTTAACACAATTTTAATAAAAATATTTTTTTAAATGTAAAACAATCATTAAAATAAAGTAATTTTACAAAAAACATTGTTTTTTTAGTAATTTCCAAAATATATAAGCACACACACATACAAACTTCCCTGTGGGTATTTTTTTGACAGTTCATCTTATAAGATGGTAGTGTAGAGAAATCTCATCACAACAGTCTCATAATACATCTTATAATACTGATATTTGAATCTACACGTGAAATAATTCCCTCAGCGTGCGAATTTGACACTCTTTGACACAAAAATCTTACATATTATCTTACGTCTAGACGGGCTGTAAATCTCAGTTGTAGACCTGGGGTAAATTAGACTAAAAAATAGATAGAAAAAAGCAAAGTTTTAAAAACATTAAAAAATTACGGAAAATCGCAAATTTTCTGTTTTAAAATTCAACTCATAAGTTTCCCAAAAAATTGATTCCTAGATAGATCGATAGATAGATAGATAGATAGAGAAGGTAGATGTGATACCAGATAGTACCACATCTCCACCCAGAGACCGATCCCGGTCCATTGTGAGTCCCTTCAACAGAATAGCTGCGAAATAAGAGTACAGAATACAGAAAATAGAAAATACAGAGTACAGAAAAAGTATAGTGAAAGATAAAAAGGAATAGAAATGCAACGAATCATAAACGGGCACCAGCAATGCTACCAATCCCCCTAGGGTTATACCCCTGATTCTCCCTCAAGCAGCTGATTCCCATGACGAAGCCTATGACGTCAACAAGATCTGCGTCCCGAACGTCACTTAGCCCGTCGAGGAACTGTCTACCCAGCCACTTCATCCTACGATGCTGTAATCGCGGACAATAGCACACAATGTGCTCAATAGACTCGGTCTCATCGATGTCCCCACACAGTCTTCAAAAATCAGAACTGTTAGCGTCCATTCTAGACCTCATCTTCCCTATCAAACAGTGACCTGTTATGGCCCCTATCATGACCTTCAAGCTCTTCCTATTCATGCCCAGGAGAGTGGTAGTGCCTGCCTTGTCCAATACCGCCCATATCGCCCTCGACACTCTGCAGTCCTCTCTACTTTCCCAAGCCGAATTGGTTCTGACCAAGATCCAATCATTGATCTTCCCATAGAAGAAACTTAGTGGTGGTTTCACATATGTCTCTCTCTCCGAGACGTTCCCTGCCGCACCTTGCCTTGCCAGTTCATCAGCCAATTCATTGCCTGAAATATTGCAGTGGCCAGGCACCCAGCAGAGTCTCACCATGTAGTCCTCCATCAACTCTCTTAGTGTCTTCCTACAGGCAGCTACTAGCCTGGATCTCACCAAATGTGTCCCCAAGGCCTTCAGAGCTGCCTGACTGTCCACATAGAGAGTGACCTCGGTATCTCGCAATGTTTTGCCTGATCATTTCCGCGGCCTTCAGGATGCCGAGAATCTCAGCCTGAAAAACACTGCACTCATCAGGGAGTCTAAAAGAGCCCTTCAAATCCGTGCCCATAATATAGACCCCCCGCCCCGGTACCCTCGACCATCTTTGATCCGCCCGTGAACACTGCGCAACCTTCATAAAGTTTCTCAGTGCCGGACCAGATCTCCCTATCAGGTATCACCACGACAGGATTTACTCCAAAGTCCGATTCAGCGGCCATGTAATCTGATGCCCCCGTAGAGTTCAGATTAACCTCACCGTAACTGATCCCGTAAATGACCCTGGAGTGACCTGCTCTTGATGAGCCTAATAGTCCCAACTCCTTAAGTCTCAGTAGACTCTTTGCTGCCATACCCCTCACAAACTCCTCCTCCGCTTGTGGTGTGCTTCTCATTGCACCTGTAATGCCAATCGAAGCACACCTTTGCGCCTTCGATAAAAGGCTCCTATTACTCTTACGTTCCAGTGCCTGCCACCAGACAGAACAACCATAAGAAAGGATTGGTCTCACCACCGAAGTGTAAATCCAATATACAACTTTTGGTTTGAGCCCCCAACTCTTACCTATGGAGTTTCTGCAGGTGTAGTAGGCATTGAGGCCACGCTTGAGTCTTTCCTGAACATTCCTCTTCCAGGTCAGTTTACTATCAAGGAACACCCCCAGATATTTCGCTGAGTCTGAAAGCCTCAGTTCAGTTCCACATAGTACCGGTAGTCTGAAATTCTCTACCTTGTACCTCCTAGTAAACAGAACCAACTCTGTCTTTTCCGGGTTCACTCCCAACCCCTTATCAGCGGCCCACGTGGACAGCTCACCCAGCGCTGACTGCATGATCTCACTGATTGTGGGAAGAAATTTTCCCTTTACCAGTATGACCACATCATCAGCATAAGCCACGATCTTCCGCCCTCTGCTGTCGAATTGACGCAAAATCACATCGACAGCTATTAGCCACAGCAGGGGTGAGAGCACTCCCCCCTTGCGGAGTCCCCCAAGTCACGAGTTTTCTTAAGCATACTCCACCCAAGCTTGAATTGACAATCCTGCTGCTCAGCATGAGGATTATCCATTCGATCAAGAAGTCATGTACCTTAAGATCCACCAGCGCCTGCTTGATAGCGTCAATCTTAATATTGTTGAACGCTCCCTCAATATCCAAGAACGCGGCCATGGTGTATTCCTTATACCGAAGTCCTTGTTCTATATAACCCACTACATCACTCAGCGCACTCTCCACAGATTTACCCTACAGATAAGCATGTTGAGCACTACTCATGATGCTGGAGCTACCAGAAGATCTTAAATATAGATCTATCAGTCTCTCTAAAGTCTTCAAAAGGAAAGACGATAGGATGATAGGTCTATAGTCCTTGGGTTTCGAGTGACAATTCCTACCACCTTTCGGTATGAATATGACCCCTACCTCTCTCCACCCCTCGGTATATGTCTAGACACCCTTTAAAGATCTCAACCAGTAGTAGACGAACCACCAACGGTGCATTCTGCAACATGGCCGGAAAAATACCATCCGGGCCAGGTGACTTATAAGGCTCAAATGAATTCACCGCCCATGTAATTTTCTCAACCGTAATCAGGTCTCTCACCACTGTTTCAATTATCCCACTGGCGGACTCTGTGAAGTGCTCTTCCTCACCTGATCCCTCCATCAATGGTTCACTACAACCCGGAAAATGGGTTTCTAAAAGTACATTAAATGACTCAGAGCTAGACTCCGTCCATGAACCATCTGATCTCTGGATACTCCCAGGAACACTAGGGTCCTTTGACAGTATCTTCCTGAATGTAGAAAGTTCATTGACAGAGTCAATGGCCTCGCTGTACTTAATCCACGAGGCTCTTTTAGCTCTTCTAATGTCCTTTGTGTACTTATTGAAACACACTCTATAGGTGCCCCAATCTTCGTCCTTACCAGTTCTATGGGCTCTGTTGTACAGCCTGCCAACTGTGGTCCGTTGAGCTCTCAACTTCTCTGACCACCAGACCGGCTGTTTCTTTCTACCCGGATAGCTCACCGGGCAGTTGAGCTCATAGCATCTGTTAATAGACCCCGTTACCTTTTCTACCACTTCGTCAAGATTATCTCTCGACAAGAACTCCATCGGAGTTCCAGTCAATCTTGACCACAGATCCCGCCCGAAAGCGTTCCAATCCGTCCCTCTAGGATTCCTAAAAGGGTTCTCTTCAGAACCCAGAAAGTTCAGATTAAAGGTTATCCTGCCATGGTCAGAGAAATTGCACCCCATAGCCACCTTCCAATCCTCAACTAGGTCCCTAGAGATAGTCAATGTGATGTCTATTACCGAATTCCTATCCTTAGTCCGGAACGTAGGGGTATTACCCTTATTACAGATTAAAAGATCATTCGTAATAATGAAATCAAATGTTGACTCACCTCTCTTATTGGTATCCCTGCTACCCCATTGACTGTGGTGTGCATTAGCATCGCAACCGAGCAATAGACGTACTCTGTTTTGCTTGAAATATTTTTATAGAAAATAAAAAAACGGGTATTAGAATTTTTTCTATATAATTGGGTTTTATTTTAGCTCGGGTTTTTCTTAATATGTACGTACCGTACGCTTGCGGTTTACAAATGTAAGTAAGTTTTACAAAAAATTATGTATATTAAGAATGTGGGAAAATGTCAAAGGGTAAAAAACATAGAAAACAGCCACTGAACAATAATTAGTAGCTGTTTACACTATGCGCGTAAACATACTCCATTCCGTCTTGCGTACTCGGCTAAGGCCCACACCCTGTCATCTGGTGGTTCCAGCTCCTCATAGGGCATGTACACCGAGGCCAAGGCCAGTTTGCCGCCTCCCAATGCCTCTCCTTGAACGACCGTTAGATCACCATAACTGAAATAGTTAATAAGAATTAACTTAAGTTCATTCTTCACCAGAATACAAGTCCTCACCTTATCCTCAGTGGACGGCTTGAACAATTTGTATGCTTTGGCCCTTAAACCACAGTCCTGGTTATTATTTAGCCAAGGCTCCTGGATTAGGGCCACGTCCACATTGGTCTCACTGAGGTAGGTTATTAATTCGGTCGAGGCCGCTTCACAATGGTGCAAATTTATCTGCACCATCCGCAACCTCTTTGGCTTTGTCATTTTTCGTGTAGCGAAATTTGATGTAGCCAAGCCCAAACGTAACAACTCCCCCCCCCCCAATAAGTCCAATTTCTTAATAGATTCCCGATCCACTGCAAATCGGAAATCTTTTCCTTGGTTCTCTTTACAAGCCAATGAAAAGACAAGTTTCCATTGACTTGTATTGATCCCCCTATTCTGTCCTTCCAATATTCCCAGTATGACTTCCACCGGCTTAATGGGTGGTGGAATCCATACCGTGACTATTGGCCGCAGAGGCAATTCCGACGCTGGTATAACCTCCAATTGCGCATCTGGATAAAGGTTGCCACATCTGCCAATCGCGGCTTTCAGGAACTCAAAAGTTCCTTTATTACCGCAACCAACAGTCTTGACACTCCTTGTCCAGTCTGCACCCATGAAGGCTATTTCACCCGGCCTGTGCCTTGCCTGGAAGATTTCGTCCATAAGTCTGGATCAGCACGGTCAATGACTGCTGCTTGAAGAATGTCCGACTTGGACGAATCCTTCCCCTTTTTGAACGATGAAGGTTGATCGTCACCAGATACTACCCGCTTTACTGCTCCCTTATGAGAGTTTTTGAGCGGGCCACTTGGTGCCTTACCAACTTTCTTCGCAGATGGAATCTGATGGTCATCCCCAGACCTCACTCTTTTTATGGTCCCCTTAGGAGGACCCTTAAAAGAGTCATGCGGTGCATGAGCTGCTTTCTTGGAGGTAGAGGGTATCTCATCTTCAGGCAGAGCTCCCCTAATGAACCTCATTTGAGCTTCCTTAGCGGGGCTCGCAAGAGTTTGGTTTACCCTCTCTACTCCCTTCTTAATGTGTTTTGTCCCACTACCAATCCTAGCTGACCTATCCTTTCCCTTGAGAGAACTTACAGGACTGCTGGATGGCTTGTGAGCAACTCCATGATTGTTAGCGCCGACTTGTGGTTCTAAAGTGCTGGTAGACACGGACTCTTTACCCTTGCGAGCAATTTCCGGACCTTCCTCTACCTCCACTTTAAAACCATCGGGATAAGACATTCCCAAGATATCACCGATATCTCATCTTCAGGCAGAGCGAACATGCCTATCCCGCCCGTCTAACAGCGATGGGTCCTTCTTAGCCAACTTATTAAGTGCAGCTATGGAGGCCCTAACACCGTTCTTCGCCTTTTCGTATCTCGTTGGACTGTCGGTTGCGGCCTTCTCATCCATTGGATTTGCTACCGCTTCCTGCCGAACAATAGTTTTGGCCATAGGCCTTGACATGCCTGATGCCCCCGTCGAGCTCACCTGCTTCATACCCAGTGATGACGCAGTGACTGCAGTTCCACTCTCCTTGCCCCGATCAAGAGCAGAGACAACTGTTGTCTCATGTTCTTCATCGGATCCAAGAGACAGGTCCTCCAGTCCCTCCGTCGCACCAGATCCTACAAGGTCCTTCGCAGAGTCCAGCAGGTTGTCCTCCTCCGTCAGTTGGGGCAGTAATTGTCCGTGTTGTATGAGGATGTTCTTATGCAGTCTTAGCAAGTCAATGTCATCGTCCTCATCCCCATTCTTCCCCCCTTTCCTAACGTCGTCATTGTTTTTCCCTACCTCGACCCTATCCCTAGCTCCTGTGTCAGCGTCCGTCACTTCCACTTCCCTAACCCAATCTCCTTTGTCTTTTTCCTCCATTAACCTATTTGTTTTTATATTTGCTGCTTCTTCAATTTTGTCCCACGAGTGAGCACGTAAAAAAAGACCATCTCGTGCAGTGACGGCGTACGCGGACTAGGCTGTAATACAACTGACCCTCGCCATCAGCATCAGAGGGGAGCTGTTCTCTATTACTTTCTTTTCGCACTAACTAATCATTCAGATCCTCGGCACTGCTACCTACCACCTTGACCTTAAAAGTGTATGATACCTCTTTATTTGGTCCACGAAAAACGTATGGCACCAAGACCGTACCCAGTGCCAGAGATGTATTAATTTCGGCAGAATCACAATTTGAATACATCAATGCACCACATCCAGTCCAGCAAGCCTTCCGTTTCCAGGACTGGGTGTGATACAAAGGATGCATTAATGTCGGCAAAGTGAGAGGGCTCCAGCACCGTACATTAGTGCATCCAGTGTCTAACGCCCAATACCCCACCACCTGGTAACGCGTCCGATGGGAGTAAACAAGTAAAGACTCCACACGGATTATTTATTATTATTATTATTATTATTTTATTATTATTATTATTATTATTATGATTATTATTATTATTATTATTATTATTATTACTATTATTATTATTATTATTATTATTATTATTATTATTACTATTATTATTATTATTATTATTATTATTATTATTATTTTATTATTATTATTATTATTATTATTATTACTATTATTATTATTATTATTATTATTATTATTATTATTATTATTATTATTATTATTACTATTATTATTATTATTATTATTATTATTATTATTACTATTATTATTATTATTATTATTATTATTATTATTAATATTATTACTATTATTATTATTATTATTATTATTATTATTATTATTATTATTATTATTATTATTATTACTATTATTATTATTATTATTATTATTATTATTATTATTATTATTACTATTATTATTATTATTATTATTATTATTATTATTACTATTATTATTATTATTGTTATTGTTGTTGTTGTTGTTATTATTATTATTATTATTATTATTATTATTATTGTTATTATTATTATTGTTATTATTATTATTATTATTATTATTATTATTATTGTTTTTATTAGTATTACCATTATTATTATTATTATTATTATTATTATTATTATTATTGACTATTGACCTTTATAAAATAATTAATTGCATTGTTATGAGGATGTACTTAAAAGTATTACAACAATTAACATCTAAATAATTAAGTAAGAAAACTATTAATACCACAGTATTATGGAAAAGTTGTAAAAAAAAAACCTTTTACATACTTAAACGTTATAAGAAATTTTATAAACAACATCAACTATTAATACTCTAAGTAAAAAAGAGTCTTAGTGATTGTTTGGCAAATTTCTTATTATTTCATATGTAGACATTCTGCATTTTTCATTAAATGACAGAGTAGTTCCCTTGCAAATGAATTAAACATTTTATGGTTAAAGTTTCTATGCAATAGATCAGTTGAATATCTGGGGTGTAGGTTATGAATTATTTTCAAATTTTTTATTTTGTATTCTCCGTAATGTTTTTGTGTAAGTTTTAGCAGACTTGGAATCGGTAGATCAAAATTGGTCGAATATTAGTAGTTTTCGAAAGGGCTATAATACTACCTCGTTACTTCTTACACTTTCTGATTCTATTAGAGAGATTATCAATGTTTCTCTTGACTTGTGTAAAGCATTCAATTCGGTTAGCCATGTGACCTTGATAAATAAACTTAAAGAATATTAGTAGTTTTCGAAAGGGCTATAATACTACCTCGTTACTTCTTACTCTTTCTGATTCTATTAGAGAGATTATCAATGTTTCTCTTGACTTGTGTAAAGCATTCAATTCGGTTAGCCATGTGACCTTGATAAGTAAACTTAAAGATCTTCAAAAATTTTACTCAAATAGATATAATAGCATCATTAATGGACCCAGAATAAGGGTGTGAATATAAATTCGTTAGTTAGATACGTCCCACATGTCTGTTAACTATATTCCAAACACTGTAAAGTAGTTGAGTTTATTTAATTTGACTTTTTTTTACGGAAAAAATCGTTTATAAAAATAAATTTTAATGTTTTATTAAATAAAACATAACTGTTTAAAATTTTAAGCAAAAAATATAAAGATATGTCTCAAGAATTAAATTGTGTTGTATCAAAAATACCCATATTCAGGCCACATTGCGGGCCAGTTCGGACAGACCTGAATTGGGTTGTGATATATCGCGTGAAAGCTCTAGAGGAGTACAACTCAAAACTACACAGGGTATATCCAGTTGTTTCTCAGGAGTAATGATACGAGGTGATGAAATTTGGCAAAATTCAATAAGTCTAAGAAACAGGGGAGAGCTTTGGATAGGACTGCGAAGTGAAAGCGGTGTGAGACCACCTCTAGGCTTTTACTTCAGGTGAGTGGATTCGGGATAGAACCAATCATGCTTGGAAATGTAGAACGGACTGCAGATTATCAAGGGTCCTATGGCTCAAACTTGATAGAGCAGATACAAATCTACTTTTGGGCATGAAAAGGGAAAATCTGAAGACTATGATAGGTATTCTGACAGGTCATTGTCCCATAGGGGGAATTATAGGGAATTGGGATAGAGGTTCATCTGGTCTTTGCAGAATGTTCGAAGATAATGAGGAGCTAGAGACGGTGGAACATATCATATGTCACTGTCCATGTCTACAACTAAGTAGGCAGAAATGGTTAGGCAGTCGATTCCTTGACGAATTGGACAGTATATCGAGAATAGATCTCAATAGACTAATAGGATTCGTCATGGGGATAGGCTGGCTAAGAGGTGGTCGTTGGCTTAAAGCGAGCGATTTGGGGCGGTAGTACTTTTCCTTTCCAGATTCTTTCTATTCTTTTCTATACTTTTCTTGGTCTCAGCTTTTTCTCTATCATTTTCCTTCCTGCTCTTTTCTATATCTCGTCTGTAGTTTCTTTCTATATTCTTTACGAAGAGACTCATAATGGACCTCTTGGTCTCCGAGTGGATGCACAAGCACTCTTCTGAGTGCTGTGCAACCCTTCTCTACCTACCTAACTACCTAAGAAACAGGGGGCCATATTTTGATTTTGGCCATACCTGAATGGGGTTATGGTACATCAGATTAAAGGTCTGTTGGAGTAGAACCCAAAACTGTTCACTTATTTACAAGGTAAGATACTACGAGGGTCGGAACTTTGCGCAAATTCTTATAAATTCACACCTGAATGGGGGGCTTTTTGGACAGACCTGAATGGGGTTGTGATACATCGAATGAAAGCTCTAAGTTAGTAGATTTTAAAACTATGTAGGGTATACCAGTTGTTTCTCAGGAGACATGCTACGAGGGGTGGAATATAATTATTCATATTTCAGATATATATATATCATATTGTGTGTGGGGGGGTGATTTATGAGAGACCTGATTGGGGTTGTGATACATCGGATGAAAGCTCTAAGGGAGTAGATCTCAGAACTATATAGGGTATATCCATCTGTTTCTGCGGAGACATGCTACGAGGGGCTGAATACACTTATTCATATTTCAGACATATGTATTCCATGTTGTGGGGGGGGGGCATTTACGACAGACCTGAATGGGATTGTGATACATCGGATGAAAGCTCTAAGGGAGTAGATTTCAAAACTATATAGGGTATACCCAGTTGTTTCTCAGGGAACATGCTACGAGGAGTGGAATATAATATCAATATTTTTCAATGATATATATTTCAAGTTGTGGGAGGGCCATTTCGAGCAGACCTGAATGGGGTTGTGATACATCGGATGAAAGCTCTAAGGGAATAGATTTTAAAACTATATAGGGTATACCCAGTTTTTTCTCAGGAGACATGCTACGAGGGGTGGAATATAATTATTCATATTTCAGACATATATTCCATGTTGTGGGGGGGGGCATTTATGACAGACCTGAATGGAGTTGTGATACATCGGATGAAAGCTCTAAGGGAGTAGATTTCAAAACTATATAGGGTATACACAGTTGTTTCTCAGGAGACATGGTACGAGGGGTGGAATATAATTATTCATATTTCAGAGATATATATTCCAAGTTGTGGGAAGGCCATTTCGGACAGACCTGAATGGGGTTGTGATACATCGGATGAAAGCTCTAAGGCAGTAGATTTGAAACCTATATAGGGAATACCCAGTTGTTTCTCAGGGAACATGCTACGAGGTTTGGAATACAATGCCATAGTTGTTTAATAATTTATATTCTAAGTTGTGGTAGGGCCATTTAGGACAGTCCTGAATCTTTAGATTTATGATTTATGATATATCAGATGAAAGCTATAAGGAAGCAAATCTCCAAAACTATATACGTTTCTATGAATACGTGATACGAAAGTTCGTTCATAATATTATATACATGTATCATTCATCCCTCAAGACTTTTTTAAAAAATGACAATTTCTTTCTAAAGGTCATCAGATTTTGTTCACTATTTTCTTTCTCATTATTATTTTTGCTAATTTACTGAAAATCACAATTTTTTATGATATAAATTTATATGAATGTTAGAAAAATCTGACAAATTACTGAAATTAAACTACAATGTAAAGGAATTTTAGTGATTATCGGCTGTAATGAAGACCAAGTGAGACTTTAAACTACAAAAGTAAATAGTTAGTTAAAAACGCTTACAGCTTTACTATGCATTTAGGTGATCTGCTATTTTCAATATTTTTGTTTAGAGCACACAGAAAAAAGTATATAAATCTAAAAATTGTGTTCAATTAAAAAAAAAAAAAATTTAAAATTTTGTTTATAGAAATTATTAAATTTTATATAATTGTGCGATAATTTTAGGAATTTTGAAAACTTTTTGAAAAAATTTTATTTCATGCTAAATGCTTTGTTATACCTAGGATTAGGTGTAGCTGTTTTGAGAGATCTTTTGTTGAGAGTTGCATGATATTGGAATTATTTACCAGTAGAACTACGTTTATTTTCACTTTCTAATATTGCATTCCGTTTAAAACTGTTGGCGCATTTCTCTTCTCTCTAATGGCGATTTTTACATATTTTTTGATATAAATTGGTTATTGACATTTGTTCACTTATGCCATGTAACTTTTTTAATCACATACTATTTCTTACTATTGTTTTTGATAATAAAGATAGATAGATAGAGAAGGTTGACGTGAGTCCCTTCATTGAAAAGCTATAGAATATAGAATGTAAAATACAGAAAATAGGAAAATAGGATTAGAAAAGAAAAGGATAGGAATTAAAAACAGGAATCATATAAGAGGATTAGCAGTGTTGCCAATCCCCCTAGGGGTATACCCCTGATTCTCCCTTAAACAGTTAATTCCCATGACGAAGCCTATGACATCTACAAGCTCCACGTCCCGAACGTCACTTAGCCCGCCGAGGAATTGGCTGCCCAGCCAATGCTGCAATCGTGAACAATGGCACATAATGAGCTCAATAGACTCGGTCTCGTCGACGTCTCCATACATTCCACAAAAATCGGAATTACTAGCGTCCTATCTAGACTTCATATGGCCCCTATCATGATTCTTAAGCTCCTCCTACTCAAGCCCAGAAGAGTTCATCTCTTACCCGTTGAAGAGTTTGTGAAGGGTATGGCAGCAAGGGGTCTGCTGAGACTTAAGGAATTAGGACTATTAGGTTCATCAAGAGCAGGTCATTCCAGGATCAGTTATGGTGAGGGCATCAGATTACATGGCCGCTGAATCAGACTTTGGGGTAAATCCTGTTATGGTGCTATCTGATAGGGAGATATGGTCCGGCACTGAGAGACAGTATGAAGGTTGTGCAGTGTTCACGGACGGATCGAAGATGGACATAGGTACCGGTGCGGGAGTCTATATTATGGGCACGGATCTGAAAGGCTCTTTTAGACTCGCTAATGGGTGCAGCGTTTTTCAGGCTGAGATTCTCGGCATCTTGAAAGCCACAGAATTAATCAGGCAGCACGTTGTGAGAGGTACTGTTACTCTCTATGTGGACAGTCAGGCGGCTCTGAAGGCCTTGGGGACACATCTGGTGAACAATGATTGTTGAAATTGAAAAGTAATAAGAATAAATTGTAATAAATCTTTTTATAAATTGAAATATTTCTATACTGCATTTTTTCTTTATTAAAAATACAAATTTCACCAATGAAAAAATTTTCTTTTGTTTGTAAACAATCCAATACATGAAAATATAAAAAATTGATATTTCAGTCTTAGGCCCTTTATTATAGCTATTCAATAACTAAAGTTAGAATGTGATCGGATACATTAACTGTTTTTGGTTATTATAAGTACAAGTTATGCCAAAAGTGACAGATAATCTAAAGGACAGAACATCTGACCATTAACTTTTATCGCATGGTTTATACATTTCGAGCTGCCATATTTTCTGCTTTATAGAAATAAATAAAAACATATATATTCCGGTGTAGTTTTTGGTATTTTGTTTCTGCTTATTTTTATTCCAGCGTATACTTTTATTTTCTTTTAAATCATTTAATTTAAAAATTTCCTTATTTTTTATATCTTTTTGTATTGCCGTTATTGGACGTTACAGCCCGTCTGACGTAACATAATATGTAAGATTTCCAAAATACACATGCACACACACAAACAAACTTTCGTATATGTGGATTTTTTGACCGTTCACCTTATAAGATGGTTGTGTTAAGAAATCTCGTCACAACAGTCTCTAATACATCTTATAACACTAATATTTGAATCTACACGTTAAATAATTTTCTCAAAGACGGGCTGTTAAGATTTAACGTAATATAAACAAAATAGAGAGTAACTACGCATTATGTCACATATTAAGACAGCTTTATTATCAGGTGTAGTTTTTTGTTAGTTTTACATAGTGTCTGCAGTGGAAAATTTTTTATCAAGACAAACGTCAAACTTACCGCGAATTTGTGGAAGGTGGCAACAATATGGCGTATTCATTATTGTGTTTTATATATGCAGTTTGACAACTGTAACAACCAAAATAGTAATCAGCTGTTTAATAAAGTTTACCTTGTATATATTCGCACTGATTTTGACGTTTGTTTTGATAAAAATTTGCCTAATGTAGACACTAGGTTACACAGACGATAAGATAACAAACCAAGGCGAATTCAAACAGGTTCTCCAGATGCAACTGACTTGGGCTACATCTTGAAATTCCAAGATAAAGTAATCTAAGAATAATAATCAGTGTTTGATTAATAAACAACTTTTCAATATAACACAAGCTTCAATTAAAAAAGTTATCGAAATGATAACTTACGCTAATTCCATAAATAAGAATATAAACACAGAGGAAACTTGGAAATTGTTATATCAAATAAAGTATTATTACGAAAGGAGCAAATTTCTGAATAAGAGCATCTCATATGTCAAAAACTGAAATTATAAACACCTACTGATTTGACGTGAGATATAGTATATCATATTAGAAGAGGACTCACTTCCATACTAAAATATAATAGAAGTTGTTGAACACATCAAACCGACCATATTCACCAACGGAACTTTACTACTTTATGTAGTTTCTGCTCTAAAGGTGATATCAACAAATTATGAGTTAATCCTTGCAAGAGCTGCCGTAACAAAGAAGAAACAAGTGGATCTTCAACATAAACAATTTATGATAAATAATAATATGTTTAAAGGTTATGTGACTTTACGTGAAAGTAATAGGACTTGACACTTTTTTTACCGTTTTGGATTTTTTATGAATTAAAAATAAAAAAAATCAATTTTTTAGGCAAAAAATAGTTTTTTTTTTCATACATTTATTTATAACTGCGAAACTGTTGCTTATGTAGCGAAACGTTGTATGAACAGATTAAAGGAATTGTAATTCCTAATTTTTTTAAATTTGTTTCAGCAAAATCGGACTGGTGGTTCTCGAGTTATGTCAAAAAAAAAGACCACCAAAGGTCACAATTTCCCCTATATGATAGTTACTAACTTCAAATCGATATATCTTGATTCCTAGACGTGACCCAGCGAAACGCCGGGACACGTATAACTTCTTTTTTACCGATATAACTTTCCCCGGTAGTTTGAACCCTTCCCGATCACTGACCCCTACCATTTGTCGCACAGTGTTATTTATTACAAGAGCTTTTGTTCGCACTGGGTGGCTTCGTAACACATAATGATTTAAGTGAGTAAAGACGTGATGACTCATAATCTTCATCAACTTAATCGTGTGTGATTCTTGTTCTGGTGCATTGTATGATCGTTCTTGTTGGTGAAATAAATGCACTACCGCCTGTACGTCATCGTTGGAAATGACATCATGTTATTCGCCATATTTATTTGTCATCAATTTAATATTAATTTAGTTAGAAGAAGAGGAAAATAAAACTGATTTTTTTAAAGGAAACCAGAAATAAAAAGTAATATTTATGAATTACTTAAAAAAAAGTGACCGTCACAAAGCTAACTCTTTTCGTGCAATCCGCGGAGCGAGAAGATTTTGAACACGGTATATATGAATAGTGTGTAAAAAAATAATAATAATAATAAAACCTGATTTTCGATATCCGCGTTTCCACCTTTCTTTAATAAAAAGAAATTTCTAAAACAAAAAATGTAATAAATAATTTTGTGAACTAACAACCATTTAGTGTCCAAATATTTTAGTTTGTAATGAAAAAGTGTTCCCATTTTTAAGATTATATGATTTCTTATTCCTCAAATATTCACCATAAAGTTTTTCGCTTATTTTTATATGTATCAATTGTATTTGGGGTGCTTTAGGTAGTATTAATATGTCTCCTTCTTCAGATGATTTTAATTTTCGGAATATTTCATACCCATCAGTATGAATAACCATATTATAACCAGTTAGTGCAAAATAGGGTGTAACACCAGTAGATGAGTGGGCAGTAGATCTTAGGAAACATTCTATTTTTGTCCCACTTCGTTTGATCTTTGTCAAGAAAACTCCTAGTCGAACTAAGTATTGTCTGGTTCACTCTTTCACTCGCATTGGATTGTGGTGTATAAATGAGATTGCGAAGATGTTTGACTCCAAATAGATCCAAAAAGTCTTTAAAGGTTTCAGATGTAAATTGTTTGCATTGTCAGAGTGTACTATTTCAGGCACTCCAAACTTGTAAAAAACCTCATCTCTTAAGAATTTTATTGTAACTTTTGTAGTAGCTTTTGACAGAGCTTTCAATGAGATGAATTAGGTTTTGTGGTCTAACACAATCAAAATAAATGTATTGCTTGATTTCGTCCTCGTATATGGTCCTAAGAAGTCTTTATATATCTTCTTCTGAAAAGGTCTTTGGGTTTGAACTTCTTTTCCCATAGGTGGTCGTAAAAGTTGCTTCGGGTGTTTAATTTCTTTACAAATGTCACAATTTTTAATTTGTAATATTTTTCACAATAGACGGCCAATAAAAGCAATTCCTAGATGTGCAGTATTATTAATATATACTTTTTCTATTATATTATTAGTTAATTCTGATGGTACCCAAATTTTCCAACACTCGTCTTCTCTATCTATATCATTTCGATTGAACTTTCTTATACACAATGCCCTCGTCAACTTTCAAATCTGGTAGTCTGTCTTTATTTTGTTCTACGGTGCCAATTAGGGATAAGTATTCTGTATTTTTTAAAACTTCTGAATTAAAGTCTATCATGGAACTGTTAATTGAAATTTCTTCTATATCTAGTCTTGACAACATAGCGGGCACAACATTTTTAGTTGTTTTAGTTGTTTTCGATGTTAAACTTGAAACTTTGGTGCTTCGAGCTCCAACGGATTAATCTTCCGTTAAGGTCCTGTTGACGCATTAGCCCTTTCAGAGTTGAGTGGTCATTAACTCAATATAATGACGGAATTTTTCTATGGCTAACACCACCGCGAGACATTTTACTTCTCAGTCGTAGAATAGTTTTTTTTTTCTATTGGATGTTCACCATTTTTCTGAAACAGTACTGCTCCTATATAGGGCACGGACTATAGATGACCAAGTTGAACTGATAGATCAGTGGATGTGTTCAGCTAACGACACCTTGCTTGGCCGATGTCGAAAGACTAGGCCCGGCAGGGTTAGTTGGTGGACCCGTGAGCTTGATGTGATGCGAAGGTCTGTCAGGCATCTCCGAATTCGTTTCCAGAGGGCCAGGCGCACCGGCGGGGATGATCTTGCCCAGCGTGAAGCTGACTATCGGTCTGGCTTGAGGACGTACAAGGACAGAATTGTTAGGGTTAAAGAGGACGATTGGAGGAGTTTCGTACGGGACAATAGAGATGACCCCTGGGGTGCGGTTTATCGTATCTGCAGGGGTAGGAATAATAGGCAGGCAGACATAGCATCTCTCCAGGTTGGTGATGTTATATTATCGACTTGGAGAGAATGTACTGACGAACTGTTGGGGGTTTTCTTTCCTGGTACGGAGGCGGTCGACTACTCTCCTCCCATTAGGGAGATGGTCGGCCCTCCAAACCTAGATAGATCGGAAATTGCGGACAGTATTTGCCGGGTCAAGAGCAGAAAGTCTCCGGGTTTGGATGGTATGACTGGAGAGATGTGTAAAAGCATCTGGAAGGCCATACCGGAGTACTTGGAGGCAATCTTTGGGAAGTGTCTTAGCGGGGGTTATTTCCCTAGGGCTTGGAAATGTGCTCGTGTTGTCGTGCTCCTGAAGTCTCCTGATAGTGTGAGGAGTAATCCTCGCTCTTATCGGGGCATCAGTCTCCTTCCGGTGCTTGGAAAAGTGCTGGAAAGGGTTATGGTGACACGATTGAAGGAGGGCGCCAATGAGGGTACTTCCGAGTTCCAATTTGGCTTTAGGGAAGGTAGAAGCGTTAAGGATGCATGGATACACGTTAGGAGAAGTGTTAGCGACTCGTCTGCCAAATATGTCTTAGGCATATTTGTGGACTTTAAGGGTGCGTTTGACTATCTTTCGTGGGATAGCGTTCTTCGCAGGTTAGACGAAGTGGGCTGCCGGGAGTTAGCTCTATGGGGGAGCTACTTCTGCGGCAGGAAGGCTTTCGTGGTAGGTGCCAGCGACACGGCTTGGAGGGATGTCGCTCGGGGCTGTCCGCAGGGGTCCATCTGTGGTCCATTTATATGGAACATTATGATGGATCCTCTGTTGAGGCGCCTTGGCCGTTCATACAAGTTGTGCGCGTATGCGGATGACTTACTTATCCTTGTGGAAGGCCAGTCTCGTGCTGAGCTAGAAGCTAGGGGTGAGGAGGTCATGCGTGACGTATGTGAGTGGGGCGATCGTGCAGGTGTCGAAGTGGCGATGGACAAGACCTAGATGATGTTGCTCAAGGGCAGATTATCTCGGGGTCGTCCTCCACTCATTCGAGCTGGCAGCGTTAGTCTCAGATATGCGACTCAGGTCAAGTATCTGGCAATAATGATGGGGGAGAGGATGAACTTTTTAGTTCATCTTACTCACGTTAGGGACAAGCTGACTGCTGTTGTAGGTAAAGTTAGGCGCATCCTTAGAAGTGACTGGGGCCAGTGCAGTCCGTACTGTGTATGAGGGACTTTTCGTCGTTTGCGCGGCGTTCGGTTCTCCTGTGTGGTATGAGACTGTCATGTCTGTTGCTGGTAGGAACAAGGTCTTGTCGTGCCAGAGGGTCGCTATGTTAGGGTGTATGCCGGTTTGCCGGACAGTCTCGACTGACGCTCTGCAGGTCCTGTTAGGTGTAGCACCCCTTGACTTGGAGGTAATACGTCGTGGTATTATATTCAAGATCAAGAAGGGACTACCACTTCTTGCTCATGATTGGGTTTCTGCTGCTGATCTGGTGAATGGGGAAGTTAGGCAAAATAAGGCACTCCTAGATGAGTGTCTTGTTTCTAGGTGGAGGACGCGGTGGACGGACAGCGACAAAGGGAGGGTAACGTATGAATTTATACGGGACGCGGACTTTGTACGTGAACGCCCGGACTTTGGTTTTGGCCTGAGTCTTGGATTTTTACTGACGGGACATGGCTCACTCAATGCATTTTTGCATAAGAGAGGTCTGTCCGACACTCCGGGCTGTGGGTGCGGGAGGGGACAGGAAGATTCGTGGCACGTAATTCTTACGTGCCCGTACTATGATGACATTAGGGATTTAGGTGGTATGGGTATTACTCATACTGGGGCGGGATGGGATTATAATAGGGCCTTAGAGGACAGTAGGACTTTAGCGAGGTTGGGTGCGTTTGCGCGCGAAGTATTTGCTAGGAGAAGTAGAGGACTTAGCGGAGGTGGCTCTCTGCAGAGCCATTCTTAGTTGTTGGACTCCGATGTCGCCGATGTTGCCTCTTCTGCGATTAATGTCTGTCCCAGCTGTTGCGGTTGTTCCTGCCGATCCCGGTTGCTGATGTGCGGTTGCTGTAGCTTCTGTAGGCCTTGCCTAGTTCTTTATCGACGTTGCTGGTTGTGTTTGTCCTGTGCGCTTCACTTGAGTTGTACTCCCTTCTGGAGTACTGGGGTCATCCGTGAGGGTGGCCTAGTCTAGTGTTGTCATTGTCGTCTCTCGTTCGTATCGTCCCTTGCTGGTGCCACACCATGTGGCCAATGAGTCGCACGTGAGGGCGATTGATAAATGTCAGTGTGTCCTTTGTGTGTGTTCACCAGTCCCGAACTATTTGGAGTTCAACTGGTAGTAGTCAATTTTGGCTACGAAGTCCGACCGGTGACTTAATACTGGTACCACGGGTGTCAGGAGCCCCTGGAACTTGGTTCCAGCCTGACAGTTGGAGTGGCCCCCTGGGGAGCTTTTCGTGGTGGCTGTGGTTTAGACCTAAATCGCGGGTAGAGCGTGAGCTTAGTGTGGAGTTGCATTGCAACCGGGTGCCGTGACCCATAAATCGGAAGGAGTTTTAGATGGGCTCCGCTCCTGACCAAGGGGGAAGGCATGTCCAAATACATGTCCAAATACATGTCTTCAAATTGGTACTCAGGTGTAGCAGTTTGTTGCATCTGGGGGCGTTGGTGGGCGCATTGTACTCACCCGGTGTTAAGACCACCGTGGGGTTGGGCCGTCAGGCAGGTACCCACGTAAATCTTGAACACATCTGCTCCTATAGCAACTTAGAGGCATCACATTAGACGTTGAACTGTTTTTAATAGTCGGGACTCGACAGTATAGGGCTAGAAACTATTCTGTATTTTATTTCTTCAAAAGATTTTAAAGCTTTGGGTGTTAGCTGGAATTTAGGTGATTTTTTAAGAGTGTCTCTTAGAGAGGCCGTCAATGCAAGAAAAGTTGTAAATAAAACGACGATACCATCCTACAGTACCTAAAAATTTTTCACCTCTTTCTGATTCTTAGGTGGTTTTATATCTATTATCGCTTTAGCTTTTCCTTTGTCTGGTTTCAAATTGGACTTTTGCATGTTTATAGTAAGACCTGTTTTTGTCAAATTTTGTCCAACTATCCACATGATCATCAAAATTGGAGGAAGCTATCAACAGGTCATCGATATATATGAACACTCGGTCTTTCAGCTCAGATGGCACCGTCCAGAAGGATTTGACAAAAAGCTTCCTTTAGGTCGATTGCTGAGATAAATTTGAGTCTCACCTAGCCTAGCTAATAAGCCATCGATATTAGGCAGAGCATCTGTACCTTATTCAGCACCCAAGCATTGAGACATAGCCTATTTTTATTCGCTTTTATCACCAAAGTAGTTCTATTATTCGACTCTGAACTTGTGGTAACTTCTATAACGTCTACCCTAGCATACTATCAAGTTCGGAAAAAATTAGTTTTTGTACGGCTGGGCTAACTGGGCTGACGGCTGGTAAACTGAGTATAACATTGGAGGGATTGTTTTGCACTTTCTAGAATTCAACTTTGATATGGTGTTAATTTATTCATTTTTTACTTTTTCGGAATCAGTTTGTGAAATTTCTTCTGTCACATCATTATCTAAACAAATTTTTAATCCTAATTTTTTCCAAAAATCTTGACCTAGAATAAGTTTTTATTTTAAATTTGGTACTAGATATAAAATAGTTTCTATTGATTTCTTTCCAAAATTTACTTTTGCTCGAATTTTGCCTAAAATTAGATGTTGCTGTTCTCACGGAGGATTTCACGTCCATTTTCTTAACATTTTCCAAGCAATTTATACACAGACATCTTACGGAAGCTCCATTGTCTAAGAGACCTTGGTATTTCAAACCGTTAATTTCAATTGTCATATATGGTAGAATGTCTTCTTTCATTGTTGACGCAATAAGTTTCTTATGAAATGTCTTTCTCTCGTTTTCTTTATCTCTTTAATAACGATGGGTTCGAAATCTGCAAAAATCTCAGATCTTTTTCTCATAGAATTTTCTAGGCGTTCTTCGTACGAAAGATTTGAGTTAAAACCTAATTTAATATCTATTTTTGGATCCACTACTGGACATTTATCTAGAAAATTGTTATTTTTACTAATTGCTTTATTAGTTTTATAGACTTCTCTATTGTCATTGACTACTATTGCTTTCTCACAGTTTTTTTGTTATGTTGCTTCTGGGTTTATTTCTACATGATCCATTTTACTGGGAAGCATTCCGGCTTGAACACGTAGGCCCTGTTTTGATCGACTACGTATTTCCTACCCACCTTGGGTATGTGGGACTAGTTACTCCATCGAACGCACACCTATAGCAAAATACATTTTTCCGAACTACGGGGCATTCAGTAAACGAATGCCCGGGGCCTTGTAGTTCCAGCCAATAAGTTTTTGTGCCGAAAGGCTAAGAGAAAGACCTTAGTGAGATAAGTCAATAGAATAAAAAGAAAAATGTGTAACCTATAATCTATCATTCAAAAACGGCAACCCCTTAGCCACTTTATCCCCATTATGAACCCAATAAGGTTACTAAGTCCTTTGCCACATGCTACACGAACAATAGGAAGTTACAGCTCTAGTTCATGTAGCATGTGGCTTCCAAACCACTTCAGTCTACTACGTTGAAGCCCTACACAATGACAGAGTATATGCTCTATTGTCTTTAGCTCCTTCATATCATCGCACATCCTATAGAAGTCTGACGTGCCAATGTACCACTTACTCGCCATATTCCCTATTGCGAAGTGACCAGTAATCATAAATACAACGACTCTAAGATTCCCACGACTCATGCCCAGAAGATGTTTCGAATCTGCTAGTTTAAGACTAGGCCATAATGCTCTAGACAACTTTGCAGCCCGTTCTATTCCTCCATGCATAATATGACCTAATTAAAATCTTAACCGATGACTTCATAAAAGATCTGTCCAGCTCATCAGCTATTTCGTTACCGAGAATGTCTCAGTGACCAGGAACCCAACAGAGTCTTAACCTATAGGAATCCATTAGCCTTCACAATTTTTTTCTGCATTCAAACACTAATCTGGACCTAACCTGTCATTGCCAATAGTGCTGCCTATCCACATAGATAGTTACCTCAGTGTCCCTTCTAACGTCTCCTCCAGAAATCCTAAGGCCTTGAAAATACCTAGAATTTCTGCATGAAAAGCGCTGCAACAATCAGACAATCTGAAAGACCGTATGATATCTGTTCCCGCCCCTGTACCTACTTCCATCTTCAATGGAGAATCTCCGCTCCAGCCCAAAGGTGCCTACTAGGGGTTTCAATAACGGGAGTAGCCTCGATGTCAGTTATAGTGCCGACATAATCCGTTTGGGCGACCAAAGATGTCCGTTCATCAAATTCGACTTCGTCAAGTATGCTTGCTTACCCCCTGTGAAGTTCCCTATTAATCTTAATTCCATCAGTCTAGATAAGCTCCGTACAGCCATTTATCTCACGAACTCCTCAATTGGAAGAAGGTGGAGAATGGTGTCCAGTGCTGCCTGAGGTGTACTTCTCACGGCACATGCAATGCCAATTGAAGCACATATCTGAACTATGGAGAGAAAGTTCCTATACATTCCTTTTCGTAATGCCTCCCACCAGACCGAACATCCATAAGTGAGCATAGGTCTCACAATATACAACTGTCAACTTGAGACCAGTTCTTCCCTATAGAGTTTCTGCATGCGTAGTAGGTATTAAGCCCCTTCCTGGCCCTTTCGTGAGTATTTATCCTACAACACAATTTACTGTCCAAGTAAATACCCAGGTACTTGGCCTCCCTTGACTGAGTTCTGTCCCATTCAATACTGATAGACTAAATGCCTCAACCTTATATCTCCTGGAAAACAGATATAATTCAGCCTTTTCAGGGTTGACCCTCAATCCATTACTGTTGGCCTAAAATGGGAATATATCTCACCTTGATACATTCCCTAAATACCTCCACGAGTAGTGAGATGGCATAGATGACATTCTATAACATGGCCGGAAAAATGCCATCTGGGCCCTGTGACTTGTATTTCCCAAATGAGTTTACCGCCCATCTTACCTTATCTCCAGTGATTATCTTCTCTATCGCATCGTTATCACCCTCTTCTGATCTGGACTGTAGGTTATCACTGACATTACCTGCCCTCCCATCAGATCCTATATCCTTACAGCAGGGAAGTGAGTCTCCATCAGTAAGCTGAGGGACTCCGAGCCAGACTCTGTCCACGAGTGGTCCGCACGTTGTATGAATCCAGGTGATACAGGGTTCTTGAATAATACCCATCTAAATATAGACAACTCGTTAACAGGGTCCACGGATTCACTAAAATACTTCCATCATGTCCGTTTCATCCGTCTTATGTCCCTCTTATACTTAATGAAGCTTTCCCTATAACTATTCCAATCAGCCTCACTCCTCGTTAGCTTGGCTCTGTTAAACAACTGAGCTCAAAGCTATTCTTAAATACATCCATGAAATTATTCACGACTTACACGACACCCTTAACTGAATTTCTCCAGCCCTCGGTATCTCACAAATCCCTATCAACTAACTCACAGAATAACTTCCAATCCATACTTCTGGAGTTCTTATAGGGTTTCCTTTTGGTTTTACGAAGTCAAGACAAAAGGATATCATGCTATGGTCCTTAACATATTCATCTCTCTGGTTCACTAGCGTTACATCTATAACTGTTTCCCTATCTTTCGTTCTGAATGAGGAATCATTACCTCTATTACAGATATGAAAATTATAACTAGTTATAAATTCAAATACTAACTCACCTCTTTTGTTGATGTCCCTGCTTCCAAATTGGTAGTGGTGAGCATTCGCATCACATCCCAAAGCCATGTACGTTCCTCTCCTCCTGCTGTGCTCCGCCAAATGCTGCAGAGCGATGCCCGGTGGATCGGCCGCCTCGTATGGCACGCACACTGATGCCAGTATAAGCCTACTGCCTCCAGTGGCTTCCCATTGGACAACTTTAAGGTCCCCGCTCCTAAAAGAATGACGAAGATTAATGTTCAAATCATTGCTAGCCAATATACATGTTTGTATCTTCTCTAATGTGGACGGTATGAACAAGTTATACCACGTGAGTCTTAAAACACATACCCTGCTTTGCCTTGGTTCTCCTTACAGGTGATGGAGATCACAATCTTCCATTGACCTGTAACAAGACTAACATTCTGGTTTTCCAAACTGTCAGAATGGTTCCAACCTCTGGAATGGGTGGAGGAAACCATGCTGTCACTATTGGATGCAGGGGCAATTCAGACGCCAGTATCACCTCAAGTTTTGCCTCCGAATAAAGCAACTGCGTTTTTGAGAAGTTGATTTCTTAATACCGCAGATGACAGTTTTGATACCCCTCATCCGGTCCGCTCATCTTTTAATGAGGTTGTCCTCAATATGTCTCCATTGCTCAACGCTGATCCTCCCATCTGGATCAGCTTTCTCAATGACAGCAGCTTGAATACAGTTCTGCAACACTGATTCCTTCGCCCTTTTTCGATGTTGAGTGCTGTTCGCTTCCTGACCCAAAAGGTTTGCAGGTTTAGCTTGTTCGCCACTACCTTTATCAACGCTCCGTCACGGATCATTGAGGATGTTGACTTTCCTCCTCTGCTTCTATGAGACACCTTTGGAGTGCTGTCCACATTCTCACACAATCCTTCAGGATAAGAAATTCCATAGAGTCATAAGCATGTCGGTGGATCCGTTCGAATCTTTTAACTTTCCTCTTGTGTTTTCTGACAAGGTACTTATCCTTGCCTGCAAGCGGCAAAAAGCCTCTCTATGCAAATAGATAAGGGATGCTATTGCGCCACCTTGAGCTTTTTCCTCGTTAGTTATCATTACTGAGTCTAGCCGTCTGAGCCATCCTCCGCTCCAACCCCGCCTCGACGCTCCGGTTCCTCTCTTGACTCTGAGAGAGAGTTGAGATCACAGAAATCTCATGCTCATCTTAAGAAAGGTAAAAGATCCCCGAGCTTCTCTATGGCACTGGTCCCAGCAAAAGAATGCCTCGAGATGCAGTAAAACTACTGTATGTAGTGGTAGCTATTATATTCTTCTGGTGAGGAATGTGTTTGAGGTTCAGCTCCAGGAGAAAACCTAGTGGACGTAAGTGATATAATTGCGTTTGCAATTGTGGGCGTGGTATTTTGCGCGGTAGAAGTTGTTGACGTTGTTATAGGTACAGAAGTGTTACTATCACTGTTTCCTGATTCCTACTTGATGATCTAAAAAATAACTTACTCATTATCGCGAGCTAACCGGATTTTTATAAAACTATGCACAAAAAAAGCTACAAGCAGTTGCCGAAAGTTTATATGATCAAGTAATAAATTAATAAAGTTTATATTTATGTTTTCAGTTTTAATAATATTTTAAATGTTTTAGTATAATTGAAAATATACATATTAATTATTAATTACATGCAAAAATAATAGAAAAATTAATGTTTTTATTGATAAATTGCTAGTTTATATATATATATTATTTTTTTCTTTATTATTTTTTTATATATAGTATATAAATTAGGTTTGAAATATTTGTAGCTTTACGTGAAACATAGAAAAAATAGTGATATAAAAATCTAATCAATTCTCTTGTTCTCCAATTATTTTAATTATCTAAACTCACTTATATTTTCTAAATTTAATTAGATTGGAAATTGTGAGCCGTGGATTATAAAGAAATGTTTTTAATTGTAATAAAAACAATCGAACCGAAACCATGTCAAAAAATGTTAATTGATTATGTATGAGATTGTGTTCAAATCTAAAACATTTAAATATTAATAAAACCTTTAACTATAATAAATTAATTTAATAATAATAATAATAATAATAATAATAATAATAATAATAATAATAGTAATAATAATAATAATAATAATAATAATAATAATAATAATAATAATAATAATAATAATAATAATAATAATAATAGTAATAATAATAATAATAATAATAATAATAATAATAATAATAATAATAATAAAATAAATTAATATAAAAGAAAATAATAATTATATTAACTAAAAATTAATAATTTATAAATAAAACAAATCAATAAAAACCAACAGATTATTTTAAAATTAATTTTTTTTATTTACCTGTATTATTTTTATTACATACCTTATTATTCTCATTAATTAATAAATTCGTTATAATTCATTTATTAATTCGCTTTTCATTTGTAAATCTATTTAATTATATTATTATGTATTTATAATTTCTAATTATATTTAATATAATTTATGGGATAATTAATATAATGTTAACACTTATTCTTAATAAAATTAATATTTGAAATTTTATAACGTTTGCTGAAAATCATGTGCTAATTTATTACTGTCGGATTGAAATGTAGCTAAGTGAAAAGAGTAAGTGGTAATACATTTTTAGGGACACTATTCAAATTCTTCTTCATACAGGCAATACAAGGATGACTAAAATAAGCCATACAGGAGTGGATAGCGGGTTTTGTTTAATGTTACCTGTATTAATTTGCTTTAACATTCGAATCAGGCACGATTATTTTGTGATGACCTCAGGTGGAAACCGAACCCAGCTATCCACCGCAAGGAAAGAGGTTTATTTTTTTCACAGAGTGAAACTAAACCTTGAATACATACACAAGTTAAATTTGGAAAATATTATTCACATCAAGAAACTGGATGGTATCTTTCAAGCCTCAATAACAATCGAAGCTACCATTTTGGTAATCTTAGCTGTAACTTCCTACTTAGTATGAAAAAAATTACCAGAACAATTGATATACCAAACTCCAAAGTTATTAATCTGATTAGAGTTAATTGAGTCACCTTTCATGCCCGTTCCAATGACTTTGACACTTGTTAATTAAAAAAAAATAACATTAAAATTTTCTGCTTATTAACGCTTTTTTTAAGCTTCGATTAAAAATTTATTTTTAAATGTATGCAACACTTTACACTTATTTTGACATATGTGACAATTATAAATTGTAGATAAAATAACAAATATAAAAACAACACACAAATTGAAAATTTGTAATGCAGCTTATGGCTGAAAAGTTCTTTTTGGAAAGAAAAAGTAAACATCTTGTGCCGTGGACGAGGTGTTGTGGGAACAAAAGTGGAACATGTCGTTCCTTTTTGATTTGGAGACTGCTGTGAGGTAAGATGTGACATATAGCCCAGCAGGAGAAAACAGAATTGGAAAGATACATTTAAGGGGGAAAAAATAAAATGTAATATCTTTTAAAAGAAAACAAAAGAAAATAAAAAGTTTATTTAAATAAAACTTAGAAACTAAAACTTGAATACAAAAAAAAAACTGAAATTAAAAAAATTAAAAATTTTGAAATTATATCTAAAAGTTGAAAAAATAAAACAACTTAAAATTTACACTAATATGCCGTTTAGATAGAGAAGGTTGTCGTGATACAAAATGTACCACATCTCCACCCAGAGACCGATCTCGGTCTACTGTGAGTCCATTCATTGAAAAGCTATGGAATACAGAAAGCAAAATATAGAAAATAGGAATAGAAGAGAAAAAAATAGGAATAAAACCGAATCAATAAGAGAATTAGCAATGCTACCAATCCCCCTAGGGTTGTACCAATGATTCTCCCTTAAATAGTCGATTCCCATGACGAAGCCTATGACGTCTACAAGCTCTACGTCCCGAACGTCACTTAGCCCGCCGAGGAATTGGTTGCCCAGCCATTTCATACTACTAATATGCCGTTTATAAAAAAATAAAAATTAATTGGTTTTTGAAAAACGAAATTTCAAAATCTACATCGTTTACATATCTTACTTCTTCACAATGTAGTTTTTGTTGACATTCACATTTCTTGGATATTTTTTATTTCCGCTCTATTTGCTATTTCTTTGATTAGATAATACATAGTTTCAATATTAAAACATATTTTAACAATTTTTAATATATTATTTATTGTAATAATTTCATAAACAAAACAAATAATTTCTATAAATTATAAATTTTATTTTTCTTTTTATGTATAAAAGCTACGGTTCTAAATAGGATGTATCATAAATAGTTATTTTTGTGGTTTTTATTTGGTTTTCAATAAAAACTAGTTAAAAATGGTTTTTGATTTCTATGGAAAAACCAAAAAATGTTTTTGTTTGGTGTAAATGGCATATAAAATCTAGAATTGGAAATTTTACTTAAAACTAAAAATTTACTTAAAACAAAATTAAAAATTAAAACATTGAAATGAACAAACAATTACAATAAAGTTAAAAATTTAAAAACTAAATAAAATTACAATTAAAACTTAAAAACTAAAACCTTAATTAAAGAAGAGCCTGAAAAGGAAAAGAAATTAAAAACCGAAAAATACAAAGTTAAAAAAGCTTATAAACTAAATAATAAATTAAAATTAAACCTGAAAAGAAATATATAAAAACAAAAAAAGGAACCTGAAAAGGAAGAATTGAATAAATAAAAAGCTGAAAATAAGAACTTAGAAATTAAGATAAAGAAATAAAAATATAAAACTAAAATTAAATGGAAATAAAAGAACCATAATAAAAAGAACAAAAACCTGATTTAAAAGAAATCGAAAATTAAAAATAAAAACATCAGCTAGCCAGCTATCTATGCAACATCCAATGAGGGATTCTAAATTCGTATTATCACCACCAGCAATAGCATCCACTATTTATCAAGGTTGAGCCCAGGCCTAGGTTCAATGTATTAGGTAAATTGCCCCAAAAGGTAGCATAGTGTGTTTTCCATACCAAAGAAAATAAATAAAATAAAAACCGAATCTTTTATACCCTTCACCACTTTACCAGCAAATAAAAAGAAACAGTAAGCTTTAAAATTTTCATATTTATACTTAAAAAAATAATACAAACATTTGTTCCACAAGCAACGCTTGCTTGAAACAAAAAACACAACAACAACTTTTAAGCATATATATTTTTTTGCTATGTATATACAAACCAACTGACTACATATACAAAAAACAACAACGGCAATAATCATTATAATACTACTGTTGTCAACTAAGCTACTTGCTGCTTGTGTGTATATCAGTGTTGCTATTTGTTTACATTTGTTACATTTTTAGTAACTTTTCAACGCTTCACGTAACATGTATATTATTTTGTTTTTAACCGCATTTTCGTAACTTTTGATCTCTTCAGTAAAATTAAGTACTATGTATAATAAATATATCATTGACGTACATAGATAATGCAAATATTTATCAACATTTGGAAGTTTTTTGCGACTTTCTCAAAAAATTTACCCTAGCACATCACTTCTGTTCAAGAGAACAAAATTTGAAATATATTCTTTTCTTGTTCGTAGCAATTTTCTTATTTTCGTGGGAGGTGAAATTACATATTCCTTTTTTTTAAAACATTTTCGATTTACAAAATTACACAAAAATTAACTTTAGCTATGTTTTCATTAAAAACATATTCTTCTCGATAACAGGAAATTAGGACTATATTCTATTTAAGTGCCGACGACTACTGTCATTGTTCTACAATATAAAAATGCAATACGTATTTTAAAATGCATATATTTAGGGAATATCTAGTCAACAAAACATATAAAATCTAATTCTAAAGCAAATTTTGGAATAAATCAAGATTCGAGCATTGTTTAAACATTTTTTTTTAACATTAATAAACTTTAGACGGTCCCAACACGACGAAGAAGTTGCTATCAAAGAAAATATTCCACCAATAATTGTGGACTCTACCCACAGTTTCGGATGATCGGTGATCGGATGAAATGGGGATAAATATACTTATAAACGAATGTCTATTGGTACGAAAATTGTATCAAACTCGTTATCGCTGTATAGTAAAGTTTTGAGTGTTCTCAAAGACAAAAAATTCCAGTATTATACGCATGAGTTAAAGGATGCAAAAACTTTTAAATTGGCTTTATTTGGACTGCCAAACTGGACACAAAGATAATTGGCGAAGAATTTGTCAGCTCGCTCAATATAAACCCGCTAAGCATTAAGGAACTAGCAACAAAAAGATCCAGTATAGAAACGCATTCTATCCTATCGAGTTTGATCGTCAACATGTTTCAAAAAAAAAGTTTATGAAAATTAGATATTTTTATAACATTTCTGTTTATCGGAGAAAATCTCCAAAGAGCAACAAAGGTCCCACACAATGCTCCAAGTATGCTATGTATGGACATGGTGCCAAAAATTGCAACAGTATCGTAGTGTGTTTGGCCAGCGCCGGAAATCACGATTATGCAGCAATCCGACATCGAGTGACATCTAGATCTAAGGCGACCAATAGTAGATCTTTCTCGTATTTTAACCAAGATAATCATGATTATCCTGATTTGATTTCCGCGCTAATGGTATTTTGTGTTCTGAGGTAGCTAAAAGCAAAAGCTTCGAAAGGAATAATAACGATGATATTTCAAATAAAAGGTTAAAGTAAATATTTTTTGATGCTGTCGATGCTTTGCAAAGAAGTACAAACTACGAGTTTTGGGTATGATGCTTCAACATGCCATGCAATTCAACCGTTAGACACAGTGTTCATGTTATACATTGGATTACCCATGGCATAACTACTGAGACAGCAGCTGGCCAGCTGGAATACATTTTACACAAAAGGAAAATCGATTTTGAGACTTTTTGAAACTATACCGCAAATTTCAACTTGGTGGCTATAAAATTTATAGAGAGGATCGATCTACTCATGGCGGAGGAGTTCTAATTGCAATTAAACCATAAAATAAAACGTACTGCTTAAAATATTTCAGTACAAGTATTGATTAATAGAAGGCCAGTTATATTCACTTCAGATTATAGTCCAGTTCATACTACCAATTTTAAAGCTGATTTTGATAAATTAACTTAATTTTCAAACTACTATTTTATTTTCGGTGATCTGAACGCCCAACAATCACATTGTATGTCAAATAATTCGGCTGGTAATGATCTCTACAACCACTGCTACTACATTTATTACCCAAATGAATACACTCGATTTGGACAAAATATTAAACCCGTTCAACCGTCTATTGTAGACATTCTTTTAACTAACTCTTGTCTCCATTTTTCAAACCTTGATACACATCCAAATATTTTACACTCGCACCATGTACCTATATCTTGTGTTATTTCTGAACAAGTTCAAAACATTACATATTCAGTTCCCTTGTATTATCGCGCAGAATGGTCAGCAATCAGAAACTGGGCGGAAAATGAAATTGTCAGAACATTGAAAATTTTTGAAAAATAAAAAAGCCCTGGAAGGAAACAAAATGTCTTTTACTGATCTTCATATAAAGGGTGAAGTTTTAAAAATTGGAACTGAAAAGGCAAACTCAATAGCAGACGTATTTGGTAATTCACAAACCATTACACATCTGTCACTAGATTTGTTAATGACCTTAACGATAAAATTCTTCATAGATCGACCGTGGAACGACCAACTCAGCTGAAGTTAAATCATTTGTGCTTTTATGGAAGAACAATAAAGCCGCTGGGGTAGATGGCACTAATATTATTATCCTTAAAACATACCCGATTACTTTTTGAAATTTCAAGTAAATTCAATTCTTGTTTAATAGAATGTTTTCCAGAATTTTTAAGAAGGCAAAAGTCATAATAATTTCCAAGCCGGGAAAGGATCCTAAACTACCTTCCAGCTATAGACCAATCAGCATACAAAGCATAAGTTTTTCAATATGTCATGATAATTTCTAAAAAAAATTTTTAGTTTTTTAGATCAACGTTCATTTGTTGTATCTACAGATAACGAGCTATCTAGTGAAAGACAAATACATAACCTGCACTGTATTTTTTATAATCTTAATTTTTACGTAATTTCATTTTCTACACCACGTACAGTTTAATTATTTATTTTTTTGACCATAAATAAAAATCACCTTACATAGTGTCTACATTACACAATTTTTTATCAAGACAAACGTCAAACTTAACGCAAATTTGAGGAAGGTGGCAACAGTTGAACAAAAACGACAATATGGCGTATTGATTATTGTTTTTTATATATGCAGTTTGGCAACAGTAACAACCAAAATAATAATCAGCTGTTTAACTAAGATTACCTTGTATATATTCGCACTGATTTTGACGTTTGTTTTGATAAAAATTTGCCTAATGTAGACGCTAGGTTACGTTACGTCACGTTCCGTTTACCTAACCTTCGAACCGAAATTAACACGTCGAAAATATTATTTACACGATATTCCACTTGCACTGTTTTTTTTTTTTTTTTTTTTTTTTTTTTTTTGCACACACGTTTTTTTATTTCTGTTACAATCCGTAATTTTGTTGCATCCTTTAATGTGATATTTTTTAATCAATTTTTTTCTTCTCGCTAGAGTTATTTTTATTTCATACAAGTAATGAAAATACTTTTAATTTTATTAATAGACCTTTTTCCATTTTGTCCATAATCAACAAAATATGCATTATTGTTGCCAGCCGTCTGAAACCAGTTGTAAACGCACCCTGTAAAGAAAAAAAAATTACAACGCATTAGTTTTTTACTAACATATTTCATTTTTGTTTATTAACCTTTAATCCATTGAAATTTCCACCATCCATTCATGAAATAAAAGAAAATATTATTTTTTATTGATATATATATATTTTAATTAATTTACCTCTTTCATAATTCTTTACCTACCCTTTGTTACCCCAAGTCTACAACTGAGATTAACACTGATATAATATGTAAGATAACGCCGGCAGACCATTTTGTTTATATTATGTTAAATCATAAATAAGGGATACACGTATTCTAATAAATCCTATACGATATCATTATTTTCAATCAGTCACATAGTAAACGTGTCCTTTTTCTTTAAGCGATTCGCACTTTCTGAGCACAAGTTTTATAAAAATATTTTTTAATATGTAAAACAAACACTAAAAGGAAACAATTTTACAAAAAGCATTGTTTTTCAGTAATTTCCAAAATACATGCACACACACAAACCAGCTTTCGTATATGTGTATTGGTTTGACAGTTCATCTTATAAGATGGTCGTGTAGAGAAATCTCATCACAACAGTCTCATAATACATCTTATAATACTAATATTTGAATCTACACGCTCTCAGAGAACGAATTTGACACTCTCTGACACAAAATAATAATAAATACACAAAATAAATAATAATATGTAAGATATTATGTTACGTCTAGACGGGCTGTTAGCAGCCACCATAATAAAAATTTTATATTTTCACGTCCCACTGATCAACATTGTTCATACAAATATGATGAGATTTTTTTCCAGCGAAAGTATAAACAGAATTATTAATTTATTTAAAATATTTTAAAGAAAGGATATGGGAGAGATCTAAGGAATTTTTGGATTTTTACATAAAATATTAGAATAATTGTTTGCATATTAGAACAAGAAATGGTCTGTTCTGATATAAAAATATATCAAGATATGCTAAAGAAATAAAAAATTACAATAAATAATGGAATTTATATCAATTACTTTGATAATACCCAACCATATATCGTTCATTTGCTGCAATGTCATAAGTAAAAGAAAACCAAATTTCGACTTAATATCAATAGTGAATATTAGCTGACAAAATCTTGTGTACGAGTTTTTTTTTTAATTTCTCGCAGGATGGCGATCAAGGCTCATTAAAATTTATTAACAACTGTTAATACTTTTTTTCACAGTATTAATATCAAAAATAATCAATTATAAGTCATCAAAAATACTTGGTTGATTTATAATTATTTGAAGTTCATAATGATGCATATATTTTTCTTTCATATTTAAATACAACATTAATGGCAAATACTGCATTAAAATAATAAAAAAAGTTTCATTTTTAACATATTTTGAAAAAATATGTTAAAAATATTAACATATTTTGAAAACAGCGGCTGCTTTTAAGCCGAGGCTACCAAATTCTCCTCGGCGGTTCGATTTATTCGGATTCAGCCCATTAAAAAATTTTTTACCCCAGGTCTACAACTGAGATTAACCTAGTGTCTACATTAGGCAAATTTATATCAAAACGAACGTCAAAATCAGTGCGAATATATACAAGGTAACCTTAGTTAAACAATTGAATATTATTTTGGTTGTTACAGTTGTCAAACTGCAATATAAACAGGGTTGCAGTTAAAAATGAAGATGACTTGCCAGATGCTATTTTTTTGAATTCACGAAATCCCAGAAAATAATTAAATTATGGGAAAATCTATAAAATTAGCAAAATATTTTCCCCTCCATTCTGTATCCATATAGGGACTACAGGAGTGATTGGGTTTGTCGTATGCACCCTGTGAGTAAAATGAAAGTAATTGCCAACGCGATATGAAAAAATGGGAAAGTGTAGGAACATATAAACAGGAGGTATAAGGAGATAATACCCAATGTAAACATATAGCTGAAAATTTTTTATAAAAATGGAGTAAGAGAACATATTGTCCAATAGCAGGTGTTGTGGGAGCGAATTTAAGGAAATTCGGTCACTTTTTAATTTTGACTAAAGAAGGTTAGTCCAGTGGCCAACGATTGCGTGAGAAAATGAAAGCAGCAACAACAATATTTTAAAATTGGCAGTCATTTTTATTTTAAGAAGAACTTTATTGTAAAGTTTAAAATTAAATTAGAAACAATCTAAAACGTTAAAAACTTACAAACACATTAAAAACTAAAAAAATTGCAAATACATTAAAAACTATAAAATTATAAACTCTTAAAAACATCACAAACACGTAAAAAAACTTAAGATGAACCAAAAATTAATACTGCCATCTACTACGAAAAGCCACTGCATCGAAAGGTCTCACCTAACGCTGGAGTTGCAGCACACACATCACCAACCCGGGGTGTGAGGTATATCGGATATAAGGTTTTGGTAGACGACCGTACAGATAGGGCGTGTTCTTTTTCTATCTGAAATTAAAATAGAGCATAAAAAGAAAACACAAAGGTTAGAATAAAGCAAATTTTATAAAAAAAAAAAATAGATGGAATAGGAAAAATATTTACTGGGTTTAGTGTAGAATCGTAAACTGTCCATTTTGGAAGAAATTTTAGGAAAAACGGACTGTTTACGATTCTACACTAAACTTGGTAAATATATTTCCGATATATATATATATAGAATAGGACAAATATTATTATATATAAGATAATGAGATAATAAGATAATGGATGGACCGTCGATATCAGGGACATTCCAGAAGGTTATTCATAAAATGTCAATATTCTTTAAAGAGAAAGCTTCCAACTTGACAGAACATCAGCTAAGATAGTCTATTTTTCTAAAATGCGGTTAGGGAACTTCCTACTAAACTCCTTCTGGCCTCAACATAAATTCTTTTAATTTAATAATTTAGGGTTATTTAGCTGGTATGAATTTTTTGTGTGTGCATTTTTCCAGCGAACAATACTAGCGCCGCCGTCTATCTGGCTACTCTAAGTGCTGGTAAACAAATAGCTGTTTTACTTATTTTTTATTTATTTATATATTTTTGTTATTCTCATTCAATAGCACGTAATTTTAAGTATTCATAACTTTTTACACGTCGGATTTTATTGATTTAAAAACCAGTATAAAGTTTATTACAATAAATATTGTAAGTGATATTGCAAAATTCAGAAATAATGTCTATGCTAAAGATTTTTAAAATAGTCGACCATTTTTAGTGAACATTATAATTTTTATAATATCAGAATGAGAAAATAACTGAAAGGGTTGATAATTTGGAAGAATGCATCCTAAAATTACATTTGCAATATGAACACAATTTTAAAGGATAATATTTTTAAATTGCAGCATTTAAAGAGAGAATCTGAATATAACTTCTAGTTGTAATTCAATTAATTATCAAATTTAAATTACATCTTTATAGATATTGATGTTTTAAGCTACAAACTTGTTGATTTTTTTGACTTCTAAAAAAAAATCGTAAATAAGTTTGCGAGTTTTTCAAAATTATATAAATAAAAATGCAAATAAATGCCTAATATTGGAAAAATCCGAAGACCTAAGGACTTATGAACGCCCAAGAGAGCGTTCTTTCATGGAACGTATTATATATATACTGTTCCTTAACGAACAACCTTTGCGTTGGGCGTCATCTATGTTGCACGCTGGTTCATTTTAACAAGGTTATTAATACAAGAATAAAATTATCAATTGTTACATGGTTTCCAAATAAACATGATTTTCCTGGCTAGCCTCCTTCAAGTGTAAGTTTCTTGACCCTTATTTTCTGTGTGCAAATACAAAACTATACTCTACATGGCATTCTAAAACTAAAGTATTGACAAAATATAAATAAAATGTTCTACATTAAAAAAATATGGTATGCTACGGTGGAAAATGTCGTTCCTTTTTGATTTGGAGACTGCTGTGAGGTAAGATGTGGCATATAGCCCAGCAGGAGAAAACAGAATTGGAAAGATACATTTAAGGGGAAAAAAATAAAATGTAATATCTTTTAAAAGAAAACAAAAGAAAATAAAAAGTTTATTTAAATAAAACTTAGAAACTAAAACTTGAATACAAAAAAAAACTGAAATTAAAAAAATTAAAAATTTTGAAATTATATCTAAAAGTTGAAAAAATAAAACAACTTAAAATTTACACTAATATGCCGTTTAGATAGAGAAGGTTGTCGTGATACAAAATGTATCACATCTCCACCCAGAGACCGATCTCGGTCTACTGTGAGTCCATTCATTGAAAAGCTATGGAATACAGAAAGCAAAATATAGAAAATAGGAATAGAAGAGAAAAAAATAGGAATAAAACCGAATCAATAAGAGAATTAGCAATGCTACCAATCCCCCTAGGGTTGTACCAATGATTCTCCCTTAAATAGTCGATTCCCATGACGAAGCCTATGACGTCTACAAGCTCTACGTCCCGAACGTCACTTAGCCCGCCGAGGAATTGGTTGCCCAGCCATTTCATACTACTAATATGCCGTTTATAAAAAAATAAAAATTAATTGGTTTTTGAAAAACGAAATTTCAAAATCTACATCGTTTACATATCTTACTTCTTCACAATGTAGTTTTTGTTGACATTCACATTTCTTGGATATTTTTTATTTCCGCTCTATTTGCTATTTCTTTGATTAGATAATACATAGTTTCAATATTAAAACATATTTTAACAATTTTTAATATATTATTTATTGTAATAATTTCATAAACAAAACAAATAATTTCTATAAATTATAAATTTTATTTTTCTTTTTATGTATAAAAGCTACGGTTCTAAATAGGATGTATCATAAATAGTTATTTTTGTGGTTTTTATTTGGTTTTCAATAAAAACTAGTTAAAAATGGTTTTTGATTTCTATGGAAAAACCAAAAAATGTTTTTGTTTGGTGTAAATGGCATATAAAATCTAGAATTGGAAATTTTACTTAAAACTAAAAATTTACTTAAAACAAAATTAAAAATTAAAACATTGAAATGAACAAACAATTACAATAAAGTTAAAAATTTAAAAACTAAATAAAATTACAATTAAAACTTAAAAACTAAAACCTTAATTAAAGAAGAGCCTGAAAAGAAAAAGAAATTAAAAACCGAAAAATACAAAGTTAAAAAAGCTTATAAACTAAATAATAAATTAAAATTAAACCTGAAAAGAACTATATAAAAACAAAAAAAGGAACCTGAAAAGGAAGAATTGAATAAACAAAGAGCTGAAAATAAGAACTTAGAAATTAAGATAAAGAAATAAAAATATAAAACTAAAATTAAATGGAAATAAAAGAACCATAATAAAAAGAACAAAAACCTGATTTAAAAGAAATCGAAAATTAAAAATAAAAACATCAGCTAGCCAGCTATCTATGCAACATCCAATGAGGGATTCTAAATTCGTATTATCACCACCAGCAATAGCATCCACTATTCACTCGAGGCGCCACGTATTCTGCCATAAGACATTTGTAAGATGTAAGGTACGCATTTATCAAGGTTGAGCCCAGGCCTAGGTTCAATGTATTAGGTAAATTACCCCAAAAGGTAGCATAGTGTGTTTTCCATACCAAAGAAAATAAATAAAATAAAAACCGAATCTTTTATACCCTTCACCACTTTACCAGCAAATAAAAAGAAACAGTAAGCCTTAAAATTTTCATATTTATACTTAAAAAAATAATACAAACATTTGTTCCACAAGCAACGCTTGCTTGAAACAAAAAACACAACAACAACTTTTAAGCATATATATTTTTTTGCTATTTATATACAAACCAACTGACTACATATACAAAAAACAACAACGGCAATAATCATTATAATACTACTGTTGTCAACTAAGCTACTTGCTGCTTGTGTGTATATCAGTGTTGCTATTTGTTTACATTTGTTACATTTTTAGTAACTTTTCAACGCTTCACGTAACATGTATATTATTTTGTTTTTAACCGCATTTTCGTAACTTTTGATCTCTTCAGTAAAATTAAGTACTATGTATAATAAATATATCATTGACGTACATAGATAATGCAAATATTTATCAACATTTGGAAGTTTTTTGCGACTTTCTCAAAAAATTTACCCTAGCACATCACTTCTGTTCAAGAGAACAAAATTTGAAATATATTCTTTTCTTGTTCGTAGCAATTTTCTTATTTTCGTGGGAGGTGAAATTACATATTCCTTTTTTTTTAAACATTTTCGATTTACAAAATTACACAAAAATTAACTTTAGCTATGTTTTCATTAAAAACATATTCTTCTCGATAACAGGAAATTAGGACTATATCCTATTTAAGTGCCGACGACTATTGTCATTGTTCTACAATATAAAAATGCAATACGTATTTTAAAATGCATATATTTAGGGAATATCTAGTCAACAAAACATATAAAATCTAATTCTAAAGCAAATTTTGGAATAAATCAAGATTCGAGCATTGTTTAAAAATTTTTTTTTAACATTAATAAACTTTAGACGGTCCCAACACGACGAAGAAGTTGCTATCAAAGAAAATATTCCACCAATAATTGTGGACTCTACCCACAGTTTCGGATGATCGGTGATCGGATGAAATGGGGATAAATATACTTATAAACGAATGTCTATTGGTACGAAAATTGTATCAAACTCGTTATCGCTGTATAGTAAAGTTTTGAGTGTTCTCAAAGACAAAAAATTCCAGTATTATACGCATGAGTTAAAGGATGCAAAAACTTTTAAATTGGCTTTATTTGGACTGCCAAACTGGACACAAAGATAATTGGCGAAGAATTTGTCAGCTCGCTCAATATAAACCCGCTAAGCATTAAGGAACTAGCAACAAAAAGATCCAGTATAGAAGACGCATTCTATCCTATCGAGTTTGATCGTCAACATGTTTCAAAAAAAAAGTTTATGAAAATTAGATATTTTTATAACATTTCTGTTTATCGGAGAAAATCTCCAAAGAGCAACAAAGGTCCCACACAATGCTCCAAGTATGCTATGTATGGACATGGTGCCAAAAATTGCAACAGTATCGTAGTGTGTTTGGCCAGCGCCGGAAATCACGATTATGCAGCAATCCGACATCGAGTGACATCTAGATCTAAGGCGACCAATAGTAGATCTTTCTCGTATTTTAACCAAGATAATCATGATTATCCTGATTTGATTTCCGCGCTAATGGTATTTTGTGTTCTGAGGTAGCTAAAAGCAAAAGCTTCGAAAGGAATAATAACGATGATATTTCAAATAAAAGGTTAAAGTAAATATTTTTTGATGCTGTCGATGCTTTGCAAAGAAGTACAAACTACGAGTTTTGGGTATGATGCTTCAACATGCCATGCAATTCAACCGTTAGACACAGTGTTCATGTTATACATTGGATTACCCATGGCATAACTACTGAGACAGCAGCTGGCCATCTGGAATACATTTTACACAAAAGGAAAATCGATTTTGAGACTTTTTGAAACTATACCGCAAATTTCAACTTGGTGGCTATAAAATTTATAGAGAGGATCGATCTACTCATGGCGGAGGAGTTCTAATTGCAATTAAACCATAAAATAAAACGTACTGCTTAAAATATTTCAGTACAAGTATTGATTAATAGAAGGCCAGTTATATTCACTTCAGATTATAGTCCAGTTCATACTACCAATTTTAAAGCTGATTTTGATAAATTAACTTAATTTTCAAACTACTATTTTATTTTCGGTGATCTGAACGCCCAACAATCACATTGTATGTCAAATAATTCGGCTGGTAATGATCTCTACAACCACTGCTACTACATTTATTACCCAAATGAATACACTCGATTTGGACAAAATATTAAACCCGTTCAACCGTCTATTGTAGACATTCTTTTAACTAACTCTTGTCTCCATTTTTCAAACCTTGATACACATCCAAATATTTTACAGTCGCACCATGTACCTATATCTTGTGTTATTTCTGAACAAGTTCAAAACATTACATATTCAGTTCCCTTGTATTATCGCGCAGAATGGTCAGCAATCAGAAACTGGGCGGAAAATGAAATTGTCAGAACATTGAAAATTTTTGAAAAATAAAAAAGCCCTGGAAGGAAACAAAATGTCTTTTACTGATCTTCATATAAAGGGTGAAGTTTTAAAAATTGGAACTGAAAAGGCAAACTCAATAGCAGACGTATTTGGTAATTCACAAACCATTACACATCTGTCACTAGATTTGTTAATGACCTTAACGATAAAATTCTTCATAGATCGACCGTGGAACTGACCAACTCAGCTGAAGTTAAATCATTTGTGCTTTTATGGAAGAACAATAAAGCCGCTGGGGTAGATGGCACTAATATTATTATCCTTAAAACATACCCGATTACTTTTTGAAATTTCAAGTAAATTCAATTCTTGTTTAATAGAATGTTTTCGCAGAATTTTTAAGAAGGCAAAAGTCATAATAATTTCCAAGCCGGGAAAGGATCCTAAACTACCTTCCAGCTATAGACCAATCAGCATACAAAGCATAAGTTTTTCAATATGTCATGATAATTTCTAAAAAAAATTTTTAGTTTTTTAGATCAACGTTCATTTGTTGTATCTACAGATAACGAGCTATCTAGTGAAAGACAAATACATAACCTGCACTGTATTTTTTATAATCTTAATTTTTACGTAATTTCATTTTCTACACCACGTACAGTTTAATTATTTATTTTTTTGACCATAAATAAAAATCACCTTACATAGTGTCTACATTACACAATTTTTTATCAAGACAAACGTCAAACTTAACGCAAATTTGAGGAAGGTGGCAACAGTTGAACAAAAACGACAATATGGCGTATTGATTATTGTTTTTTATATATGCAGTTTGGCAACAGTAACAACCAAAATAATAATCAGCTGTTTAACTAAGATTACCTTGTATATATTCGCACTGATTTTGACGTTTGTTTTGATAAAAATTTGCCTAATGTAGACGCTAGGTTACGTTACGTCACGTTCCGTTTACCTAACCTTCGAACCGAAATTAACACGTCGAAAATATTATTTACACGATATTCCACTTGCACTGTTTTTTTTTTTTTTTTTTTTTTTTTGCACACGTTTTTTTATTTCTGTTACAATCCGTAATTTTGTTGCATCCTTTAATGTGATATTTTTTAATCAATTTTTTTCTTCTCGCTAGAGTTATTTTTATTTCATACAAGTAATGAAAATACTTTTAATTTTATTAATAGACCTTTTTCCATTTTGTCCATAATCAACAAAATATGCATTATTGTTGCCAGCCGTCTGAAACCAGTTGTAAACGCACCCTGTAAAGAAAAAAAAAAATACAACGCATTAGTTTTTTACTAACATATTTCATTTTTGTTTATTAACCTTTAATCCATTGAAATTTCCACCATCCATTCATGAAATAAAAGAAAATATTATTTTTTATTGATATATATATTTTAATTAATTTACCTCTTTCATAATTCTTTACCTACCCTTTGTTACCCCAAGTCTACAACTGAGATTAACACTGATATAATATGTAAGATAACGCCGGCAGACCATTTTGTTTATATTATGTTAAATCATAAATAAGGGATACACGTATTCTAATAAATCCTATACGATATCATTATTTTCAATCAGTCACATAGTAAACGTGTCCTTTTTCTTTAAGCGATTCGCACTTTCTGAGCACAAGTTTTATAAAAATATTTTTTAATATGTAAAACAAACACTAAAAGGAAACAATTTTACAAAAAGCATTGTTTTTCAGTAATTTCCAAAATACATGCACACACACAAACCAGCTTTCGTATATGTGTATTGTTTTGACAGTTCATCTTATAAGATGGTCGTGTAGAGAAATCTCATCACAACAGTCTCATAATACATCTTATAATACTAATATTTGAATCTGCACGCTCTCAGAATATTAGAATAATTGTTTGCATATTAGAACAAGAAATGGTCTGTTCTGATATAAAAATATATCAAGATATGCTAAAGAAATAAAAAATTACAATAAATAATGGAATTTATATCAATTACTTTGATAATACCCAACCACATATCGTTCATTTGCTGCAATGTCATAAGTAAAAGAAAACCAAATTTCGACTTAATATCAATAGTGAATATTAGCTGACAAAATCTTGTGTACGAGTTTTTTTTTTAATTTCTCGCAGGATGGCGATCAAGGCTCATTAAAATTTATTAACAACTGTTAATACTTCTTTTCACAGTATTAATATCAAAAATAATCAATTATAAGTCATCAAAAATACTTGGTTGATTTATAATTATTTGAAGTTCATAATGATGCATATATTTTTCTTTCATATTTAAATACAACATTAATGGCAAATACTGCATTAAAATAATAAAAAAAGTTTCATTTTTAACATATTTTGAAAAAATATGTTAAAAATATTAACATATTTTGAAAACAGCGGCTGCTTTTAAGCCGAGGCTACCAAATTCTCCTCGGCGGTTCGATTTATTCGGATTCAGCCCATTAAAAAATTTTTTACCCCAGGTCTACAACTGAGATTAACCTAGTGTCTACATTAGGCAAATTTATATCAAAACGAACGTCAAAATCAGTGCGAATATATACAAGGTAACCTTAGTTAAACAATTGAATATTATTTTGGTTGTTACAGTTGTCAAACTGCATATATGAAAAACACTAATGAATACGCCATATTGTTGTTTTTGTGCAACTGTTGCCCGCTTCCACAAATTCGCGTTAAGTTTGGCGTTTGTCTTGATAAAAAAATCTCTAATATAGACACTATGTAACGCTGATATAATATGTGTGAGGAGAGTAACCATTTTGTTTATATTATGTTAAATCTTAAATAACATGGCATAGTGTCTACATCAGAGATTTTTTTATCAAGACAAATGTCAAACTTAACGCGGATTTGTGGAAGGTTGTGCTGTTTCTTTGATAACAATAAAATTTGACGGTTACGAAGCCAGATTTAACAAGGTTCGTTCCAATAATTTATTTATATATGCACTTTGACACTTCAGAAAACTGCAGGCTACATGTCTAATCGAAACCACCTTGTAAAAATTCATCTTGGTGGCCATATTAGTATAAAAGGTGTGCCAAGTTTTTAAATTGTTAATATATTTATTTCTGGACTGCCAGATCATTTACCATTTTTTTCAATATGTTCTACCAAAAACTATACCTATTAAACTATTCCTTTTATATAATCTTTTTTCGAACTTTTCAATTCTGAGACCCTCCACTATCACCTCCAGATCATTTACTGGTACGTTGCAATCCCGGCACCACCATCACCGTTTTTTTCAATACTTTGTTCTACCAAAAACTATACCGGTAAATGGAATATGAAAAAATTTTTTTTGAAAACTTTGTTCTACCAAAAACTATAGCGATAAATTAAATGTATATCAAAATAAAGCTGAGACCTTCCACTATCACCTCCGAGTGGTCCGGTCCAGCAATAAATCACTCAATTCGACCAAGGGTCCAAAATGTCCCTTGAGTGAAATATGAAAAAAATCTTTTTTTGAATACTTTGTTCTACCAAAAACTATAGCGGTGAATAAAATGTATATCAATATGAAGCTGAGACTCTCCTCTATCACTTCCAAGTGGTCCGGTCCAGGAACAAGTCACTCAATTCGACCTGGGCTCCAAAATGTCCCTTGAGTGAAATATGAAAAAATTTTTTTTTTTTTTTTTTGAAAACTTTGTTCCACCAAAAACTATAGCGGTGAATATAATGTATATCAGAATGAAGCTGAGACCTTCCGCTATCACCTCCAAGTGGTCTGGTCCAAAAACAAATCACTCAATTCGACCTAGAGTTCAAAATAATATATAACTAAAATTTTAAAAATCATTATTTTGCATTTTATTGAATTTAATTATAGTACCATCAATAAACATACATTGCTTTATCTGAAAAAAGTATTTTAGACATATTTTGAATCTCTTAAAAGGTTTTTTTTAATAAATTTGAAAACATTTTTCTAACGGATACAGTAGTTTGTTATCTTGCATGATTAGTTTGTTAACAAAGTTGCGATTTTTAAACTTGGCAGCACTTTTACTTTGTTATCTTACTTTGTTTACCTTGTGACTACATTAGAAAAATTTTTATCAAAACAAACGTCAAAATCAGTTAAACAGGTAATTTTTATTTTGGTTATTACAGTTGTCAAACTGCATATATAAAAACAATAATGAATACGCCATATTGTTGTTTTTGTGCAACTGTTGCCACTTTACACAAATTCGTGTTAAGTTTGACGTTTATCGTCATAAAAAATTGTCGAATGTAGACGCCATGTAAGTTCACGCCGATTAGTTTTTGCAATATAAACAGGGTTGCAGTTAAAAATGAAGATGACTTGCCAGATGCTATTTTTTTGAATTCACGAAATCCCAGAAAATAATTAAATTATGGGAAAATCTATAAAATTAGCAAAATATTTTCCCCTCCATTCTGTATCCATATAGGGACTACAGGAGTGATTGGGTTTGTCGTATGCACCCTGTGAGTAAAATGAAAGTAATTGCCAACGCGATATGAAAAAATGGGAAAGTGTAGGAACATATAAACAGGAGGTATAAGGAGATAATACCCAATGTAAACATATAGCTGAAAATTTTTTATAAAAATGGAGTAAGAGAACATATTGTCCAATAGCAGGTGTTGTGGGAGCGAATTTAAGGAAATTCGGTCACTTTTTAATTTTGACTAAAGAAGGTTAGTCCAGTGGCCAACGATTGCGTGAGAAAATGAAAACAGCAACAACAATATTTTAAAATTGGCAGTCATTTTTATTTTAAGAAGAACTTTATTGTAAAGTTTAAAATTAAATTAGAAACAAACTAAAACGTTAAAAACTTACAAACACATTAAAAACTAAAAAAATTGCAAATACATTAAAAACTATAAAATTATAAACTCTTAAAAACATCACAAACACGTAAAAAAACTTAAGATGAACCAAAAATTAATACTGCCATCTACTACGAAAAGGCACTGCATCGAAAGGTCTCACCCAACGCTGGAGTTGCAGCACACACATCACCAACCCGGGGTGTGAGGTATATCGGATATAAGGTTTTGGTAGACGACCGTACAGATAGGGCGTGTTCTTTTTCTATCTGAAATTAAAATAGAGCATAAAAAGAAAACACAAAGGTTAGAATAAAGCAAATTTTATAAAAAAAAAATAGATGGAATAGGAAAAATATTTACTGGGTTTAGTGTAGAATCGTAAACTGTCCATTTTGGAAGAAATTTTAGGAAAAACGGACTGTTTACGATTCTACACTAAACTTGGTAAATATATTTCCTATATATATATATAGAATAGGACAAATATTATTATATATAAGATAATGAGATAATAAGATAATGGATGGACCGTCGATATCAGGGACATTCCAGAAGGTTATTCATAAAATGTCAATATTCTTTAAAGAGAAAGCTTCCAACTTGACAGAACATCAGCTAAGATAGTCTATTTTTCTAAAATGCGGTTAGGGAACTTCCTACTAAACTCCTTCTGGCCTCAACATAAATTCTTTTAATTTAATAATTTAGGGTTATTTAGCTGGTATGAATTTTTTGTGTGTGCATTTTTCCAGCGAACAATACTAGCGCCGCCGTCTATCTGGCTACTCTAAGTGCTGGTAAACAAATAGCTGTTTTACTTATTTTTTATTTATTTATATATTTTTGTTATTCTCATTCAATAGCACGTAATTTTAAGTATTCATAACTTTTTACACGTCGGATTTTATTGATTTAAAAACCAGTATAAAGTTTATTACAATAAATATTGTAAGTGATATTGCAAAATTCAGAAATAATGTCTATGCTAAAGATTTTTAAAATAGTCGACCATTTTTAGTGAACATTATAATTTTTATAATATCAGAATGAGAAAATAACTGAAAGGGTTGATAATTTGGAAGAATGCATCCTAAAATTACATTTGCAATATGAACACAATTTTAAAGGATAATATTTTTAAATTGCAGCATTTAAAGAGAGAATCTGAATATAACTTCTAGTTGTAATTCAATTAATTATCAAATTTAAATTACATCTTTATAGATATTGATGTTTTAAGCTACAAACTTGTTGATTTTTTTGACTTCTAAAAAAAATCGTAAATAAGTTTGCGAGTTTTTCAAAATTATATAAATAAAAATGCAAATAAATGCCTAATATTGGAAAAATCCGAAGACCTAAGGACTTATGAACGCCCAAGAGAGCGTTCTTTCATGGAACGTATTATATATATACTGTTCCTTAACGAACAACCTTTGCGTTGGGCGTCATCTATGTTGCACGCTGGTTCATTTTAACAAGGTTATTAATACAAGAATAAAATTATCAATTGTTACATGGTTTCCAAATAAACATGATTTTCCTGGCTAGCCTCCTTCAAGTGTAAGTTTCTTGACCCTTATTTTCTGTGTGCAAATACAAAACTATACTCTACATGGCATTCTAAAACTAAAGTATTGACAAAATATAAATAAAATGTTCTACATTAAAAAAATATGGTATGCTACGGTGGAAAATGTCGTTCCTTTTTGATTTGGAGACTGCTGTGAGGTAAGATGTGGCATATAGCCCAGCAGGAGAAAACAGAATTGGAAAGATACATTTAAGGGGAAAAAAATAAAATGTAATATCTTTTAAAAGAAAACAAAAGAAAATAAAAAGTTTATTTAAATAAAACTTAGAAACTAAAACTTGAATACAAAAAAAAACTGAAATTAAAAAAATTAAAAATTTTGAAATTATATATAAAAGTTGAAAAAATAAAACAACTTAAAATTTACACTAATATGCCGTTTAGATAGAGAAGGTTGTCGTGATACAAAATGTACCACATCTCCACCCAGAGACCGATCTCGGTCTACTGTGAGTCCATTCATTGAAAAGCTATGGAATACAGAAAGCAAAATATAGAAAATAGGAATAGAAGAGAAAAAAATAGGAATAAAACCGAATCAATAAGAGAATTAGCAATGCTACCAATCCCCCTAGGGTTGTACCAATGATTCTCCCTTAAATAGTCGATTCCCATGACGAAGCCTATGACGTCTACAAGCTATACGTCCCGAACGTCACTTAGCCCGCCGAGGAATTGGTTGCCCAGCCATTTCATACTACTAATATGCCGTTTATAAAAAAATAAAAATTAATTGGTTTTTGAAAAACGAAATTTCAAAATCTACATCGTTTACATATCTTACTTCTTCACAATGTAGTTTTTGTTGACATTCACATTTCTTGGATATTTTTTATTTCCGCTCTATTTGCTATTTCTTTAATTAGATAATACATAGTTTCAATATTAAAACATATTTTAACAATTTTTAATATATTATTTATTGTAATAATTTCATAAACAAAACAAATAATTTCTATAAATTATAAATTTTATTTTTCTTTTTATGTATAAAAGCTACGGTTCTAAATAGGATGTATCATAAATAGTTATTTTTGTGGTTTTTATTTGGTTTTCAATAAAAACTAGTTAAAAATGGTTTTTGATTTCTATGGAAAAACCAAAAAATGTTTTTGTTTGGTGTAAATGGCATATAAAATCTAGAATTGGAAATTTTACTTAAAACTAAAAATTTACTTAAAACAAAATTAAAAATTAAAACATTGAAATGAACAAACAATTACAATAAAGTTAAAAATTTAAAAACTAAATAAAATTACAATTAAAACTTAAAAACTAAAACCTTAATTAAAGAAGAGCCTGAAAAGAAAAAGAAATTAAAAACCGAAAAATACAAAGTTAAAAAAGCTTATAAACTAAATAATAAATTAAAATTAAACCTGAAAAGAAATATATAAAAACAAAAAAAGGAACCTGAAAAGGAAGAATTGAATAAATAAAGAGCTGAAAATAAGAACTTAGAAATTAAGATAAAAAAATAAAAATATAAAACTAAAATTAAATGGAAATAAAAGAACCATAATAAAAAGAACAAAAACCTGATTTAAAAGAAATCGAAAATTAAAAATAAAAACATCAGCTAGCCAGCTATCTACATCCAATGAGGGATTCTAAATTCGTATTATCACCACCAGCAATAGCATCCACTATTCACTCGAGGCGCCACGTATTCTGCCATAAGACATTTGTAAGATGTAAGGTACGCATTTATCAAGGTTGAGCCCAGGCCTAGGTTCAATGTATTAGGTAAATTACCCCAAAAGGTAGCATAGTGTGTTTTCCATACCAAAGAAAATAAATAAAATAAAAACCGAATCTTTTATACCCTTCACCACTTTACCAGCAAATAAAAAGAAACAGTAAGCCTTAAAATTTTCATATTTATACTTAAAAAAATAATACAAACATTTGTTCCACAAGCAACGCTTGCTTGAAACAAAAAACACAACAACAACTTTTAAGCATATATATTTTTTTGCTATTTATATACAAACCAACTGACTACATATACAAAAAACAACAACGGCAATAATCATTATAATACTACTGTTGTCAACTAAGCTACTTGCTGCTTGTGTGTATATCAGTGTTGCTATTTGTTTACATTTGTTACATTTTTAGTAACTTTTCAACGCTTCACGTAACATGTATATTATTTTGTTTTTAACCGCATTTTCGTAACTTTTGATCTCTTCAGTAAAATTAAGTACTATGTATAATAAATATATCATTGACGTACATAGATAATGCAAATATTTATCAACATTTGGAAGTTTTTTGCGACTTTCTCAAAAAATTTACCCTAGCACATCACTTCTGTTCAAGAGAACAAAATTTGAAATATATTCTTTTCTTGTTCGTAGCAATTTTCTTATTTTCGTGGGAGGTGAAATTACATATTCCTTTTTTTTTAAACATTTTCGATTTACAAAATTACACAAAAATTAACTTTAGCTATGTTTTCATTAAAAACATATTCTTCTCGATAACAGGAAATTAGGACTATATCCTATTTAAGTGCCGACGACTATTGTCATTGTTCTACAATATAAAAATGCAATACGTATTTTAAAATGCATATATTTAGGGAATATCTAGTCAACAAAACATATAAAATCTAATTCTAAAGCAAATTTTGGAATAAATCAAGATTCGAGCATTGTTTAAAAATTTTTTTTTTAACATTAATAAACTTTAGACGGTCCCAACACGACGAAGAAGTTGCTATCAAAGAAAATATTCCACCAATAATTGTGGACTCTACCCACAGTTTCGGATGATCGGTGATCGGATGAAATGGGGATAAATATACTTATAAACGAATGTCTATTGGTACGAAAATTGTATCAAACTCGTTATCGCTGTATAGTAAAGTTTTGAGTGTTCTCAAAGACAAAAAATTCCAGTATTATACGCATGAGTTAAAGGATGCAAAAACTTTTAAATTGGCTTTATTTGGACTGCCAAACTGGACACAAAGATAATTGGCGAAGAATTTGTCAGCTCGCTCAATATAAACCCGCTAAGCATTAAGGAACTAGCAACAAAGAGATCCAGTATAGAAGACGCATTCTATCCTATCGAGTTTGATCGTCAACATGTTTCAAAAAAAAGTTTATGAAAATTAGATATTTTTATAACATTTCTGTTTATCGGAGAAAATCTCCAAAGAGCAACAAAGGTCCCACACAATGCTCCAAGTATGCTATGTATGGACATGGTGCCAAAAATTGCAACAGTATCGTAGTGTGTTTGGCCAGCGCCGGAAATCACGATTATGCAGCAATCCGACATCGAGTGACATCTAGATCTAAGGCGACCAATAGTAGATCTTTCTCGTATTTTAACCAAGATAATCATGATTATCCTGATTTGATTTCCGCGCTAATGGTATTTTGTGTTCTGAGGTAGCTAAAAGCAAAAGCTTCGAAAGGAATAATAACGATGATATTTCAAATAAAAGGCTAAAGTAAATATTTTTTGATGCTGTCGATGCTTTGCAAAGAAGTACAAGCTACGAGTTTTGGGTATGATGCTTCAACATGCCATGCAATTCAACCGTTAGACACAGTGTTCATGTTATACATTGGATTACCCATGGCATAACTACTGAGACAGCAGCTGGCCAGCTGGAATACATTTTACACAAAAGGAAAATCGATTTTGAGACTTTTTGAAACTATACCGCAAATTTCAACTTGGTGGCTATAAAATTTATAGAGAGGATCGATCTACTCATGGCGGAGGAGTTCTAATTGCAATTAAACCATAAAATAAAACGTACTGCTTAAAATATTTCAGTACAAGTATTGATTAATAGAAGGCCAGTTATATTCACTTCAGATTATAATCCAGTTCATACTACCAATTTTAAAGCTGATTTTGATAAATTAACTTAATTTTCAAACTACTATTTTATTTTCGGTGATCTGAACGCCCAACAATCACATTGGAATTGTATGTCAAATAATTCGGCTGGTAATGATCTCTACAACCAGTGTTACTACATTTATTACCCAAATGAATACACTCGATTTGGACAAAATATTAAACCCGTTCAACCGTCTATTGTAGACATTCTTTTAACTAACTCTTGTCTCCATTTTTCAAACCTTGATACACATCCAAATATTTTACAGTCGCACCATGTACCTATATCTTGTGTTATTTCTGAACAAGTTCAAAACATTACATATTCAGTTCCCTTGTATTATCGCGCAGAATGGTCAGCAATCAGAAACTGGGCGGAAAATGAAATTGTCAGAACATTGAAAATTTTTGAAAAATAAAAAAGCCCTGGAAGGAAACAAAATGTCTTTTACTGATCTTCATATAAAGGGTGAAGTTTTAAAAATTGGAACTGAAAAGGCAAACTCAATAGCAGACGTATTTGGTAATTCACAAACCATTACACATCTGTCACTAGATTTGTTAATGACCTTAACGATAAAATTCTTCATAGATCGACCGTGGAACTGACCAACTCAGCTGAAGTTAAATCATTTGTGCTTTTATGGAAGAACAATAAAGCCGCTGGGGTAGATGGCACTAATATTATTATCCTTAAAACATACCCGATTACTTTTTGAAATTTCAAGTAAATTCAATTCTTGTTTAATAGAATGTTTTCGCAGAATTTTTAAGAAGGCAAAAGTCATAATAATTTCCAAGCCGGGAAAGGATCCTAAACTACCTTCCAGCTATAGACCAATCAGCATACAAAGCATAAGTTTTTCAATATGTCATGATAATTTCTAAAAAAAATTTTTAGTTTTTTAGATCAACGTTCATTTGTTGTATCTACAGATAACGAGCTATCTAGTGAAAGACAAATACATAACCTGCACTGTATTTTTTATAATCTTAATTTTTACGTAATTTCATTTTCTACACCACGTACAGTTTAATTATTTATTTTTTTGACCATAAATAAAAATCACCTTACATAGTGTCTACATTACACAATTTTTTATCAAGACAAACGTCAAACTTAACGCAAATTTGAGGAAGGTGGCAACAGTAGAACAAAAACGACAATATGGCGTATTGATTATTGTTTTTTATATATGCAGTTTGGCAACAGTAACAACCAAAATAATAATCAGCTGTTTAACTAAGATTACCTTGTATATATTCGCACTGATTTTGACGTTTGTTTTGATAAAAATTTGCCTAATGTAGACGCTAGGTTACGTTACGTCACGTTCCGTTTACCTAACCTTCGAACCGAAATTAACACGTCGAAAATATTATTTACACGATATTCCACTTGCACTGTTTTTTTTTTTTTTTTTTTTTTTTTGCACACACGTTTTTTTATTTCTGTTACAATCCGTAATTTTGTTGCATCCTTTAATGTGATATTTTTTAATCAATTTTTTTCTTCTCGCTAGAGTTATTTTTATTTCATACAAGTAATGAAAATACTTTTAATTTTATTAATAGACCTTTTTCCATTTTGTCCATAATCAACAAAATATGCATTATTGTTGCCAGCCGTCTGAAACCAGTTGTAAACGCACCCTGTAAAGAAAAAAAAAAATACAACGCATTAGTTTTTTACTAACATATTTCATTTTTGTTTATTAACCTTTAATCCATTGAAATTTCCACCATCCATTCATGAAATAAAAGAAAATATTATTTTTTATTGATATATATATTTTAATTAATTTACCTCTTTCATAATTCTTTACCTACCCTTTGTTACCCCAAGTCTACAACTGAGATTAACACTGATATAATATGTAAGATAACGCCGGCAGACCATTTTGTTTATATTATGTTAAATCATAAATAAGGGATACACGTATTCTAATAAATCCTATACGATATCATTATTTTCAATCAGTCACATAGTAAACGTGTCCTTTTTCTTTAAGCGATTCGCACTTTCTGAGCACAAGTTTTATAAAAATATTTTTTAATATGTAAAACAAACACTAAAAGGAAACAATTTTACAAAAAGCATTGTTTTTCAGTAATTTCCAAAATACATGCACACACACAAACCAGCTTTCGTATATGTGTATTGTTTTGACAGTTCATCTTATAAGATGGTCGTGTAGAGAAATCTCATCACAACAGTCTCATAATACATCTTATAATACTAATATTTGAATCTGCACGCTCTCAGAATATTAGAATAATTGTTTGCATATTAGAACAAGAAATGGTCTGTTCTGATATAAAAATATATCAAGATATGCTAAAGAAATAAAAAATTACAATAAATAATGGAATTTATATCAATTACTTTGATAATACCCAACCACATATCGTTCATTTGCTGCAATGTCATAAGTAAAAGAAAACCAAATTTCGACTTAATATCAATAGTGAATATTAGCTGACAAAATCTTGTGTACGAGTTTTTTTTTTAATTTCTCGCAGGATGGCGATCAAGGCTCATTAAAATTTATTAACAACTGTTAATACTTCTTTTCACAGTATTAATATCAAAAATAATCAATTATAAGTCATCAAAAATACTTGGTTGATTTATAATTATTTGAAGTTCATAATGATGCATATATTTTTCTTTCATATTTAAATACAACATTAATGGCAAATACTGCATTAAAATAATAAAAAAAGTTTCATTTTTAACATATTTTGAAAAAATATGTTAAAAATATTAACATATTTTGAAAACAGCGGCTGCTTTTAAGCCGAGGCTACCAAATTCTCCTCGGCGGTTCGATTTATTCGGATTCAGCCCATTAAAAAATTTTTTACCCCAGGTCTACAACTGAGATTAACCTAGTGTCTACATTAGGCAAATTTATATCAAAACGAACGTCAAAATCAGTGCGAATATATACAAGGTAACCTTAGTTAAACAATTGAATATTATTTTGGTTGTTACAGTTGTCAAACTGCATATATGAAAAACACTAATGAATACGCCATATTGTTGTTTTTGTGCAACTGTTGCCCGCTTCCACAAATTCGCGTTAAGTTTGGCGTTTGTCTTGATAAAAAAATCTCTAATATAGACACTATGTAACGCTGATATAATATGTGTGATACTGCCGGCAGAGGAGAGTAACCATTTTGTTTATATTATGTTAAATCTTAAATAACATGGCATAGTGTCTACATCAGAGATTTTTTTATCAAGACAAATGTCAAACTTAACGCGGATTTGTGGAAGGTTGTGCTGTTTCTTTGATAACAATAAAATTTGACGGTTACGAAGCCAGATTTAACAAGGTTCGTTCCAAAAATTTTTTATATATGCACTTTGACACTTCAGACAACTGCAGGCTACATGTCTAATCGAAACCACCTTGTAAAAATTCATCTTGGTGGCCATATTAGTATAAAAGGTGTGCCAAGTTTTTAAATTGTTAATATATTTATTTCTGGACTGCCAGATCATTTACCATTTTTTTCAATATGTTCTACCAAAAACTATACCTATTAAACTATTCCTTTTATATAATCTTTTTTCGAACTTTTCAATTCTGAGACCCTCCACTATCACCTCCAGATCATTTACTGGTACGTTGCAATCCCGGCACCACCATCACCGTTTTTTTCAATACTTTGTTTACCAAAAACTATACCGGTAAATGGAATATGAAAAAATTTTTTTTGAAAACTTTGTTCTACCAAAAACTATAGCGATAAATTAAATGTATATCAAAATAAAGCTGAGACCTTCCACTATCACCTCCGAGTGGTCCGGTCCAGCAATAAATCACTCAATTCGACCAAGGGTCCAAAATGTCCCTTGAGTGAAATATGAAAAAAATCTTTTTTTGAATACTTTGTTCTACCAAAAACTATAGCGGTGAATAAAATGTATATCAATATGAAGCTGAGACTCTCCTCTATCACTTCCAAGTGGTCCGGTCCAGGAACAAGTCACTCAATTCGACCTAGGCTCCAAAATGTCCCTTGAGTGAAATATGAAAAAATTTTTTTTTTTTTTTGAAAACTTTGTTCCACCTAAAACTATAGCGGTGAATATAATGTATATCAGAATGAAGCTGAGACCTTCCGCTATCACCTCCAAGTGGTCTGGTCCAAAAACAAATCACTCAATTCGACCTAGAGTTCAAAATAATATATAACTAAAATTTTAAAAATCATTATTTTGCATTTTATTGAATTTAATTATAGTACCATCAATAAACATACATTGCTTTATCTGAAAAAAGTATTTTAGACATATTTTGAATCTCTTAAAAGGTTTTTTTTAATAAATTTGAAAACATTTTTCTAACGGATACAGTAGTTTGTTATCTTGCATGATTAGTTTGTTAACAAAGTTGCGATTTTTAAACTTGGCAGCACTTTTACTTTGTTATCTTACTTTGTTTACCTTGTGACTACATTAGAAAAATTTTTATCAAAACAAACGTCAAAATCAGTTAAACAGGTAATTTTTATTTTGGTTATTACAGTTGTCAAACTGCATATATAAAAACAATAATGAATACGCCATATTGTTGTTTTTGTGCAACTGTTGCCACTTTACACAAATTCGTGTTAAGTTTATCGTCATAAAAAATTGTCGAATGTAGACGCCATGTAAGTTCACGCCGATTAGTTTTTGCAATATAAACAGGGTTGCAGTTAAAAATGAAGATGACTTGCCAGATGCTATTTTTTTGAATTCACGAAATCCCAGAAAATAATTAAATTATGGGAAAATCTATAAAATTAGCAAAATATTTTCCCCTCCATTCTGTATCCATATAGGGACTACAGGAGTGATTGGGTTTGTCGTATGCACCCTGTGAGTAAAATGAAAGTAATTGCCAACGCGATATGAAAAAATGGGAAAGTGTAGGAACATATAAACAGGAGGTATAAGGAGATAATACCCAATGTAAACATATAGCTGAAAATTTTTTATAAAAATGGAGTAAGAGAACATATTGTCCAATAGCAGGTGTTGTGGGAGCGAATTTAAGGAAATTCGGTCACTTTTTAATTTTGACTAAAGAAGGTTAGTCCAGTGGCCAACGATTGCGTGAGAAAATGAAAACAGCAACAACAATATTTTAAAATTGGCAGTCATTTTTATTTTAAGAAGAACTTTATTGTAAAGTTTAAAATTAAATTAGAAACAATCTAAAACGTTAAAAACTTATAAACACATTAAAAACTAAAAAAATTGCAAATACATTAAAAACTATAAAATTATAAACTCTTAAAAACATCACAAACACGTAAAAAAACTTAAGATGAACCAAAAATTAATACTGCCATCTACTACGAAAAGCCACTGCATCGAAAGGTCTCACCTAACGCTGGAGTTGCAGCACACACATCACCAACCCGGGGTGTGAGGTATATCGGATATAAGGTTTTGGTAGACGACCGTACAGATAGGGCGTGTTCTTTTTCTATCTGAAATTAAAATAGAGCATAAAAAGAAAACACAAAGGTTAGAATAAAGCAAATTTTATAAAAAAAAAAAAAATAGATGGAATAGGAAAAATATTTACTGGGTTTAGTGTAGAATCGTAAACTGTCCATTTTGGAAGAAATTTTAGGAAAAACGGACTGTTTACGATTCTACACTAAACTTGGTAAATATATTTCCGATATATATATATAGAATAGGACAAATATTATTATATATAAGATAATGAGATAATAAGATAATGGATGGACCGTCGATATCAGGGACATTCCAGAAGGTTATTCATAAAATGTCAATATTCTTTAAAGAGAAAGCTTCCAACTTGACAGAACATCAGCTAAGATAGTCTATTTTTCTAAAATGCGGTTAGGGAACTTCCTACTAAACTCCTTCTGGCCTCAACATAAATTCTTTTAATTTAATAATTTAGGGTTATTTAGCTGGTATGAATTTTTTGTGTGTGCATTTTTCCAGCGAACAATACTAGCGCCGCCGTCTACCTGGCTACTCTAAGTGCTGGTAAACAAATAGCTGTTTTACTTATTTTTTATTTATTTATATATTTTTGTTATTCTCATTCAATAGCACGTAATTTTAAGTATTCATAACTTTTTACACGTCGGATTTTATTGATTTAAAAACCAGTATAAAGTTTATTACAATAAATATTGTAAGTGATATTGCAAAATTCAGAAATAATGTCTATGCTAAAGATTTTTAAAATAGTCGACCATTTTTAGTGAACATTATAATTTTTATAATATCAGAATGAGAAAATAACTGAAAGGGTTGATAATTTGGAAGAATGCATCCTAAAATTACATTTGCAATATGAACACAATTTTAAAGGATAATTTTTTTTATTTAAAGAGAGAATCTGAATATAACTTCTAGTTGTAATTCAATTAATTATCAAATTTAAATTACATCTTTATAGATATTGATGTTTTAAGCTACAAACTTGTTGATTTTTTTTGACTTCTAAAAAAAATCGTAAATAAGTTTGCGAGTTTTTCAAAATTATATAAATAAAAATGCAAATAAATGCCTAATATTGGAAAAATCCGAAGACCTAAGGACTTATGAACGCCCAAGAGAGCGTTCTTTCATGGAACGTATTATATATATACTGTTCCTTAACGAACAACCTTTGCGTTGGGCGTCATCTATGTTGCACGCTGGTTCATTTTAACAAGGTTATTAATACAAGAATAAAATTATCAATTGTTACATGGTTTCCAAATAAACATGATTTTCCTGGCTAGCCTCCTTCAAGTGTAAGTTTCTTGACCCTTATTTTCTGTGTGCAAATACAAAACTATACTCTACATGGCATTCTAAAACTAAAGTATTGACAAAATATAAATAAAATGTTCTACATTAAAAAAATATGGTATGCTACGGTGGTTATAGCACACAGAGGTACAATTTACTCGGCCTTAAGTAGTGTATATATACTACACACATTTTTATCAATCAGGGGCCTATTTCACTAAACTTCAATTCTACATTCACAAGTCTAATTCTTACAAATGCTGATGAGTTGTGTTTTATAAAATTTTTCACAACACTTGTAGCTTTTTGCACTTGGAAACTACAATTTCTAGAATTACAAGTTCTTATATATATTGTGATATTAATTTTACAATTCTTATTTATTATTACTCAAAATGGTGAAATATCGCATAAAAACGCAATAATAATATTATTTTTTTAGACCCAATCTATCGGAAAATGTGCGGGGAGCGATAAAAATAAATACTTTTGCAATTATGGGTACTCTAATGTATATCGATAATTTGTTTTGATTGTTATCACACCACTAAAACAAATGTAGTTTGTGTTTAAAGTTGTTTGTCACTTGTGTTAACAAAGTTGAAAATTATTCTTTTGTAATGGAAAATCGACATAATAAAATTACTGTGGTGCGGGAGATTTTAGACGTTCTCTTTAGTAATCGATAAACTTACCCAAGAAATAAAAATGAAAGAGTGAGAGAACGTGCGTATGAGGTGTCTTGCACTTGGACTGATGACAAGCGCAAAAGACGCCAAATACGTGCGTGATGTTTTTTTTTTGCAAACATCAAAAGGGCGACACTGGTAAGTTGGTTTTATAGTGATAAAATTATATATTTTTTAATTAAGGCCAAGAGAGACAACTCCCGAAAGGGTGGTGCGTCTGGCGGAAGGGACAAAAAGCTCACGGAGTTGGACACCCTGGTTTTGAAGGTTATTGGAAAGGAGTCAACAACATGTGATGGCATCCGACCACAGGAGCCTATCAATAATTTCTAATAAGCAAACAATGTGATACAGGTTGTTTTATTTATATATAATCACATATTAAAAAAATAAATAACTAAATTTAAACAAAATAAACAAATGCTTATATTAAAATTTTTGGATTTTGTGTATATTTGAACTAATTTTTATTAAAAAAAATAGTTAGAAATAAAATTTTAATCCAATTTATCATTCACTTGTGACTTGTAAAAATTTTTCCCAGGATCTCCGTTGACCCTAAGCTTTTTTCTACAAGTGCAAATTTAGTTTTGCGAAACAAAACCTCTTGTAGAAGTATGACACTTACACATGTGACTTGTAGCCACAAACTTCTAACTAACTGTATTTTTACGAGACACAATTATTCATAAGTTCAAAATTTTACAGGCAAAAACGTTTGTAATTGTGAACTTGCAACTTAGTGAAGTAGGCCCCAGTTAAACAGTTGGTTTTTACTTCTGGTTGTTACAGCTGTCAATCTGCATATATAAAAAACATGAATCAATTCGCTTTATTGTTGCTTTTTTGCAACTGTTGCTACCTTCATAAATTCGCGTTAATGTTGACGTTTGTCTTGATAGAAAATTGTCTAATGTATATAGCGTTTACTAGACAAATTTTTATCAACTCAAAAGTCAAATTTTTATCAGGATAAAAAATTGTATAATGCAGACTGAATTTGTCGCTATTATTGCAGCGTTGAAACAAAATTGTCAGCGCTTGGGTTATAACAACTTTGGTCGGCGTGAACTTAACAAAGTAAGATAACAAAGTAAAAGTGCTGCCAAGTTAACAGTCGCAACTTTGTTAACAAACTAATCATGAAAGATAACAAACTAATGGACCCTAGGTCGAATTGGGAGATTTGTTTTGGACCGGACCACTTGGAGTTGACAGAGGAGAGTCTCAGCTTCATTTTGATATATATTTTATTCACCGCTATAGTTTTTGGTAGAACAAAAATTTCAAAAAAAGATTTTTCATATTTCACTCTAAGGGATATTTTGGACTCTAGGTCGAACTGAGTGATTTCTTCCTGGACCGGACCACTTGGAGGTTATAGAGGAAGGTCTCAGCTTCATTTTGATATACATTTTATTCACCGCTATAGTTTTTGGTAGAACAAAGTTTTCAAAAAAAGATTTTTTCATATATCCCTCTAGAGGACATTTTGGACCCTAGGTCGAACTGAGTGATTTGTTCCTGGACCGGACCAATTGGAGGTTATAGTGGAAGGTCTCAGCTTCATTTTGATATACATTTTATTCACCGCTATAGTTTTTGGTAGAACAAAGTTTTCAAAAAAAAATTTTTCATATTTCACTCAAGGGACATTTTGGACTCTAGGTCGAACTGAGTGACTTGTTCCTGGACCGGACCACTTGGAGGTGATAGAGGAAGGTCTCAGCTTCATTTTGATATACATTTTATTTACCGCTATAGTTTTTGGTAGAACAAAGTTTTCAAAAAAAGATTTTTTCATATATCCCTCTAGAGGACATTTTGGACCCTAGGTCGAACTGAGTGATTTGTTCCTGGACCGGATCAATTGGAGGTGATAGCAGAGGGTCTCAGCTTCATTTTGATATACATTTCATTTACCGCTATAGTTTTTCGTAGAACAAAGTTTTCAAAAAAAATTTTTTCATATTTCACTCAAGGGACATTTTTGGCCATAGGTCGAATTGAGTGATTTGTTCCAGCACCGGACCAATTGTAGGTTATAGTGGAAGGTCTCAGCTTCATTTTGATATACATTTTATTCACCGCTATAGTTTTTGGTAGAACAAAGTTTTCAAAAAAAATTTTTCATATTTCACTCAGAGGACATTTTGGACCCTAGGTCGAACTGAGTGATTTGTTCCTGGACCGGACCACTTGGAGGTGATAGTGGAGGGTCTCAGCTTGATTTTGATATACATTCTATTTACCGCTATAGTTTTTGGTAGAACAAAGTTTTCAAAAAAAGATTTTTTCATATATCACTCTAGAGGACATTTTGGACCCTAGGTCGAACTGAGTGATTTGTTCCTGGACCGGATCAATTGGAGGTGATAGCAGAGGGTCTCAGCTTCATTTTGATATACATTTTATTCACCGCTATAGTTTTTCGTAGAACAAAGTTTTCAAAATAAATTTTTTCATATTTCACTCAAGGGACATTTTTGGCCATAGGTCGAATTGAGTGATTTGTTCCTGGACCGGACCACTTGGACGTGATAGTGGAGAGTCTCAGCTTCATTCTGATATACATTTTATTTACCGCTATAGTTTTTGGTAGAACAAAGTTTTCAAAAAAAGATTTTTTCATATATCCCTCTAGAGGACATTTTGGACCCTAGGTCGAACTGAGTGATTTGTTCCTGGACCGGACCACTTGGAGGTTATAGTGGAAGGTCTCAGCTTCATTTTGATATACATTTTATTCACCGCTATAGTTTTTGGTAGAACAAAGTTTTCAAAAAAAGATTTTTTCATATATCCCTCTAGAGGACATTTTGGACCCTAGGTCGAACTGAGTGATTTGTTCCTGGACCGGACCAATTGGAGGTTATAGTGGAAGGTCTCGGCTTCATTTTGATATACATTTTATTCACCGCTATAGTTTTTGGTAGAACAAAGTTTTCAAAAAAAGATTTTTTCATATTTCATTTACCGCTATAGTTTTTAGTTAGAACAAAGTATTGAAAAAAACAATGATGGTGGTGCCCGGGCTGCAACGTACCAGCCCCTGAAATAAATGTTAATAATCTGGCAGCCCAGAAATAAATATATTAACAGTTTAAAAACCTGGCACACCTTTTATACTAACATGGCCACCAAGACGAATTTTTACAAGGTAGTTTCGATTAGACACGTAGCCTTCAGTTTTCAGAAGTGTCAAACTGCACATATAAAAAATTTTTGGAACGAACCTTGTTAAATCTGGCTTGGTAACCGTCTTATTTTATTTGACATCAAGAAACAGCAGGTAAGTGTTTTTTTAATTGATTAAAAATAAGATTTTTAAGTGATAATAATAATTTATATAGTTAATATGTGTGAGTTTAAATTGTGATTTAAAAAAAATAGTGATTTTTTCTTTTTTCAAAAAAAATTTTGTGTATGGTAATAGAGCTGCCGCGTAATTAAAAATAATTCTAAAAATGGGATTTTTTAAATTCCCAAGCAAAAAAATTTATTTTGAAATTTTGCAGAAATAAATATTCTTTTTATTTTTATTTTGTTCTATCGCCATATCGAAAAATTATCGCGCAAAAGCAAAATAAAACTATCGCGAAAAGGAACTCGGTACAAAAAATAAAACTATCGACATATCAAAAAAGTATCGCCATATTGAAAAAAATATTAAGAAAAACTATCGTTTTATCGGTAATATATGAAATTACAAACGGATCGACAAAATTATATAAAATTTAGAAAAAAATCAAAACATGAAATTTAAAATGAATTTTTATTTTTTATTTTTTTATTATATGTTTATTAATACGCGCAGAAACCTCAAGCGAAGGAAGACCACTATCAATGGAAGGAAGGCTCAATAGAAGGAAGACGAAGCTTAAGCAAAGGAAGGCCATTAGAAGGAAGACAAAAAACTTACACACTTGGAAAGAGGGTAATAAATGTAAATTTTCACTAATACCTTTTATTAACTTTAATAATAGAATTATTTTAATACTAAATATAAAAATATTTAATAATAATTTAAATGTATTTTGTAAATTAATATATAATATAAGAATATATTAAGAGTAATTTATAATTAGATAAATTAGTTTAACAAAATATTGATTTCAAAAAATTTTACAAATAAAAAATTTTCAACAATATATAATTTTTAAACTTTTCTAAATAATCGGTAAATCGAACATTTATAGAGTCTATTCTATTATTAATTTCAGAAAATAATTCATCAAATTTAAATAGAAAAAATTTATCTTTTTGAATCGCATTACTATTATTTTTACGAATTTCTGAAACCTTCTTACTTGCCTTTGCTTCATGCATTATTTTAGGAATTGTTTTTTGTTTTTTTTTTTTTGACTCAACTTCCCCCATTCTTCTTCGGGCTCTGTCTTAATATTCCCACTTGCTTGAGAATAACTGTGATCTTTTTCTATTACTTCAACACTTATATCCAGTGTGGAGTCTTGTTTTTTTCGCTTGGAGTTGAACAAATATAAGAATGCTCTTTAATTATTCTACTATTGTTATGCTTTTCATTTAACTCATTTTTGCTTAAAATAATTGTATTCTCTATTTCCTTATCAACTGATCCAAACATTTTATAATTATATCGTAACTCCTTTAAGGAACTTAGATAATCAATTCTCATTATTTTAACGAAAACATCTGGTCTTACAGATTTGTGCGGTAGTATAACATGTTATTGCAAATAATAAGAAAATTCAATCGGGCCATTACTTATATGCTCCCCAGATGTATCAACATGAATGCCCATAACGTTTGTCCAAAGTACAATAAAAGGGCAATATTTATTTAACAAAAACGTACACATATCATCGTTGCGGTATTGATTTACGCAACGACCTGTTGCAACATTTTTCAATGCAGTTTTAATATCCTCATATATCGAAAGAAAAATTTTCCGAAAAGGACTATTAAGTGCAACTGATTCCAAAAAGTCGATTTTTTCATAATCGTAAATCGTATATTCCTTACTTAAGTTTTCATCAGTAATTTCTATTATGCATTGATGTAATATTTCGAAACTTTGTTCAAATAAACAAGTTTTAAACGGCGACAGTAAAACAGTAAAAATATGCTTAAACCAACGTTCACACTCTTCCATACTGCTTAAACTAAATGCCGCTACTAAAGCATTCTTAAGCAAGGGTTTTAAAATAATGTTTTTACCTAATTTTAAATTTAAATCTTTGCAAATTATATTTATATAGTGACATTTACACCACTGCAAGATAACAAAATCAGGTTTGAGCTTTGAATTTAATTTAACATTATTTAGATACTTAGCACACACTATAAGGTATTCCAATAATGTTTGATTATTAAAACTTTTCAACACTGCGCCATATAATGCGGGACTTACATCAGTACAAACCCGTCTGCAATAAGGCCATTTGAACTGATATTTAATATTGCTCTCTTTCATGAACAATTTCAATTTGTCTAGAAAAGCACAAATTTCACTGAGTGTGTGGCGAGAAAGAATTGCTTCCGCAATTGTTAAAATTTTTTTTATTTCTGAAATTCGTAAAACAATTTTATATGTCAAAATTCTCTTTTCAGCACATTTTACGTGTTTCATGCTTCCGCCAGATGCATCAATATGAAATGTATATTTTGAATCTTCAAGAATTTTTACATTACTGGAAAAAGTTTCAAACGTATGCTTTTCCCATGTATAAACTGTTAATGGAGAAGCAACTAGTTGTATATAATTTTTATACGGACCATCTTTCATCAAAATAAGAGCGTAAACTGGATCTGGATGATAATATTTATCATAATTACCTTCAGATTTACATTTTCTTAATGTTTCCAGCTTATGTATATTTTGAAGATTGGCTTTTTCGTAGCACTATTAAATGTGTCTACTTTTATTACCTTGCGTGTTTTCAGCAAGGTTTTTGCCATACTACAGATCCTTCTTCTATTTTTTAAATTATTTTGAAGCTTATTATATTTAGATTTTTTTCAAATAGCATTTAACGATTCAATAATAATTTCAAATCATTTAACATTTTTCGAAGAAATGATCTGCAAATCCTCTAAAAATGAGCAATTTAACAGTATGGTCTTTAAATCATTTGAACAATAACTAAACTTACGTTTTACTCTGATGATGAAATTTCGCCTCTAGATGTAACAAAAAAAAAAAAAAAAAGTTTAAAAATTATATATTGTTAAAAATTTTTTATTTGTAAAATTTTTTGAAATCAATATTTTATTAAACTAATTTATCTAATTATAAATTATTCCTAATATATTCTTATATTATATATTAATTTACAAAATACTTTAAAATTATTATTAAATATTTTTATATTTAGTATTAAAATAATTCTATTATTAAAGTTAATAAAAGGTATTAGTGAAAATTTACATTTATTACCCTCTTTCCAAGTTTGTAAGTTTTTTGTCTTCCTTCTAATGGCATTTCTTTGCTTAAGCTTAGTCTTCCTTCTATTGATAGTGGTCTTCCCTCGCTTGAGCTTTCTGCGCGTATTAATAAATATATAATAAAAAAATAAAAAATAAAAATTCATTTTAAATTTCATGTTTTGATTTTTTTCTAAATTTTATATAATTTTGTCGATCCGTTTGTAATTTCATATATTACCGATAAAACGATAGTTTTTCTTAATATTTTTTCAATATGGCGATACTTTTTTGATATGTCGATAGTTTTCTTTTTTGTACCGAGTTCCTTTTCGCGATAGTTTTATTTTGCTTTTGCGCGATAATTTTTCGATATGGCGATAGAACAAAATAAAAATAAAAAGAATATTTATTTCTGCAAAATTACAAAATAATTTTTTTTATTTGGGAATTTAAAAAATCCCATTTTCAGAATTATTTTTAATTACGCGGCAGCTCTATTACCATACACAAAATTTTTTTTTGAAAAAGGAAAAAAATCACTATTTTTTTAAATCACAATTTAAACTCACACATATTAACTATATAAATTATTATTATCACTTAAAAATCTTATTTTTAATCAATTAAAAAAACACTTACCTGCTGTTTCATTGATGGAAAATAAAATTTGACGGTTACAAAGCCAGATTTAACAAGGTTCGTTCCAAAAGTTTTTTATATGTGCAGTTTGACACTTCAGAAAACTGAAGGCTACATGTCTAATCGAAACCACCTTGTAAAAATTCGTCTTGGTGGCCATGTTAGTATAAAAGGTGTGCCAAGTTTTTAAACTGTTAATATATTTATTTCTGGGCTGCCAGATTATTTACATTTATTTCAGAGGCTGGTACGTTGCAGTCCGGGCACCAACATCATTGTTTTTTTCAATACTTTGTTCTAACTAAAAACTATAGCGGTAAATGAAATATGAAAAAATCTTTTTTTGAAAACTTTGTTCTACCAAAAACTATAGCGGTGAATAAAATGTATATCAAAATGAAGCTGAGACCTTCCACTATAACCTCTAAGTGGTCCGGTCCAGGAACAAATCACTCAGTTCGACATGGGGTCCAAAATGTCCTCTAGAGGGATATATGAAAAAATCTTTTTTTGAAAACTTTGTTCTACCAAAAACTATAGCGGTAAATAAAATGTATATCAGAATGAAGCTGAGACCCTCCACTATCACGTCCAAGTGGTCCGGTCCAGGAACAAATCACTCAGTTCGACCTAGGGTCCAAAATGTCCTCTGAGTGAAATATGAAAAATCTTTTTTTGAAAACTTTGTTCTACCAAAAACTATAGCGGTGAATAAAATGTATATCAAAATGAAGCTGAGACCTTCCACTATAACCTCCAATTGGTCCGGTCCAGGAACAAATCACTCAATTCGACCTATGGCCAAAAATGTCCCTTGAGTGAAATATGAAAAAATTTATTTTGAAAACTTTGTTCTACGAAAAACTATAGCGGTGAATAAAATGTATATCAAAATGAAGCTGAGACCCTCTGCTATCACCTTCATGTGGTCCGGTCCAGGAACAAATCACTCAGTTCGACCTAGAGTCCAAAATGTCCTCTAGAGGGATATATGAAAAAATCTTTTTTTGAAAACTTTGTTCTACCAAAAACTATAGCGGTAAATAAAATGTATATCAAAATGAAGCTGAGACCTTCTACTATCACCTCCAAGTGGTCCGGTCCAGGAACAAATCAGTCAATTCGACCTATGGCCAAAAATGTCCCTTGAGTGAAATATGAAAAATTTTTTTTTGAAAACTTTGTTCTACCAAAAACTATAGCGGGAAATAAAATGTATATCAAAATGAAGCTGAGATCTTCTACTATCACCTCCAAATGGTCCGGTCCAGGAACAAATCACTCAATTCGACCTATGGCCAAAAATGTCCCTTGAGTGAAATATGAAAAATATTTTTTTTGAAAACTTTGTTCTACGAAAAACTATAGCGGTAAATAAAATGTATATCAAAATGAAGCTGAGAGCTTCTACTATCACCTCCAAGTAGTCCGGTCCAGGAACAAATCACTCAATTCGACCTATGGCCAAAAATGTCCCTTGAGTGAAATATGAAAAATTTTTTTTGAAAACTTTGTTCTACCAAAAACTATAGCGGTAAATAAAATGTATATCAAAATGAAGCTGAAACCTTCCGCTATAACCTCCAAGTGGTCCGGTCCAGGAACAAATCACTCAGTTTGACCTATGACCCAAAATGTCCCTTGAGTGAAATATGAAAAAATCTTTTTTTGAAAACTTTGTTCTACCAAAAACTATAGCGGTGAATAAAATGTATATCAAAATGAAGCTGAGACTCTCCTCTATCAACTCCAAGTGGTCCGGTCCAAAACAAATCTCCCAATTCGACCTAGGGTCCATTAGTTTGTTATCTTTCATGATTAGTTTGTTAACAAAGTTGCGACTGTTAACTTGGCAGCACTTTTACTTTGTTATCTTACTTTGTTAAGTTCACGCCGACAAAAGACGCCATTTTATTACTGTTGGAATTATCTACACGGTTTATTATGACTCACGTTTTCCTTATAATTGATAGAGATAAAAATGATCTGTAATTAAAACAAAAATTTTACCTACTCGCAATTAAAAATATTAAAATATTTAAAAAAAGTAAATAAAAATTTACAGAAGAAATTATTAAATATTAAGAAAGAACATGTTAAAGGAACTTTTATAAAAAATTATATTTATTTTTATAAATGCGTATTTAAGAGCTTTCAATTGATACCTAAACATTCGCAATCGGATATACATTATACGAAGTATTTATTGTTTTAAGTGAGTTACCCCAGGTCTACAACTGAGATGAACGCTCATATAATATGCAAGATAGCACCGACAGAAGAAAGTAAACATTTTGTTTATAGTTAAATAAGGGGTACACATATTTTAATAAATCCTATAAGATATTATTATTTTCAATCCATCACAGAGTAAGCATGTCGTTTTTATTTATGAAATGCCGACATATTCAGCACAATTTTTATAAAAAATATTTTCTTACATAAAACAAAATAATTTTACGAAAAGTATTTTTTTTAAGTAATTTCTAAAATACACATGCACACACAAACAAACTTTAGGTTAGGTCAGGTTAAAAAGGGCAGAGTATTCACGCCTCCACCCCTTTATAAATACCAGAGAAAGTTAAAAAACGAAGAAAGAGAAAATTCCTATTAGAATAAGGCACAAGAGTAGAAAGAAAGTAGAAAGAAATGAAAATAAATATAAGGAAAGAGAGGTACGGAACCCAAGACCCAACAATCAGCCCGACTACCTCCAAGCCACTTATCCCCATTACGAACCCCATAAGGTTGTCGAGTTCACTACTTGCAACCTCCTCCAGTTCGTGTAGAATATGGCTTCTAAACCACTTCAGTCTATTGTGTTTCACTGTCTCTTGCTCTTCCGCATCATCGCACGTCCTACTAAAGTCTGACGTGCCGGTGTCTCACTTACTGGTTATATTCCCTATAGCGAGGTGACCGGTAATCATATCAACAATGACCCTTAGATTCCCACGACTCATACCCAAAAAATGCACCGAATCTGCTGGCTTAAGACTAGGCCATAACGCTCTAGATACTCTGCAGTCCATTCTACTCCTTCAAGCATGATTCGTTCTTCCTAGAGTCCATTCCCTTATGGCCATGAAATATGACCCAATTGGAATCCTAACCGATACCTCCACAAAAAACCTATCCTGATGACCCCTTTCGAGCTAGCTCATCGGCTATTTCATTGCCGAGAATATCGCAGTGACCAGGAGCCCAACAGAGTTTTATTCTGTAGGCATCCAATAGCCTTCTAAAATCCCTCCTATACTCAAGCACCAATCTGGACCTGACACAATAACTTGTCATTGCCATTAGTGCTGCATGACTATCCACATAGATAGTCATCTCAGTGTCCCTCTCAACATTCTCCTCCAGAAATCCTAGGGCCTTGTAAATACCAAGAATTTCTGCCTGAAAAACAGTGCAACTATCTAAAAGATCACACGAAGTAAACACCCGCCCCTGTTCCTATTTCCATCTTCGAGCCATCTGTGAAGATAGCGCACCTCCATGAAGTTTTTCCGCTCCTGTCCAGAGGTCCCTACTAGGGATTTCAATAACGGGAATAGCCTCGAAGTCAATTATAGTACCGATATAATTCGTTTGGGCAGCTGAGGATAATGTTCGACTTTCAAACTTGACTTCATTAAGTATGCTAACATGCCCCGCTATGAAGCTCCCTATTAATCCCAATTCCTTCAGTCTAAATAAGATCCGCACAGCCATTCCTTTCACGAACTCCTCAATTGGAAAAAGGTGGAGAATGATGTCCAGTGCTGCCTGAGGTGTACTTCTCATGCCACCCGTAATGCCAATTGAAGCACATCTCTGAACTTTAGAAAGAAGGTTCCTATATTTTCTCAACGTCTCCCACCTTACCGAACATTCATAAGTGAGTATGGGTCTCAAAAATATTTTGATCCTGGAGTGGTGTTAAGCCATATATCTTCAAATGAGTTTTTACACTATGATGAAGATTGCTTTAAGGAATAAGATCGCATTCTTAATGGCACCAAAGATGCTATAAATACGCTTTTATAATCCGCCATTTTCTTACTTCCACTAGCAAGCTTGTATTCAGGAAGGGCTGATAGTCCGTCACAAATTTTTTGGAAATAAATCTATAACTTCTGATCGGCCTGTTGGATTTTCATGAAATTTAGTATAGGCGTAGCAGAGGAGTGTACAATGTTATGGTTGGAAGGGGGGCACAGGGGCGGAGCTAAGGTAGCTCAAAGTTAGGTACCTCTGACATAAAAAATTTTTAATCGCTTGCCAAATTTTTGTTTCTCGTCCGATTTCAAATATATATATTGTTGTAGGCCCTGATAAGACCTATAAAAAAATATGCTTACATGTCCTATTTATCTCTTATAGTTTTCGAGTTACTTGCGTTTGAATTTTTAAGCATCATAATTTTGCATGTTCTTGGTCCAGTTTTTTTCACATATATATATCCTAGTATTTCCGACCGATTTTATTAGTTTTTTTTCTTAACTAGTTAAAGAACAAAATTATCTATTGAATAAAAAAATTGAAGTCGATATCTTTACCAAGTTCAAAAATAAAGGATTTTGAATTTGAAAATTGCAAAAAAGACGTCTTTTTGTGTTTTTTTGGTCGAAAAAGTATCTACACTCTTTTTTATCTAAAATAAAATTTTCTTTAGCAACATATAACAATTTTGCACTTTTCAGTGCGTAACTTCACAAAGATAACTCAAAGTTTTGCTTTTAGAGCATATTTTCTCAAATCCCAAAGCACGAATCGACAAGCAGAATATATTTTAAGAATCTGCAATATGTTGTTAAAAGTTTTAAAACAAAATCTACGGGACTTCGCTAAAATGTGGATTCTATAGCCAAAAATGTAAAAAATTCCATTTTTGGAAATTTTCATTAGTTTTTTTGGGAATTCAGGAAAACCCTACCCCTAATTGAAATTTGGTTAACGCGCTTTTATTTATATTAATAAGATCCACTTTTCCTGCAAATTTCATTAAGATATCTTTATAAACAAATATGTTATTACAATTAAAAAAATTGTATTTTCTCCAAAAACCCCAAATTGGGCCTTTTGTTTGGTTTATTTCTAAATAGCGAAAGAAATTTTAAAAATATGTATTCCAAGTTAAGCTTATCTTTTAGCATATATCGTTTCCATTCTTTTGCAAAAAATTCAAGTCTATATTATGCCTCATTTCAGAAATGTGTGCCGTTTATAATTCCAATTTATTGTATATATGACTATATTTTTACAAACTTGCAACTTTTGCCCTTAGTTTTGCGTGAATAATTACTTAGAAAATTATTAATATTTCTGTATACTTTTACTAATATCTTCTACATATTTTTATAAAAACAATTAATAAATATTTTTATTTTTAATAGGGTTGCCACATTTCCCAAATTTAAGCAAATCTTTATCCTTTTCTAAGCATTCATATATTTCTATTAATGAATTTAAAATAATAAAACAAACAAAAAATGTCTATTTTAACTTAATCAATAAGTATTTTATTAGTTTTCATTTATGGTGTTTACCTAAATTTAACAAATGTATTTATCTATTGTTGATGGTTAATAATGTATATATTTATGATCTAGTGGCAATGTACAGGTATATTTTCCGGTGATACCTAGCTGCAGCATTTATCTATTACTGATGGTTCAAAATCTATATTTTTGTGAGCTAGTGACAATGCACAGGTAATATCCTTTCCGGTGATACCTAACAGTAACATATAACATCAATGAATTCGGTATAAGTACTCTTCCAACTTGACTCTATCAGATATTTTAAATAATGAAAATTCATAGAATACCTATAAATATATATACCTGTGCGATAGATATATATAAATGCGCAGCTAATCCTTATTAACATCGTAACGAAGTTGATTACCATGGTGACTACATTGAAACATGAGCAATTGTGTTGTGTTCTGTGGAGTTTATCTAAAAATGATCTTAATCGTTTGGAAGCTATAGTAGAATTCATAAAAACTACATATCATGCAAAAGTCGACGTCATCGGTAAATCTCAGATAGAGAGCCTTTTAAAGTTGTTTGATGTAAAAATGTAGTCCTTGAATCAGCGTACTAACAGATTAAAAATTAAATATTCCGATTGGATGGATACTGATATAGAAATATCGGCGTGCAAAATATCAACTGGAGCACCCTGCCAGACATATGATGATTTAAGTACAAGATCTAAGAAAAAAAAACTGGCCCATAAGCTTTCTATAATTTCGAATGAAGAAGTTTCTGATACATTCAAAGAAATGTTAAAAAAGGAGAAGCAACCTAAGAGTGCAATTAATATTGCTGAAATACTGTCAACTGCATCACCAAAACGTCTTAAACGGATTGCGAAAGTATACCTACTCCAACATCACAATCCAATTTTACAGAGGAAGAAGCAATTGCTTTAATGCTTGAACTGGACCTCAGCTGAAACAAATATCAAATTTTAAGAAGAGCTCTGCTTGAAAGGGACACTCAATTCTACCATCATATAAGGATATTCATGAAAAAGAGAAAACTATTTTACCATCTATTTCGGTTACCGAAAAGGAAGCATGTGTAGAGCTATCTTCTCTGCTTGAGAATACAGCTACCAGGATAGTTGCAGATTTTTCTGCAGATCAGTTGGAAAAAGTAAATAACAGCGACGTTGTATTAATCTATAAGTGGGGATGTGACGGACTATCAGCCCTTCTTGAATACAAGCATGCTAGTGGAAGTAAGAGAATGGCGGATTATAAAAGCGTATTTATAGCATCTTTGGTGCCATTAAGAATGCGATCTTATTTCTTAAAGCAATCTTCATCAAAGTGTGGAAGCTCATTTGAAGATATATAGCTTAACACCACTCCAGGGAGTCGAAGACTACAACAAAGGATTTAGTGGAATATATTAAAGATGAGATTACAACATCTTTCAATAACCATAAACCAATACATATTCGACATATTCTTTCAACTTGGTCTAACAATGATTGATGGAAAGGTTAGTAATGCCATTAACTGTGGTCGATTTGGAGAATATGTAACAGAAATATCTAAACCACTTGTTTTTCTATATCCATGGAAAGAAATAACACCAACAGTATATAAAGTATTGTGCCATCGCGAAATTATAATTTAACGAAATATTCTTCCACTTGGAGAGCTTACAGAAGAGGGTCAAGAAGCAAGAAACAGAGATTTTAAGCACGTTCAATTATTCAGCTCCAGGAAATGTTCCAGAACGTCACAAAACGAGGATATTTTTTATAGCCTGTACTATCATCAATGAGAAAACGTTGGATTTATTATGAGCCTTTATCAACTCAAAATACTGAAGACTTGAAGGACCTTTATTATCTAATTAGATATGTATACAGATACAACAGATTATTTTATAGAAAATAAGTAGCATAGGTTTAAAATATTAGAAAAATTATCGACATAAATTTAATGTAAACATGTAATAAAAAATCGTATTAGAAATAGAATATTTATTAAGGAAGATGATAAATATCAAAAATAAAAATATTGATTAAGTTAAAATAGACATTTTTTGTTTGTTTTGTTATTTTAAATTCATTAATAGAAATATATGAATGCTTAGAAAAGGATAAAGATTTACTTAAATTTGGGAAATGTGGCAACCCTATTAAAAACAAAAATATTTATTAATTATTTTTATAAAATATTTTGTGTATAGATATATTAAAAGTATACAGAAATATTCATAATTTTCTAAGTAATTATTCACGCAAAGCTAAATGAAAAAGTTGTAAGTTTGTAAAAATATAGTCATATATACAATAAATTGGAAATATAAAAGTTTAAAGGCGCATATTTCTGAAGTGAGGCATGATATTCACTTGAATCTTTTTGTAAAAGATCGGAAATTATATATGGTGAAGCATAATTTGGAATACATATTTCTAAAATTTCTTTCGCTCTTTAGAAATGAACCAAACAAAAGGCCCAATTTGGGGTTTTTGGAGAAAATAAAAATTTTTTAATTGTAATAATATATTTGTTTATAAAAATCTCTTAATGAAATTTGCAGGAAAAGTAGATCTTCTTAATATAAATAAAAGCGCGTTAACCAAATTTCCATCAGGGGTAGGGTTTTCCTGAATTCCCAAAAAAACTAATCAAGATTCCCAAAAATGGGATTTTTTACATTTTTGGCTATATAATCCACATTTTTCCGAAGTCCCGTAGATTTTAATTTAAAACTTTTAACAACATTTTGAAGATTCTTAAAATATATTTCGCTTGTCGATTCGTGCTTCGGAGTTTGAGAAAATATGGTCTAAAATCAAAAGTTTCACATAAAATGGGTCGAATTCGGGAGGGTGTGTACCATGACCAATTGAGTTATTGGGCTTGTTTTTTTATCTTGAAGTCATCTCTGTGGAGTGACTTTCAGAAAAGTGCAAAATTATTATATGTTGGTAAAGAAAATTTTATTTTAGATAAAAAAGAGTGTAGATACTTTTTCGGCTAAAAAAACACAAAAAGATGTCTTTTTTGCAATTTTCAAACTCAAAATCGTTTATTTTTGAACTTGGTAAAGATATCGACTTCAATTTTTTTATTCAATAGATAATTTTGTTCTTTAACTAGTTAAGAAAAAAACTAATAAAATCGGTCGGAAATACTAGGATATATATGGAAAAAATTCGACCAAGAACATACAAAATTATGGTGCTTAAAAATTTAAAAGCAAATAACTGTACATGGCCGGAAAAATGCCATCTGGGTCCGGTGAGTTTATGGCCCAAGTGAGTTTACCGCCCATCTTACCTTGTCTCCAGTGATCATCTCCTCTATTGCATCGATATCACCCTCCTCTAGTCCGGACTGTAGGTTATCACTGACACTACCTGTCCTCCCATCAGATTCTACATCGCTACAGCCAGGGAATTGAGACTCCATCAGTAAGCTGAGTGCCAAGTGCCACCGGGTCCTTGAATAATACCCGCCTAAATCTAGACAACTCTTTAGCCGAGTCCGCTTGGTTCGCTAGCGTTATATCTATAAAAGTTTCCCTATCTTTCGTTCTGAATGTAGGATCATTACCCCTCTTACAAATATTAAGATCACAACTAGTTATAAAATCAAAATCCTCTCCTCCTGCTGTGCTTCGCCAAATGCTGCAGAGCGATGCCTGCCTCCAGTGACCTCCCATTGGACAGCTGTAAGGTCTCCTTTGTTAAAAGAATGAAGGATTAATATTTAAATCATTCCTAGCCAATATACATATCCTTACCTTCTCCAATGTGGCCGCTATGAACAGCTTATATCCAATGGTCCTTAAACCGCAAACCCTGGTGTTGCTAACCCAGGGCTCCCGTATAAGGGACACGTCCACTTGGAGTCAATGAGGAGTCTTGTAAATTCGGTTGAGGCTGCTTCACAGTGATGCAAATTAATTTGCACTTCTGACAGCCTCTTTGGGTTTATCAGATTTGGCATACCTAAATCTAATTATCCCAAAACCAAAATTGACAATTCCACCCATCTTCTTCGAAGACTACTGATCCACTGCGAATCTGAAGTCTCTGCCTTGGCTCTCCTTACAGGTCATGGAATTCACAATCTTCCATTGACCTGTAACAAGACCTACATTCTGATTTTCCAATACTGCCAGAATGGTTTCAACCTCTGGAATGGGTGGAGGAAACCATGCCGTCACTATTGGACGCAGGGACAACTCAGACCCCAGTATCACCTCAAGTTTCGCCCCCTGATGGAGAGAATTTCACTTAGCAACTGCGTTTTTAAGAAATTCAAAAGATTTCTTATTACCACAGTTGATAGTTTCATCCAGTCTGCGCCTTTGAAGGATACCTCGTCCGGCCTTCCTCATACTAGGGCGATCTCTTCAATGGCTTATGTTCAATCCGTCGCCATAGCTCAACGCTGATCTTCCCAACTGGATCAACTTTGTTAATGACAACAGCTTGAATACTGTTCTACAACACTGATTTCTTCCCCTTCTTCGATGTTGAGGGCTGTTCGCTTCCTGATTCAGGATAAGACATTCCCAGAGAGTCATAGACAGGCCCGTAGATCCGTTCGAATCTCTTAACGTTCCTCCTGTGCTTTTTGACAAGGTACCAATCCTTGCCTGCAAGTGGCAATGAGTCCCTCTTAGCTATTTTATGCAGATATGTAAATAAGAAAAGTTCTGGCCACTCCGAGCCTTTTCTTCTTTAGTTCGGCATGTGACATCGGTTGTCGCATCTTGCATTACCATGTCTTGCCGAACTAAATTGGCGCTAGACGTAAGACATCCTGAGCCAGTAGAAACATCCCTCCGCTCCTACCTCGCCTCGACGCTCCGGTTCCTCTCTTAACTCTGAGCGCGAGTTGAGATCACAGTGATCTCATGCTCATCTTCAGATCCAAGAGAAAGATCCCCGAGCTTCTGTGTAGCACTGGTCCCAGCAAAGGAATATCTCGAGATGCTCAGAATCTCATCCGTCTCTGAAAGTAGGCCCAATAACTGACTTACCTGTGCTAGAATGTCTCGTTGGACCCCTATCAATAAATCGCCGTCTTCTGTCCTAATGGAATAATTAATTAAAAAAGAGGACCATCTCGCGCAGTGACGGTGTGCGCGGACTAGACTGAATCTTACCACCAACCCGTTCTATAGGCGTTGGGGTGTAGCTGTTAGTTTATTTAGGTACCAACTAACCATTCAGGTCCTCGGTACTGCTACCAACCACCTTAAAGTGCTCTGCATTTACTACAGGATTACAGGAGCAGAGATAATACACATGATCTGAACACCCAAATTATGAGCCTGTATGCACCATATACCAAAATGAACAGGTCATGTGATTTACAACCAATCCCCACTATCCGCCACCTGGGGACACGTCCGATAGGAGTAAATACAGCAAAAGACTTCACACGCAAAAAAAAACAAACTTTAGTATATGTATATTTTTTTTAAAGCTCATCATATAAGATAGTTGTGTAGAGAAACTCATCACAACATCATATTTCTTATAGTACTAATATTTCAATCTACAGGGGAGATAATTCTGTCAGGGAGCGAATTTGATGCTCAGACATGGGCTCTAATAAAAGTTTTTCTGTGTAGCCTTCCTAGGGACGAGCTTAGGAACTTTCTCTTCTGGGTATGTCAAATATAAAAAAATGTGTATGACGATTAAAAAATTTAGACTCAATGAATGTAGTTATGTTCACACCATTCAATGGTATTTGAAAGTACTTTTAAAGGGTATTAATCCAAACAATATTGCCTTAGATTTAAATGGATTAATATTAAGGGAGTTATTAGATGACCACAGCGAAACACGTCTAAGACAATCGTATACATTGAGTTCAAACTCAAGACCAGAAAGAAAGTCACAGGTAAACAACAAAAAAAAATATCAGCATACAAGAATGCCCCACAACTATCCGAATTGGTATTTATATATAGGTCATTCACATAAAGAATAAATAAAAGAGGCCCCAATACGGAACCTTGAGGGACACCAGTATTAAGATTAAGCAAACTCGATTTTTTCCTTTAAAGTCGACAAACTGCGACCTTCCAAGCAAATACGACATTATCAATTCACACGCAGAATTTGGAAAATGAAATTGTTCTTTTAGTTTACTGATCATTTTCGATCATTATAGTATTAAAAGCTTTAGATAAGTCAAGAGAAATCAATGAACTTAACTTGCCATGATTAACATTCTCCCTAAAAGAATCTTAGACTAAGCAACAGTGATGTAGTACTGCAACGTAAAACCTTCCATAAACTTGTTGTATCTAATCCACAAAAAAGTCTAGAAAAAAACTTCCTTTTCTCTCTCCGTATCACACTCTTGGCTTTAGTACGAAGGTTACAATATAACTGCCAATTTTCTACACAACGATTTCTCCGATATTCAGAATAAGTTACATCACTGTTTAGATAGATAGATAGAGAAGGTAGATGTGATACCAGACAGTACCACATCTCCACCCAGAGACCGATCCCGGTCCATTGTGAGTCCCTTCAACAGAACAGTTGTGAAATAAGGGTATAGAATATAGAAATAAGAAATAAGGGTATAGAATATATAAAATTGAAAATACAGAGTACAGAAAAACTAAAGTGAAAGGTAAAAAGAGAACAGAAACGTAACGAATCACAGAGGGGGACCAGCAATGCCACCAATCCCCCTAGGGTTAAACCCTTGATTCTCCCTCAAGCAGCTAATTCCCATGACGAAGCCTATGACGTCAACAAGATCTACACTCCGAACGTCACCTAGCCCGTCGAGGAACTGTCTACCCAGCCACTTCATCCTACGATGCTGTAATCGCGGACAATGGCACACAATGTGTTCAATAGACTCGGTCTCATCGATGTCCTCACACAGTCTGCAAAAATCAGAACTGTTAGCGTCCATTCTAGACCTCATCTTTCCTATCAGACAGTGACCCGTTATGGCCCCTATCATGACCTTTAAACTCTTCCTATTCATGCCCAGGAGAGTGGTAGTGCCTGCCTTGTCCAATACCGGCCATATCGCCCTCGACACTTTGCAGTCCTCCCTACTTTCCCAAGCCGAATTGGTTCTGACCAAGATCCAATCATTGATCTTCCCATAGAAGAAACTTAGTGGTGGTTTCACATATGTCTCTCTATCCGAGACGTTCCCTGCCGCACCTTGCCTTGCCAGTTCATCAGCCAATTCATTGCCTGAAATAATGCAATGGCCAGGCATCCAGCAGAGTCTCACCATGTAGTCCTCCATCAACTCTCTTAGTGTCTTCCTACAGGCAGCTACTAGCCTGGATCTCACCAAATGTGTCCCCAAGGCCTTCAGAGCTGCCTGACTATCCACATAGAGAGTGACCTCGGTATCTCTCGCAATGTTTCGCCTGATCATTTCCGCGGCCTTCAGGATGCCGAGAATCTCAGCCTGAAAAACACTGCACTCATCAGGGAGTCTAAAAGAGCCCTTCAAATCCGTGCCCATAATATAGACCCCCGCCCCGGTACCCTCGACCATCTTTGATCCGTCCGTGAACACTGCGCAACCTTCATATAGTCTCTCAGTGCCGGACCAGATCTCCCTATCAGGTATCACCACGACAGGATTTACTCCAAAGTCCGATTCAGCGGCCATGTAATCTGATGCCCCCGTAGAGTTCAGATTAACCTCACCGTAACTGATCTCGTAAATGACCTTGGAGTGACCTGCTCTTGATGAGCCTAATAGTCCCAATTCCCTAAGTCTCAGTAGACTCTTTGCCGCCATACCCCTCACAAACTCCTCAATGGGTAGGAGATGAAGTATGACATCCAGAGCCGCTTGTGGTGTGCTTCTCATTGCACCCGTGATCCCAATCGAAGCACACCTTTGCGCCTTCGACAAAAGCCTCCTATTGCTCTTGCGTTCCAGTGCCTGCCACCAGACAGAACAACCATATGAAAGGATTGGTCTCACCACCGAAGTGTAAATCCAATATACAACTTTCGGTTTGAGTCCCCAACTCTTACCTATGGAGTTTCTACAGGTGTAGTAGGCATTGAAGCCACGCTTGAGTCTTTCCTGAACATTCCTCTTCCAGGTCAGTTTGCTATCAAGGAACACCCCCAGATATTTCGCTGAGTCTGAAAGCTTCAGTTCAGTCCCACATAGTACCGGTAGTCTGAATTTCTCTACCTTGTACCTCCTAGTAAACAGAACCAACTCTGTCTTTTCCGGGTTCACTCCCAACCCCTTATCAGCAGCCCACGAGGACAGCTCACCCAGCGCTGACTGCATGATCTCACTGATTGTGGGAAGAAATTTTCCCTTTACCAGTATGACCACATCATCCGCATAAGCCACGATCTTCCGCCCTCTACTGTCGAATTGACGCAGAATCACGTCGACAGCCAATAGCCACAGTAGGGGTGAGAGCACTCCCCTTGCGGTGTCCCCCTAGTCACCAGTTTCCTTAAACATACTCCACCCAAGCTCGAGTTGACAATCCTGTTGCTCAGCATGAGGATTATCCAATCGATCAAGAAGTCATGTACTTTAAGATCCACCAGCGCCTGCTTAATAGCGTCATTATTGATATTGTTGAACGCTTCCTAAATATCCAAGAACGCAGCTATGGTAAATTCCCTGTACCGAAGTCCTTGTTCTATATATCCCACCACATCATTCAGCGCACTCTCAACAGATTTACACTTCGGATAAGCATGCTGAGCACTACTCGTGCTGTTGGTGCCAATAGAATCAGTCTCGATAGACAATAGGCTGATAGGTCTATAATCCTTGGGTTTCGAGTGACAAGTCCTACCACCTTTAGGTATGAATATGACTCTTACCTCTCTCCACCCCCTCGGTATTTGTGTATGTAGCAAACGCCCTTTAAAAATGTCCACTAGTAGTTGATGAACCACCAACGGTGGGTTCTGCAACATGGCCGGAAAAATACCATCCGGGCCTGGTAACTTGTAAGCCTCGAAAAAATTTATCGCCCATGCAACTTTCTTAGCCGTAATCAGGTTTCTCACTACCGTTTCATCTATACCGATGGCGGACTCTGTGAAGAAGTGCTGATCCTTCCATCAATGGATCCTTACAACCCGGAAAATGGTTTTCTAAAAGCACATCAAATGACTCAGAACTAGACTCCGTCCATGAACCATCTGATCTCTGGGTACTCTCCGGAACATTACGATCCTTTGACGGTATCTTTCTGAATTTGGATAGTTCATTGACAGAGTCAATGGTCTCGCTCAACTTAATCCACGAGGCCCTTTTAGCTCTTCTTATGTCCTTTTTGTACTTATTGAAACACACTCTATAGGTGCCCCAATCCTCGTCCCTACCAGATCTATGGGCCTTGTTGTACAGCCTTCCAACTGTGGTCCGTTGAGCCTTCAACTCCTCCGACCACCAGACTGGCTGTTTCCTCTTACCCGGATAGCTTACCGGGCAGTTAAGCTCATAGCTTCTGTTAATGGACCCCTACCTTCCCCACTATTTCGTCAAGATTTTCCCTCGACAAGATCTCCAACGGAATTCCAGTCAATCTTGACCCCAGATCCCGCCCGAAGGCGTCCCAATCTGTCCTCCTAGGATTCCTGAAAGGTTTCCCCTCAGAACCTCGGAAGTTCAGACTAAAGGTTATCCTACCATGGTCAGAGAAAGTACATCCCATGACCACCCTCCAGTCTTCAACTAGGTCCCTCGAGTTGGTCAGTGTGATGTCTATTACTGAATTCCTATCCTTCGTTCTGAACGTAGGAGTATTACCCCTATTACAGATTAAAAGATCATTTGCAATAATAAAATCAAAAGTTAACTCACCTCTCTTATTAGTATCCCTGCTACCCCATTGACTGTGGTGTGCATTAGCATCGCAACCGAGCAATAGACGTACTCCATTCCGTCTTGCGTACTCGGCTAAGGCCCACACCCTGTCATCTGGTGGTTCCAACTCCTCATAGGGCATGTACACCGAGGCCAAGGCCAGTTTACCGCCTCCCAATGCCTCTCCTTGGACGACCGTTAGATCACCATAACTGAAAGAGTTAAGAAGAATTACCTGAAGATCATTCTTCACCAAAATACAAGTTCTCACCTTATCCTCAGTGGACGGCTTGAACAATTTGTATCCTTTGACCCTTAAACCACAGACCTGGTTATCATTTAGCCAAGGCTCCTGGATTAGGGCCACGTCCACATTGGTCTCACTGAGGTAAGTTATCAATTCGGTCGAGGCCGCTTCACAATGATGCAGATTTATCTGCACCATCCGCAACCTCTTTGGCTTTATCATTTTTCGCGTAGCGAAATTTGATGTAGCCAAGCCCGAACGTAACAACCCCCCCCCAATGAGTCCAGTTTCCTAATAGATTCCCGATCCACTGCGAATCGGAAATCTTTACCCTGGTTCTCTTTACAAGTCAATGAAGAAACAAGTTTCCATTGACTTGTATTGATCCCCCTATTTTGTCCTTCCAATATTCCCAGTATGACTTCCACCGGTTTAATGGGTGGTGGAATCCATACCGTGACTATTGGTCGCAGAGGCAATTCCGACGCTGGTATAACCTCCAGTTGCGCATCTGGACAAAGGTTGCCACATCTGTTGATCGCGGCTTTCAGGAATTCAAAAGTTCCTTTGTTACCGCAACCAACAGTCTTGACGCCCCTTGTCCAGTCTGCACCCATGAAGGCTATTTCACCCGGCCTGTGCCTTGCCTGGAAGATTTCGTCCATAAGTCTATCCTCAATCAGCCGCCACATTTCCGTACTGATTCTCCCATCTGGATCAGCACGGTTAATGACTGCTGCTTGAAGAATGTCCGACTTGGACGAATCCTTCCCCTTTTTGGACGATGAAGGTTGCACGTCACCAGATACTACCCGCTTTACTACTCCCTTATGAGAGTTTTTAAGCGGGCCACTTGGTGCATTACCAACCTTCTTCGCAGACGGAATCTGCTGGTCATCCCCCGACCTCACTCTTTTTATGGTTCCCTTAGGGGGACCTTTAAAAGAGTCATGCGGAAAATGACCTGCTTTCTTAGAGGTAGAGGGTATCTCATCTCCAGGCAGAGCTCCCCTAATTGACCTCATTTGAGATCCTTTAGCGGGGCTCGCAAGAGCTTGATTTACCTTCTCTACTCTCTTCTCAATGAGTTTTTTCCCACTACCAATCCTTGCTGCCCTGTCGCTTCCCTTGAGAGAAGCTACAGGACTGCTGGATGGCTTGTGAGTATCACACTGTGTGACAGCGTCGACTTTTGGTTCCAAAGTGTTGGTAGACACGGACTCTTTACCCTTGCGAGCAATTTGCGGACCTTCCTCTACCTCCACTTTAAAACCATCGGGATAAGACAATCCCAGGATGTCACCGATGGAGCCATAGGTCCGTTCAAACCTGTAGATGCTCTTTCGGTGTTTCCTGCGAACATGCCTATCCCGCCCGTCCAACAGCGATGGGTCCTTTTTAGCCAACTTATTTAGTGCAGCTATAGAGGCCCTAACACCGTTTTTCGCCTTTTCAAGATTCGTTCGGCTGTCGGTTGCGGCTTGCTCATCCATTGGATATGCTACCGCTACCTGCCGAACAATAGGTTTGGCCGTAGGCCTTGGCATGCCTGATGCCCCGTCGAGCTCACCTGCTTCCTACCCGGAGTTGACGCAGTGACTGCATTTCCGATTTCTTTGCCCCGGTCAAGAGCAGAGACCACTGCTGTCTCATGCTCTTCATCGGATAAAAGAGACAGGTCCTCCAGTCCCTCCGTCGCTCCAGATCCTACAGGGTCCTCCGCCGAGTCCAGCAGGCTGTCCTCCTCCGTTAGTTGGGTCATCAGTTGTCCGTGTTGAATGAGGATGTCCGTATGCAGTCTCATTAAGTCCATGTCATCGTCCCCATCCCCATCTTTCCCCCCTTTCCCGACGTCGTCCTTGTTTTCCCCTACTTTGACCCTATCCCTAACTCGTAAGTCAGCTTCCGTCCCTTCTACTACCCTAGTGTTGGTTTCTTTGTCCGTTGTCCCATTGTCCTGTTCAATACTTAACCTATCAGTTTCCATTTTCCTTTTTCTATTTTGGTCCCACGAGTATGCCCGTAAAAAATAGACCATCTCGCGCAGTGACGGCATACGCGGACTAGGCTGTAATACAACTGACCCTTGCCATCAGCATCAGAGGGGAGCTGTTCACTATTAGTTTCTTTTAGCACTAACTAATCATTCAGATCCTCGGCACTGCTACCAACCACCTTGATCTTAAAAGTGCATAAGATCCATTTATTTGGTCCACGGAAAACGCATGACCCAAGACCGTACCCAGTGTCAGAGATGTATTCACTTCGGCGGAAACACCAAATAGAATACATCAATGCATCGCATCCAGTCCAGCAAGCCTACCGTTTTCAGGACTGGGTGTGATACAAAGGATGCATTAATGTCGGCAAGGGAAGAGGACTCCAGCACCGTACATTAGTGCCTCCAGTGTCTCTCGCCCAATCCCCCCTATCAGCCACCTGGGGACGCGTCCGATGGAAGTAACAGGTAAAGACTCCACACGTAGTGTTTATACTAGACAAATTTTTATCAAGACAAACGTTAAAATCAATGCGAATCTATATAAGGTAACCTTAGTTAAATAGCTGATTACTATTTTTGGTTGTTACAGTAGTCAAATTGCATATACAAAAAACATTAATGAATTCGTCTTATTGTTGTTTTTTGCAACTGTTTCCAGCTTGCATAAATTCGCTTTGATTTTGACGTTTCTCTTGATAACAAATTGTCTAAGTACTGTACTGTACTGTAGAATCATTATGAAACTTGTTTAAAAATCAACTATGCTGGTATTTTGTAAAAGACCAACCTACAGCCTTTGGTGTATGCGATGCTGAATGAGTTAGTCAATCTGTATAGTTACCCTTTTATATTTATAGATAATTAAATGGGACAGAACTGATGAATCAGTATCAGAATTATTTAAAAATGAATAGTTCCAGTATATTTGATTAATGCAAAAAAAAAAAAAAAAAGAAATTAAGCTGTAATACTCAAGTCACCTTATATAAATTCGCCCTGGCCCAAATTTATGTGGTTAATTTTTAACAGTTACTTAATACGTATTTTTGATAATACGTTCATTTGCAACCGTGAGCGTATCGACTATTGTTTTTTTTTTTGTACTTCCCAAATACTTGTTTAGTGAAAATTATGAATTAAGTGTAATGTAAACATAAAACAAATATTAAATATTGTTATATTCGGTAACTTGAAGAATAATATACCAAAGAAGAAATAGTTCTCAATATCGATTAAACAAAAGAAAAAATACGCAAATTGATAAAGTGAAATATAAGCGTTCCACCTATATATAAGTATATGAAATGTCTATACTATTTCATTGAATGAATCGATAAAGAATATGTTCGTAAAATTACGTTTTTTCTATAAACATATATTCATAGTTTAAATCGAATATAAATACTAGCAATTAATGATATAAAAATTTTTTGGACGTAAAAAAATCATTAAAATGAATAATATATTATTATTGCGAGTTGTTCTTCAGTTAGCACTTGCATGTAAGTACTTACATATGTTATAAAATAAATATGATATACATATGTATGCACATATGTACGTTTATTAATTTGTAATTAATTAAGTTTTCCTAAAAGGCTTAATTTTTAGTAATAATGATATCATTTTATTCCAAAGAGTATTATTTTTTATGCTTGGGTACAAATTCAATGTTCTAATTCTTCAATTTCTGCAATTCTTTTAAATTTTTTCATCATTGATAGTATCTTAAGTGTGTCACGATAAATTCGAATTGAACTAGCAAAGACAAACACCAAATTTAACAGACCATTTTAGTTATACCACTGTATTAGTGGTATATCTAAAATAATTTTGGAATTTGAAAAAATTATTTTTTTTTTAACATTCAAACCTGGTCAGATTAGGAGATTTTAGGAGACGTATATCTCTGTTTCTTTCAAATAAATGTTACCTCGTAGAAGGAACACGCAAATTGAAAAATGTATTGTGGTGCACAAAGTGCTTGAGTCGAAGGTAATATGGAGATTAATAAAAAAATCGATTAGTTTGGTGGCAACCAATATTTAAGTCACAGTTGACAATTTGCTCGTTAGTATAAATGTTAAATACTTCCAATAAAGCTGTACAAAATGGTAGCAAGAATAGTTTCTAACGTTGTTAAAAATAATATATTTGTATAATATCAGTTCTTACCATAACGGTGCTTACAACAAATCTAGCTTAAACAGCTGAGATTCAGTCTTGCCAGGAGCCGAGAAAGCTAAGTGTCCAAAACAAAAAAGTTAAATTTTTTCTATATGTAATTTAAAAACTTATTGTTTCTCATTCCCATTAGTTTTGTATATTTTTTAAATATATTGTAATAAATTTAAAAATAAAACGTTGAATAGCTGTCAGTTTACCCAAATGAAAAATCGCCCAAAAAATTCCCATAGCATTTTTTGGGTGATTTTTCACTTTTGTAAGAATTTGCTAAAATTATGTTTTTAAATACTTTCTATATATATATATATATAATATATATATATATATATATATATATATATATATATATATATATATATATATATATATATATATATATATATATATATATATATATATATATATATATATATATATATATATATATATATGTAATAAAAAAGTAATTATAATAATCGATTTAGTAAATTAGTTATTAGTATTTTAGTATTTTAGTTGTTCTTGAATGAATGAATGCCGCAGGCGAACATTTTTCTTAATGCTTACATGAATAATTCTGTAAAAATAAAATTAGTAGATAATAAGAAATTATTTTTTTCATTATTGAAATAGCAACATTTTAGCCTTTTAAGGCATTTTATTATATTATCTATTCTTGATTTGGATAATGAAGCGCCGCAGATAAAAATTTTGGTTAAATGTAAAAAATATAGGTTTTACGTGTGAATAAATACAAAAAAAAAAAAAAAAAAAAAATAATGCTTAAATGAATAATTCTGTAAAAATAAAATTAGTAGTAGATAATAAGAAATTATTTTCTTTGTTGAAATAGTAACATTTTAGCCACTTTAAGGCAATTTTAAGGATCAAAAGACGCTAGAAGCTAAAACGAAAATTTTGAGGTTAAAAGAAAAATAAAAAGTTAGATTTAGCCCCAAAAAAGGTCAAATTGGCAAAACTGCTGCTGTGTGGAAATGTTGGTCTAAGAGTCACACTATGGAACCATATTAGAAGCGTATTTGAAATAATTTTGGAATTTAAGAAAATCAATTTTTTATGAAAATTAAAATCTGGAGAGATTGGTGGATATTTCTGGAATTAGGCGAATGGCTTGAATATGACACTGTGTGGAAACTAACTAACTAACATGGTTCATAGTGTGACCATAGTGTAGACCACCATTTCCACGTAGTGTCATATCCCAGTTATTTTCTTAATTCCAGAAATGGTCCACAACCCTGTACAGGTTTGAATTAAAAAATAATAATTTTTCTTAAATTCCAAAATTATTTTTTATATACCACTAATATTGTTTCATAGAATGCCCCTTGGATCACTATTTCCACAGTCATATTCCAGTCATTCATCTAATTCTTCACATGGTCACAAAACTTTAAGGAATTCTCATGTGAAAATGTAGCTCTATTAATTTGTTTACAAATCGCTGTTAAAAACTTTGGTTTTTGGCTTTGGTAGTTAAATTCGAATTTATCTACACACACATATATATTTTCGATATTTTCATAGTGAAATATTTTTTTCAAAATTATGTATCTGATCCCAAATGAAATCTGGACATAGAACATAAATTTCCGAAATCTATTAGTCCTAGGCTACTCCCACTCTTCCGCTCAACCGCCTCATGACTGCTCCTTATATACATTTTTGCCCCTTGAAAATTTCACATTTTTCCATATTTTCATAGTGAAAAAATTAAATTTTCAAAACTATATATCTCTGATTACAGATGGAATCTGGACATAGAACATACATTTCTATTTGTTCTATTTGTTCTATTTGTTCTAGGATACTGTCACTCTTTCGTTTACCCGATCCCTTATGTCCATTGGAGCCACTTGAAAATTCCACTTTTTCCCATATTTTCGTAGCGAACGAACACTTTTTTAAAATTATACATATCTATCTCATCTCAGATGGAGTCTGGACATAGAACATACCCCAACTCATGTGTGCTTCTTATGTCCATTGGAGCCACTTGAAAATTCCACATTTTCCATATTTTCATGGTGAAAAAATAAATTTTTCAAAATTATATATCTGATCCCAGATGGAATCTGAGCATAGAACATATATTTCTGGAATCTACTAGTCCTCTTACGCTTACCCGATTCATTTCTGCTCCTTATGCCCATTAGTTCCCCTTGAAATTTCCAAATTTTTTCCATATTTTCATAGTGAAAAAATACATTTTTCAAAATTATATATCTCTGATCCAAATTGGAATATAGACTTAGAATATACTTTTTTAGAATCTATTAGACCTAGAATACTCCCACTCTTCCGCTTACCGGAATCATGTTTGCTCCTTATGTCCATTGGAGCCACTTTCATATTCCATATTTTTTCATATTTACATAGTGAAAACATACGTTTTTCAAAATTATACGTTTCTGATCCCAAATGGAATCTGGACATAGAACATACCTTTCTGGAATCTACTATTCCTAGTCTTCTCCCACTCTTTCACTTTCCCGATTCATGTATTGGGTAACTTGAAAAATTTAATTTTTGTTGAAAGAAATTTTACGTCTTGTTTCAATTTTTAAAACATTTTTCAAAATATAAACTTTGAGAAATTATATATATATATATATATATATATATGTATATTATTTCATATTTATTAAATTTCACACTGGTTGTACGCATCTTTTTTTAAATAATGTTCTTTGAAAATTAAAAAATTTAAGTGACGAATGAAGCAAATTAAAAATGTCGATCTATAAAAGATATCAAAAAATTAGTCTCCTTCCTAGTTTAGCTTTTTGTGAAAATCCCATTCGAGTAGGACCAAATGTTTATGTGCAGAGGTTTAGCTCAGAAAATTCCAACAAATTAAAAGATTATTTTAATGGTATTAAAAATCTCTTTTTATTTAATAAAATGCCACCTTAAAAGTCAAAGATTCACAAAATTCAGTGACAAACAAATTTATATTAACAAGATGGGGACAATAATGGCTTTAATAAACAGTTAGAACTTGATTAAGTACTCCAATAACATACAAAGATGTATAAAAACGGAATTCAAATCCTAACAAGATACTTTAATTTTCAATTAATAACAAATATACGAATATATATTAAACTTGAACAATATGTTTTATAATTATATTTTGATTATTTATTTAAAATTATATTTTTATATAGTTTTTTTACTAAAAAATAAATTTGTTCATTTTAAAAAATCGACTAACAGCGCGTGGAGTATATTTAATATTTGTGTAGGATGTATTTAACTGACGTATTTATCTTCAAAAACTTATTTAAAATTTATCAAAAGATTGTAAGAATAATTTTGTCAATTTTTTTTTTAATTTTTTGATAAATTTAAAATTTTTTTATGAAGAAGAAATTTAATAATATTTTTGAATTATAGTAGTTTAAGCAAACCTTTTGATTTAACAGAGTAATTAAAATTATTTTATTCCTTTATATTTATAGATGTATATAATTGCGTTGAAGTTCATTTTGAGTCAGCTGATAGCGGGTTTTTTCTTAAGCATTCAAAACAACCTCCTGTAACGCCTGAAATATCTACCACACATTCTTCGCTGCTTCCTACTTTAAAATCGCGGAATACTTATGATTCGGTATTATCTGTGGATCGTTTTACCGTAGTACAAACAACCCAAGCAGTATCTATTAGAGCAAGTTATGGTCCCTTTTCTACAAAACAAACAGTACCAGCTAGATATATTGTGCCAGATATAATAGAAAATCAACCTGATTATTTAAATGTAAGTATATCCATATATGTATATTGTATGAAAACGAGGTGTAAGTTTGTTTCCATCACACTTGACCCATTTTCACAAAATTTGACACACCGATAATATCTACCAGTGCAGGTTATAGGCTATGTCAAAGCTCGATTGGATGAAACGTCCACATTTTGGGCCCACTTTTTGAAAAAGAAATTTTCTTTAGTAAAGTTTAGTAATTTGTATTGTTTTGTTTTTTTTTTACAATTTGTTTTTGCATTTTTCTTATTGGTATAATTATGGGTTTCTTATGTACTTTTTTGTTATGTTTGAATAATTTGTTCTTTTTTTTGTATATGTTTTTTGTATATATTTGTTTTGTTCTACTTTTTTCTAATATGGTTCTTTCTTTATGCTTTCAAAGTACGCTATATTTTTTTTTATATTGATATGTACATAATTGTACATATATATATATATATATATATATATATATATATATATATATATATATATATATATATACAAATGAAGCACAACTTCTTTTTATTCTAATAAACTTTAAAATTCTTAAAAGCTAAAAGTAAAATTAGGAAAGATTATTGTAGAAAGTGGTATTGCCATGTAAACTAGAATATTTAACAATACTCCCAGTCTTATATTATTACATTGTAATATTTTATTTCAAAATAAACAATACTACTATGCAATCGTGTTGCCATATAGAAACATAAAGTGTACATTCTTCAACACTCCTCAACACGAGTGCACACATACCCTGCAAAAAAGGGCATACTATTCATTAGTAAATTCACTAATGCTAAGGAACTCGAACTAGTTCCAATTTTAGTGAAACATCAATGAATTTAACACGTGGTTGTCAGTGGATGAAAGTGATCCAAATTACTGAACAACATGTTATGAAAGATTGTATTTTTTGTGTTAGTTATTCATTAGTGAAATAACATTATTTAACATTTTCAGTAGCTATCAAGTTGATTTTTAAAAAGTCCATGTGTACTGTTCCATTAAAAATTTATTGAAATAAACTTCTTTAATTCTTGTGAAAATTTGATTAAAATCTTTTTATATTTGTTATAAATAGTGACTTTTATTTAGTAATTTTAGAGCTTGCTAAAAAGAACTGATTTGGATTAATAAATTAAGCACTTTGACTACTTTGCATTCAATGAAAATGCTATGAATTTTGAACAACTTCCAATATATTTAGCTGGGTAGTAACATAAACAAAAAATAAAAATAATTCAAATACAATATCTTTTCCATTTTCACATTCTCTTAACTTATACACATTTATTTATAAATTAATATTGTCTAATTTCAAACCTAACTTATCTATAAAGTTACAATGTTTGACTTTTGTTAAATCCTTTGTTAAAACATCTGCGATCATATCATTAATAGGAACATATGCATTTTTAACAAATTATCTTTCACAACATCACTTACAAAATTACATTTTTATCTATATGCTTTGTACGACAATGATATGTATGATTCTTTGCCAATTGCTGTGCATTTAAATTATCTCCATATAAAACTATTGGTTCGACACTGTCTGTCAAACCTATCTCCTTCTCTGTCTGTTGCTTTCGCTACTCCCAAGAAAATACACTACTAACAATAAAGAATGTATAGCCCGTATATGATTTTCTATTAGACGTGTCGTTTCTCCAGTCGGAATCAACATAGCCAACAATTGGTTGTCCTGTTTTTCCGTATGTTAGCTTGTAACCTTTAGTCGCTGGCAAATACCTTAAAACATGCTTCACACCACATAAATGTTATCTATGTGGATTTGTATTACGTTGTGCTAATTTTGTCACTGAGTGCAATATGTCCGGTCCTGTCGAAATTGCCAAATACATTAACGAACCAAATAAATTAACGAGCGAGTGATACTTGACGGCGTCAATCTTTCACAATTACTATTATCACATTTCACCTTAAATCCTGCGGCTAATGGTGTACTAACTTTCCTACAACTCATCATATTACTCTCCTGAAGTAAATCCTCAAAATAAATCTTCTGACTAAGAGAAATTTCACATAATTCACCATTCCGTTCAATCTCAATACTGAGAAAATAATTAAGTTGTCCCTTATTCTGTATATATTCCTTCAACTTAGACGCAATAATAATATCGCCAACGTAAACTGCAATAAATATAATTCTGTTTATGTCATTGAACTTGTACAAACACTTCTCACTCTCTAATGGCGTAAAATTAATTGATCGTAAAACCTCGCCAAGTTTCATGTGCCATTCTCGACCCATTTGTTCTAAATATAAATCATACTCATAATAACTGGTGACAAAGTCTCCTTATAATTTATCCCATACTTCTGCGCACAACCCTTTGCAACCAGTGTAGCCTTAAATTTATCAATGCTACCGTCTTTGTTTCTCTTGACATTAAAAACCCATTTCGAACCTATTGCTCTTTGTCCGTCACTCAAATCTACTAATGAATATGATTCAATAATGAATCATACTCATTTTGCATAGCTCTTTTTAATACATTTTTATACTCACTATTTTCAGCCTCTGCAACTGAATTTGGGTAAGATATATTAGTTGTTTCTTGCAGTGCGTTTAATATATTGTACACCTTTTTGGGCCTGCCAGGCTTACCAGTTCGCATAATCATCCGTCTTCCTTTCTGCTGTTGCTCCTCCTCACTTTGCATCTCATCAACGCTTTCATACTTTCTTCATTTTGCTCGCAGCTGCTGTTGTCTTCATGTTCACTTGTTGGTATTTTTGCTTCACTCAAATCTACTAAGAACTTGCTGATGTCAATCTTGTTGCTGGGTCATACAGGCGGTATGCTTTCGATGTAAGAGAGTAACCAATTATTTTAAATACTTTACCTTTTGGTTGAAACTTTTTATGTTGCGTTTTGTATAGTGCTACTGCAGTCGAACCAAAAACTCTTAAATGACTTACGCATGGTTTATGACCTGTGAACACTTCAAACGGAGTTTTATCTTTTATAAATTTTGTTGATGCTCTGTTTCTGATGTAAGCAGCAGTCGAAACAGCTTCTGCCCACAAATTTTCGTTCATATCGCTGTGAACCAACATTTTTCTTTCGGTTTGACGCTCCACCATATTTTGAAATAATATAAACTTCTCAAAGGCGTCATCTTTTGTTTTCAAAAAATAAACGAATATACGAATATAGAATAATCGTCGATAAAGGTGATGAAGTAACGCGAACCACCGAGAGACTGCATGTTAAATGGGCCAAATACATCCGTGTGGATTAAGTCAAATATATTATTTGATTTTATTTCAGTATTCATATTAACTGGTTTCATATGAATTTTTGTTTGCGTACACGTTATAGAATTTAAATTGTCTTTAAAAATTACCTTTTCCAAACCGCGCGCCGTTTCTTTTTGTTCCCATTTAATCAAACATTCATAGTTTAAATGCCCATTCCTATTGTGCCATTTAATGTCTTCACTATTCCTTATATGAAATATTTTACTGTCTTTTTTATTTTCAAACAAAAAAAAAAAATTGTCCTTTTTCTTTACACACAAAAATACTTCACTGTCTTCATCTAAAAATTCTACCTTTTCCTTTTCAAACTTCACAAATAATTCTTTATCAACAGCTTTGCTCTCAGACACAAAAGTTCTAATTTAATTTGGTACATACAGAACATCACACAAAAGTATATCGATGTCTGCTGTTACTTGTCTTTCAAATGGATTGACTCTGCCGCAGCTAAAACTGTAAACTGGAGTTATCTTTGCTCTTTTTTATTTTATTTTCTCTGCTGTGAATAACGGTTGGCAGCAAAATGCCCTTGTTTACCACAAATATAACAACCACCTTTTTTCTTTTCTTGTTGCTGACTTCTTTTTTCATTATTATGTTTTTTGTAACGATCGTTGTTATGTGTTTTTGTTTTTTGCAGTGAATGATTTGTTTTTGTTTTTGCATTGAGTGATTTTCTTCCGCTTTCTTACAGAAGTTTCACTTTAAAATTTTTCAAAGATGACAAACTATCGAGTCTCCATAACAACGACTAACTGTTCATATTGTGAAGGTAAACTTGATAGTAATATTATTGTATCAAAGTCTTCATTAAGTTCGATGCCAGCCTCAGCTAATTTGTCCAGAATATTGGTAAAATTGTTGATATGTTCTGACATGTTTCCATCATCAGACATGTGTGCAATTAGCAACTGTTTATATAGGTACACCTTCTTTATGGGACCACTTGGACGAAAGACCTCCTGCAAAGTATTCCATGCCTCTGCCGACGTTTTGCAATTCTTAATGTGGTTTATGCGATGCTTGTATACATAATGTAATTGTAGCCAGAGCTTTCACGTCTTCTTCAGTCCACTTAGCAACTTCTGTAGCTTTGTTTCCTTACCATTTATTTGGTAAAAATTCATTTTAACCGTTATATATATATATATATATATATATATACATATATATATATATATATAGATATATATATATATATATTTATATATATATTTATATATATATATATATATATATATATACCAAGATATTTTGCCTCTTTTGCCAGTCTTAGTTCAGTCCCCCCTAGTACCGGTAGCCTAAACTGCTCAATCCTGTACCTTCTGGTGAAAAGAACTAGCTCTGTCGCTGATCGTGGAAAGAAATTTACCTGTGATCAGTATAATCACGTCGTCAGCATAGGCAACGATATTCCGCGTTCTTGCGTCAAATTGTCTTAGAATGACATTGACGGCTAAGAGCCATAGCAAGGGCGAGAGAACTCCTCCTTGCGGAGTTCCTCTAGTCACTATCTTCCTTATGCATGCATCTCCCAAGTTCGAATTAATTATTCGGCTATTCAGCATCAAAATAATCCATTCGATTAGGAAGTTTTGAATGCATATTGATTCTAGTGATTCTCAAATAGTCTCAATCTTAATGTTATTGCAAGCTCCTTCTATATCAAGGAACGCTGCCAATGTATACTCCCTATAATAAAATCTTAGGTTTCGAGTGGTTAGCCTTACCCGCCTTAGGTATGAAAATTACCTTAACCTCTCTCCACCTCCTTGGAATATATCTCCTAATAAGACATACACTAAAAAGCTCAGTGAGAAGTGTTAGTGCCGTGTCACTGATGTTCTGCAGCGTGGCTGGAAAAACACCGTCTGTACCAGGTGAGTTGTAAGGTTCAAAGGTGTTCACCGCCCAGACTATGTCACCGACTACTTCACTAAGTTCCCTATCAGATACACATTCTGAGAATCCCAAGATTCGTCCTGCCTGTGCATCTGCCTCTAAGTTCCTACAGCCTGGAAAATGAGTTTCCATAAGTAAACTCAGAGACTCAGAGCAAGACTCCGTCCATGTGTTATCCGCACGCTGAATATATCCAGGAGCACTGGGATCCTTGGATAAAATTCGCCTGAATCTGGATAACTCATTAACAGAGTCGATGGACTCACAGCAGTTCCTCCATGAGTCCCTTTTTGCCCTCTTAATATCTGCCTTATACCTATTAAAACTTTCCCTGTAGCTGTTCCAATCCTCACACTTGCGTATCAGTTTCGCCCTATTGAACAGCTTCCTGATGGTTGACCTTTGATTCCTAAGTTCCTTGGTCCACCATTTAGGCTGTTCCCTCTTTCCCGGAAATATTACCGGACAAGTTAGTTCATAACTTTTCCTAACTTTCTCCGTGAAGTCCTCCACTAAACTCTCAACTCCCTCTGATGACAATTGCCATCCCGGAGCGGCGATACGTTAACTTTTTGTAATGTTGAAGCACAAAGTTATAGTATGAATGTTGAAGATATAGCTAGTTCATTTTTAAATAACAAACCTAATCACCTTGGTGAGTTTGATTTTGACTCTTTTGTGGAAAATGATGAATCATTTTCCTTCAATCTCATTACTGAATATGACCTTATAATTGCCTTAAATTCTATTAAACCTAATTCTACTGGATATTATCATAGTCCCATTAAATTCATAAAGATAATTTTTGTATCACCCATTGCGCTTAATCTTACTGTTTTTACAATTTCTAAATTTCCAGCTGTACGGAAGTTGGTCGAGTTGTACCTATTATGAAAAATGGATGTTCTGGCTGCGAAAATTTAAGATCAATATCTATTTTACCGTCAATATCAAAAATTATTGAAAATATAATGAAATCGCAAATATCAAATATCGTTATTCATTTAAACCGATATGTTTTTCAACGTAATCTCAACACTATGTCACTACTACTTTCACTTACTGAATCTATTTGAAAGAAATTAGATAGACATGAAAATTGCACACTAATATCTTTAGACCTTACCAAAGCCTTTGATCGTATCAATCATAATATTCTTATTACTAAACATCAAGAAAATTTATATTTTTCAAAATCAGCCTGTAAACTAGTATATTCCTTTTTAATTTATAGATTTCAATATGTTTCCTTAAACGATACTGTTACCTCGGGCGTACCCCAAAGGTCCACACTTGGTCCAATATTTTTTTCCTTCCTACTTGAACGATTGCATCTAATTTCTAGGTAATGGTTTTTGTTGGTCCTACGTATTTGCTGATGATATTTTATTACTTTTTACAGCTCATTCTCAACAAATGGAATGTTTTAATGTCTATGCTAATGACCATATTAACTCTACATCAACTTGGATGTCTTCGAATTGTCTTGAAATTAACCCGAAAATACAAAGGCTTTGCAATTCTGTCCATATTATCGCAACATTATTTGGCCTAGGATATATATTAATGGACAGATTTAAATCTTAATGATTCATTTAGATGTTTTGGTATTGTTATAGATTCGAAACTAAACTTTGGTGATTATATTAATTCCCTTACTAATAGTTGTTGTTTTGAGAAGATTTCATTCGCTGAAAGAATATACATCAAAAAATGTAAGAAATCGACTAGTATATTAATTATGTCTAGAATCAACTATTGTCTTGAGGTTTATTCTGGTACTTGGTTTTATAATTTAAATAAAATTGAAAGACTTATAAGTCTGAAGTTTCTGAACTAGTTCCTGTATTCCTTAAGTGCTGTTTTAACAACTTCATAAACTTACGTACTATACTCTATTTTTATAAAATCATAAGATTTGGAATGCCACTATTACTTTTAAACGAGTTTTCATTTATTAATTTAACACGAAATGTTCAAATTGAACTGACCTTCTGACATCATTCTATTTTCGATCATTCGTTTGTAAAAAGAATTCATCGAAGTTGGAGTCTTCTTCCAAGTCCTCTGAAATTGTTTTCCTATTCATATCTAACTTACAGAAAAAAAAAACTGCTAAATTACTACAATGAAGAACAGTCTTAACTTTGTTAAACATTATTACATGTTCAAATACATTTATTTGTGTTGATAATCCGTTTTTAATAACTTCTGGTTATAGGAATATTTATTTTAATTTATATATATTTTGGCAATATTCATATGGCTGGGCTATTATACACATCTATATATGGAAATAATAATTTTTTATTGTATTATATACATAGATATTTTTTTAACAATGCATGTATTTATTGTAGGCCATGAAGGCTTCCTTTGTTTTGAATTTAAAAGAAATAAAATAAAAAATAAAAACCTGCTTCACTGTCATAAAACGATGTCGTTTCTGCATCGAATTGTTACGGGCGATGAAAAGTGAATCCTGGAATACGCTTCACTTCAGTACACGGCTATAAATCTAAATTTTAAATTTCTTAAGATGATACAAATACTTTTAGATTGGTGCAGTTTTGGTTTTCCCAAAATTTATTTATTTCTACTTACTTAAAAGTAATTTTAAATAACTTCTAAAAAATTCAAAAATATAGACCTAAGTACTATAAATGCTTTATATTAAGAAATTATGTATTTATGTATATAACATTTGCACAAAACGTTCTTCATACCTTGTTTTTACAGATTTTATAATAACCTATAATAAAATTATTTATTACTTTAGAATACCACTGCAGCTTTAATCGAACTACAACAGTCAAATCTTCACTTGGATATATCGGCTCATCTAGTTAGTACAGTTGTATCACAGGACTCGCCAGTACTACGTGTTCTTTTTCATGCTGGTGCTGATCCTGGCGGCCATTTCCAGCGCCAAAAGATTTGTGTATTGTTGCATGTTTCTAGCAACAATCATTTACCTATAAAAGGAAGATGCATGCCAGAAGGCGAAGATGGAGTATGTGTTGCAGAGGTATAGTTAAAATATATTGTATTTTTATACATTTGATTAATATTAATTTAATGAATATTGATCATTTAATCATAGGTTGTTATTCCATTTAATTGGTTTCATACACTACCACCTCCTTCTACTGAAAATGCTAATAGTACTCTTACCAAAGTCCCTCAGCGTTTTGTTCAAGTTTCGTATAGCGTGTTTGAACCTCCATTAAGAAATTCGGAGCTATGTGAGCCGAAAGTGCAAATACAGCCATTAACCAGTTTCTTACAAGTTCCTCTAGTCAGCCCTTTAGAGCCGTTTAAAGAATTTTACGTCGACGAATCTCTCATTATTCTTCTCCCACAACAGCCTCTTTATCCATTGTCTAAATTTCACGTGCCCGTCTTTTTGCAACAAACTCCAGAGAAAAATATTTCGTCATTTACTGTAAAAGCCCGAATAAAATCCGGTATCAAAGTAATAGAAGCAACCGCTTCATCGGATATGTGGAATATTTCAATAGAAAGAGATATTTCTAAGCATTCTACAATACGTGTAACTGCTATAAAAATGCATGAAAATAATAGTTTGTCACAAATAAACGATAAAAGGTACTTATCAAATTTATTTGCGATTGCACTAAAAGATTTACATTACTATCTTTATAGAGTGAGTGAAATATTTACTTGGTTGTTAGAGGTAGCTGATGACACAAAGGATTTAATAGAAGGAGGCAAAATAGTATGGTCTGTTACTTATGTCTATGATAATCCAAAAGGTGCGTTGGTTGATATTCCGCCTGAAGATAATAAAAAAAGAATAATAGCTAAACTTGAAGTAAATAAAGATGATATTCAAGCTGTACTTCCAATGGCAAAGGTATGTATAACATTCACATCAGCTGTGTTTTGTTCCAAATTTATATAATTTTTCAGTTTAAATTTAAGTAGGTATAAATTTCATAGGGTGATCGACTCGGTTTTTCAACCTTGTTTTCGGTTAAATACTGTTGTTTTTTTCAAAATGTCTATTTTTCGAATGTCGAATAGACCTTTTTTAACACAAAAAAACGGGTCTAAAAATAACACTTTATTTCAAAACATATATGTACTAAATACTTATATCTGAACGGAAGTTTAGAAATAATTTTTTAACTGATTCATATTCATAAAGGCAAATTTCTTGTTATGTTTAAAAATGAAGCTTAAGGTTAAATTCAAATTAATACTTTATGTTTAAACAAATAACACTGGTCGGCAGAAAAATCCTGACTTAAAGAAGAATATGTGGACTAGATGGATTTTGACATGCTAAACATGAATCTGTTTTCAATTTTTTCCATTAGGTCCTGATTCCTTTTATGGTCATGTCTAATATTTCCCCCTTTCCTTAAAATAACTAGAGAACGGTTTGTTCGATTTAGGTAGTTGAAACACTAGAAGATTCAAATCAAAATTGTCTTTAAGTCGCCTTTGCATTATTTTTTTTCTATCTGCTCAATAGTTTCGGAGTTATTCAGAAATTAGTGTAGGAATTTTATTATTCTTTTTTTCATGCATCATCACGATGGACAAAAATTTTTTTATTTTTTTTTCTGTTGAAATAATTTGGTTTAAATTTAATACTTGTTTAATTTATTTTTATTTTAACAGAATACGTTTTGTAATTTTTGTTATATGAAAATTTTCTATTGTTTTTATTATTCTTGTATTCGAATCAGTACTAAAAGTCGTGTTTTATTTGACTTAAAAAGGTTATGGTCCCAGATCACTTCGGCATTTAATAAATCAATTATGTTTTCCTTTTGTTAAATAAAAGCTCGGAATTTAATTATGGAGTTTGAAAGTAAGAAAGAAAAATTTAATGACGGAATGTTTGCTGCTGATGTTTACGAAGTGGCTACGGGAGACGAAATATGTCCATTAACTGATGATTGTAAAATTCGTGAATGGCGAAAGAAAGTTCAGCAAATTATAGGAATTTCTGATGGAAATAAGCAGGTAATTCATATTTCAACTATGTGGACCAAACTGCACGATGTTTTTGAAAGAAAAAATGAATCCAGTTTACTTCTGGTACATCAGTAATTTTTTCTTATATTGCAAGACTTGAAGAAATTTTCAAACCTTTAAGAGACCTTAAGGAGACAATATCAGATGAATTGGTAATGAATATGCAGTATTTAGTAGTACATATGAGTCAACAAGTAGAACAGAACGAACTTTAGATAATCTTAGAGTAAGTCTGGTGATTGAAGAAGAACATTTAATTTCTCGAAGACAGCTTAAACCTATTGAATCAATGGTTGCAGCAAAAGGAATGAAGAATAATGTTTACAAAAATATGAAAAGTGGCAAACCATGTGATAATTTTCGTAACGACGGTAATACCAATTTTAAGCCTAATAGTAGTTGTTTTATATGCGGTGATGAAAGACATTCGAAAAGAAACTGTCCCGAACGTAGCCTAACTAAAAATTTGACCGCTTTGAACTCTGATACATATGATCTCAAACTAACAAAGACTAGTTGGGTGCTAGATTCCGGGGCTAGCCATTGGATTGGTACGTATCAATCAGAGGTAAGGAAAGTAAAAATTGCTAGAGGTACTATTCAAGCACATGCAATAGGAACAGTTCTGATAAAAATATTTGATGGTGTTAATTGGAGTAATGGAATTCTTAAGATGTTCTCTACGTTCCATAAATTTAGTCAAATTTATTTTCACAAAATCATGCTTTAGATCAAGGACTAATTATTGAAGGTAATTATAAAGATATAAAATTTAAGCGAATGTCCGATAAGAAGGTAATTGTTATGGGACAATGTCACGGAAATTTGACTGTAATATGTATAAAAGTATTAGTGGCCAAGGCTAAACTCATCATTACAACTATCACATGAGAAATTAGCTCATCAGAATATTGAACAGATTCGAAAAGTTTTAAAAATAAATAATATTAATTTTATAGACAAAAATTTTGAATGCAAGGCATGCATATATGGAAAGCAACATAGAAGCAATTTTCAATGCCGTGAAATTATGTCAAGTAAATGTGGTCAAATAATACATGCAGATGTTTGCGGCTCAATGTAAGTGGAATTAATTGGAGGCTCCAGGTATTTTTCTAATTTTGAAAGATGATTTTTCACATTACCGTTTTGTGTTTTTTATGAAATATAAATCCGAGGTATATGAAACAGTAAAGTTATTTTTAAAATTAGCACAAAATTCGTTTGGCCATAATACAGAAGTATTCCATTTTGATAATGGAACGGAATTTGTAAATGATAAAATGCAGAAACTTTTTGCAAATGAAGGTATACGTCACCAAAAAACAGTTCCTTATACCTCTCAACAGAACGGTCAGAGAGGGAAATAAGAACTATTATGGAAGCTGCTCGAACGATGATTTATGCCAAAAATATGAATTTAAAATTTTGGGCTGAAGTAGTAAATACAGCCGTTTTTGTAATTAACTGCTCAGGAACTAGCACAGTAGCCAACATAACTCCATATGAGCTGAATTGGTAAAAATTCAAAAATAGCTTTCTTTCAACATTTTGACAGTGAATTTTTTGCTCATAAGTTAAACGAAAAATCTGAAAAATGTTTTGTATATTAGTACAATATGAAATAAAATCGAATACTCTAGAGATGATAAATTTATAAATTCACATTCAAATGTACCTCAAAGCAATAAGAACAAAATTCGTTTACCAGAAAATGTGTTCTTCAGATTAGAGCAACAAAATAGTAACAATGATAAAGAAGATAAAAACAATAATGAGAATGATACTCAAAGTTCTGAAAATGATGATTTCGAAGACGCTTTTGAAGGCTGTGGTGAAAATTAAGTTTACAATAGTGAAAGAAATAAGCAAGATTTAATATCGAAATCGGCCCGAGTTGCGCCAGCAGTTTATCGGAAAATGCGGCTAATTAATTTCAAGAAGAAACTAGTAGTTATGATGAAGCAATGAGGTACCCATCAATGGTACGCCGCAATGATTGAATAACTAAAATCTCTGGTTGAAAATCAAACGTGGAAATTGGTAGATGCTCCACAGGGTAAAAAGATGGTAGATAATAAATGGAGCTTTAAGATTAAATATCGGCTCGATGGTAGTATAGAAAGATTCAAAGCACTTCAATTCGTGTAGTTTTATCTCTAGTAGCGGTGCACAAAATGACATTAAAGCAGTTTGATGTTAATACTGCATTTTTTTATGGAGATTTAGCGGAGATGTTTATATGTATCAGCCTTATGGGTTCAGGGATGGGACTGGTAAAGTATGCCAATTACATAAATGTTTATACGGTCGTAAACAGTCATCCCGATGTTGGAATAATAAATTTACTGAATTTGTTAAGAAGTACAAACTTAAACAATTAGAATCAGATCCACGTGTCTTCGTAAATGAAGAAAAATCTGTTATTTTGGCCTTGTATGTTGATGATGAACTTATAGCTGCAAAATCAAAGGATCAAGTTAAATACATAATTGCGTATTTGCAATGTTTCTTTGGTTTAGAGATATGTCGTTATCAAGATGATGCTATAAGTCTTAGTCAAACAAATTATGCTAAAAAGGTATTAAAAAGGTTTAAGATGGATGATCGTAATGGAATTTTCACACCATTTTATGCAAACCAAGTATACGAAAAATTTGAAGACTCAAAGGATTCAAAATTTCCTTATCGTGAAGCAGTCTTAGATAGATAGATAGATAGAGAAGGTTGACGTGATACCAAATATTACACATCTCCACCCAGAGACCGATCTCGGTCCATTGTGAGTACCTTCATTGAAAAGCTATAGAATATAGAATGCAAAATACAGAAAATAGGAAAATAGGAATAGAAAAGAAAAGGATAGTAATAAAAAAGGAATCATATAAGAGGATTAGCAGTGTTGCCAATCCCCCTAGGGGTGTGCCCCTGATTCTCCCTTAAACAGTTAATTCCCATGACGAAGCCTATGACGTCTACAAGCTCCACGTCCCGAACGTCCTTAGCCCGCCGAGGTATTGGCTGCCCAGCCATTTCATCCTACGATGCTGCAATCGTGGACAATGGCACATAATGTGCTCAATAGACTCGGTCTCGTCGACGTCTCCACACATTCCACAAAAATCGGAATTGCTAGCGTCACATCTAGACCTCATATTCCCTATCAGACAGTGACCCGTTATGGCCCCTATCATGATTCTTAAGCTCCTCCTACTCAAGCCCAGAAGAGTGCTTGTGCCTGCCTTGTCGAGTACCGGCCATACCGCCCTCGACACCTTACAGTCCTCTCTACTCTCCCAAGCCGAATTGGTTCTGACCAAGATCCAATCATTGATCTTCCCAAAGAAGAAACTTAGCGGGGGTTTAACATAGGTTTCCCTCTCCGAGACATTCTTTGCTGCGCCTTGCCTTGCCAGTTCATCAGCCAATTCATTGCCTGATATATTGCAGTGGCCAGACACTCAGCAGAGTCTCACCATGTAGTTTTCCATCAGTTCTCTCAGTGACCCCCTACAGGCAGCAACTAGCCTGGATTTCACCATATGTGTCCCCAAGGCCTTCAGATCCGCCAGACTGTCCACATAGAGAGTAACCTCGGTACCCCTCACAACGTTCTGCCTGATTGATTCTGCGGCCTTCAAGATGCCAAGAATCTCAGCCTGAAAAACGCTGCACTCATTAGGGAGTCTAAAAGAGCCTTTCAGATCCGTGCCCATAATATAGACTCCCGCACCAGTACCTATGTCCATCTTCGATCCGTCCGTGAACACTGCACAACCCTCATACAGTCTCTCATTGCCGGACCAAATCTCCCTATCAGGTATTACCACGACAGGATTTGCCCCAAAGTCCGATTCAGCGACCATGTAATCTGATGCCCCATGGAGTTCAGATTAACTTCACCATAACTGATCTCGCATATGACCCTGCAGTGACCTCTCGATGAACTTAATAGTCCTAATTCCTTAAGTCTCAGCAGACTCCTTGCTGCCATACCCTTCACAAACTCAATGGGTAAGAGATGAAGTATGACATCCTGAGCCGCTTGTGGTGTACTTCTCATTGCACCTGTAATGCCAATTGAAGCACACCTCTGTGTCTTAGACAATAGGTTCCTATTACTATTACTTTCCAGTGCCTGCCACCAAACAGAACAACCATAAGCAAGAATTGGTCTCACCACTGAGGTGTAAATCCAATTTACAACTTTTGCTTTGAGCCCCCAATTCTTATCTATGGAGCCTCTACAAGTATAGTAGGCATTAAGGCCCCGTTTGAGTCTCTCCTGAACATTCCTCTTCCAGTCCAGCTTACTATCGAGGAATACACCTATATATTTAGCTGAGTCGGAAAGTCTTAGTTCAGTTCTACATAGTACCGGTAATCTAAAATTCTCTACCTTGTACCTTCTAGTAAACAGAACCAACTCAGTCCTTTCCGGATTCACTCCCAGCCCCCTATCAGCGCGGACTGCATGATCTCACTGATTGTGGGAAGAATTTTTCCCTTTACCAGTATGACCACATCATCAGCATATGCCACGATCTTCGTCCCCTGCTGTCAAATTGACGCAGAATCACGTCGACAGCCAATAGCCACAGTAGGGGTGAGAGCACTCCCCCTTGCGGTGTCCCCCTAGTCACCAGTTTCCTTAAACATACTCCACCCAAGCTCGAGTTGACAATCCTGTTGCTCAGCATGAGGATTATCCAATCGATCAAGAAGTCATGTACTTTAAGATCCACCAGCGCCTGCTTAATAGCGTCAATCTTAATATTGTTGAACGCTCCCTCAATATCCAAGAACGCGGCCATGGTAAATTCCCTGTACCGAAGTCCTTGTTCTATATATCCCACCACATCATTCAGCGCACTCTCAACAGATTTTCCTTTCAGATAAGCATGCTGAGCACTACTCATGATGTTGGTGCCAATAGAAGATCTTAGATATAGGTCTATCAGTCTCTCTAATGTCTTCAAAAGGAAAGACGATAGGCTGATAGGTTTATAATACTTGGGTTTCGAGTGACAAGTCCTACCACCTTTAGGTATGAATATGACCCTTACCTCTGTCCACCCCCTCGGTATGTGTCTATGTAGCAGACATCCTTTAAAAATCTCAACCAGTAGTAGACGAACGGTGCGTTCTGCAACATGGCCGGAAAAATACGATCCGGGCCAGGTGACTTGTAAGGCTCGAATGAATTCACCGCCCGTGTAACTTTCTCAACCGTAATCAGGTCTCTCACCACTGTTTCAATTGTCCCGATGGCGGACTCTGTGAATAAGTGCTCTTCCTCACCTGATCCTTCCATCAATGGATCCTTAAAACCCGGAAAGTGGGTTTCCAAAATCACATTAAGTGACTCAAAGCTAGACTCCGTCCATGAACCATCTGTTCTCTGGATACTCCCAAGAACACTAAGATCAGTCTTATATATTCACCAATTGCTACACTCCTAATGAGTCACACGTCAATGCTGTCAAACGAATTTTGAAGTATATAAAATCGACTATAAATTTTGGAATTCATTTCAATGGAAATAACGACTTAAAATTAATTAGATATAGCGATGCAGACTATGCAGGTGATAAAGATGCAAGGCGATCAACATCTGGTTCTGTTTTCTTGTTTGGTGCAAATATATATATATATATATATATAAAATTAATATATTAAGAATATATTCTTAAAAATTTAATCAGCAGTTCTCGATCGAATGGATAATCAAAGTTGAATACGATTAATAAAAAAAGAATTTTACAACTCACAAAACATATACATGTGCGATTTAATTTTATTAGAGAAAAATATCAGGAAAATTTATTCTGTTTAAATTATGTATGTTCAGACGAACAATTAGCGGACATCTTTACGAAAGCTCTTCCGAAGTCAAAAGTTCAATTATTGAGAGAATTAATTTACGCTAAAGAAAAATAGAGGACACATTTTAAACAGATAGTGGGAGTGTTGAAATAATTTGGTTTAAATTTAATACTTGTTTAATTTATTTTTATTTTAACAGAATACGTTTTGTAATTTTTGTTATATGAAAATTTGATGAGTATTATTGTCAGCTTAAATTACGAGCGGTATGCTGCTTTCTTTAGTCGCCTTTGTTATTTCGCGAATCTTGGTGGTGGGTCGCAATGATCATGGGCCATGCAGATAGAGCTTGTCTCCCAGGCCGCTACTACAGTGTTACCGACTTTACTGCTTGTTACTATACAAGATCGTATTCTACCTGATCACGCAGCGTGTAGCAGCTTGAAGTAGTCCGCAAACTCTTTCGCCAACGATCCATGGTTCTTGGACTAGTGCTAGCTCCTCTCCTTTTTCTACCATTCCACAGTGGGGCAGAATCGAAATTTCCTGTGGTTGGATTTTCATGAAATTTGGTATAGGCGTAGCAGAGGAGTGTACAATGTTAAGTTTGGAAGGGGGCACAACAAACCCCTCAGGGGCTAAATTTTGCTAAATTTTTGTTTCTCGTCCGATTTCAAATATTTATATATCTTATATATTGTTGTAGGCCCTGATAAGACCTATAAAAACATGCTTACGTGTCATATTTATCTCTTATAGTTTTCAAGCTATTTGCGTTTGAGTTTTTAAGCACCATAATTTTGCATGTTCTTGGTCCAGTTTTTTTTTCATATATATCCCAGTTTTTCGGACCGATTTTATTAGTTTTTTTCTTAACTAGTTAAACAACAAAATTATCTATTGAATAATTAAAAAAAAATTGAAGTTGATATCTTTACCGAGTCCAAAAATAAACGATTTTGAATTTTAAAATTGCAAAAAAAACGACTTTTTTTGTTTTTTTTTAGCCGAAAAAGTATCTACACTCTTTTTTATCTAAAATAAAATATTCTTTACCAACATATAATAATTTTGCACTTTTATGAAAGGTAACTTCACAGAGATGACTAAGATAAAAAAACAAGCCCAATAACTCAATTGGTCATGGTACACACCCTCCCGAATTCGACCCATTTTATATGAAAGTTTTGATTTTAGACCATATTTTCTCAAATCCCAAAGCACGAATCGACAAGCGGAATATATTTTAAGAATCTTCAATATGTTGTTAAAAGTTTTAAATCAAAAATGTAAAAAATCCCATTTTTGGGAATTTTCATTAGTTTTTTTGGGAATTTAGGAAAACCCTACCCCTGATTGAAATTTGGCTAACGCGCTTTTATTTATATTAATAAGATCCACTTTTCCTGCAAATTTCATTAAGATATCTTTATAAACAAATATGTTATTACAATTAAAAAATTTGTATTTTCTCCAAAAACCCCAAATTGGGCCTTTTGTTTGGTTTATTTCTAAATAGCGAAATAAATTTCAAAAATATGTATTCCAAATTAAGCTTATCCCTTAGCATATATAATTTCCGATCTTTTGCAAAAAGATTCAAGTCAATATCATGCCTCATTTCAGAAATATGCGCCTTTAAACTTTTATATTTCCAATTTATTGTATATATGATTATATTTTTACAAACTTGCAACTTTTGCATTTAGCTTTGCATGAATAATTACTTAGAAAATTATGAATATTTCTGTATACTTTTAATAATATCTATACACAAAATATTTTTATTTTTATAATTAATAAATATTTTTTATTTTTAATAGGGTTGCCACATTTCCCAAATTTAAGTAAATCTTTATCCTTTTCTAAGCATTCATATATTTCTGTAAATGAATTTAAAATAACAAAACAAACAAAAAACGTCTATTTTAACTTAATCAATATTATTATTTTTGGTATTTATCATCTTCCTTAATAAATATTCTATTTCTAATACGATTTTTTATTACTTATTTACATTAAATTTATGTAGACAATTTTTCTAATATTTTAAACTTATACTACTTATTTGCTATACAATAATCTTTTGTATCTGTATACATATCTAAAAGATAATAAAGGATCTTCAAGTCTTCAGTATTTTGAGTTGATAAAGGCTCATAGTAAATCCAACGTTTTCTCATTGATGATAGTACAGGGTCTGATGATAACAATAGGCTATTAAAATATCCTCGTTTTGTGACGTTCTGGAGCATTTCCTGGAGCTGAATAATTCAACGTGCTTAAAATCTCTGTTTCCTGCTTCTTGAACCTCTTCTGTAAGCCCTCCAAGTGGAAGAACATTTCATTCAATTATAATTTCGCCATGGTACAATACTTTATGTACTGTTGGTGTCATTTCTTTCCATGGATATAGAGAAACAATTAGTTTAGATATTTCTGTTGCATATTCTCCAAATCGAGCAGAGTTAATTCTGTGCTTGCTATTAATTGCCATTAATAGTATGTTAGTCCTTTCAAGTAACTCTTTATTAATACCAGTTATTTTTGATGAAGCTTCGAAATTTCCGAAAAACCTTCTTTTGCTGTGTTTCCATCATTTGGACTACCACCAGTCGGCAGAGGTCTGTCGATGTTTAATCCCGTATCTTCTCTGAATTCATCCTGAATTCTACTTTTCTCAGATATTCTAAGTGTTTTAAATCCTCATTGTTTCTGGTAGGTTTTGTTAAATTTTCTGACACACTTCTATACTTTAAATCATATCCTATGTGCAGAAAATGCTCCATGAACCGTATTCTGGCGTGAAGTGGAGATATTCCGAAAGACAGAAATCCTTCATTAATACTCCTTGCTTTACCAATATCCGAAAATTGTGATTTCGTCTCATCACATACTGACCATTTCGAAAAAAGAAGATGTTTCCGTAATGGCATTACTAACGTTTCCATCAATCATTGTTAGACTAAGTTGAAAGGATATGTCGAATGTGTATTGGTTTATGGTTATTGAAAGAGGTTGTAAATCATTTATTTCATCTTTAATATATTCCACTAAAGCCTTTGTTGTTGTCTTCGAGTCCCTTGTGTATTTGAACCAAATAGGTCTGCAAAAATATTTTGATCCTGGAGTGGTGTTAAGCCATATATCTTCAAATGAGTTTTTACACTTTGATGAAGATTGCTTTATGGAATAAGATCGCATTCTTAATGGCACCACAGATGCTATAAATACGCTTTTATAATCCGCCATTTTCTTACTTCCTCTAGCATGCTTGTATTCAGGAAGGGTTGATAGTCCGTCACATCCCCACTTACAGATTAATACAACGTCGCTGTTATTTACTTTTTCCAACTGATCTGCAGAAAAATCTGCAACTATCCTGGTAGCTGTATTCTCAAACAAAGACGATAGCTCTACACATGCTTCTTTTTCGGTAATCGAAATAGATGGTAAAATAGTTTGCTTTTTTTCTTGAATATCCTTGTATGATGGTAGAATTGAGTGTCCCTTTTCAAGCAGAGCTTTTTTTAAAATTTGATATTTGTTTCGGCTGAGGTTCAGTTCAAGCATTAAAGCAATTACTTCTTCCTCTGTAAAATTGGATTGTGATGTTGGAGTTGGTACACTTTCGGAAATCCGTTTACGACGTTTTGGCAGTATTTTAGCAATACTAATTGCACTCTTAGGCTGCTTCTCCTTTTTTAAAATTTCTTTGAATGTATCAGAAACTTCTTCATTCGAAATTATAGAAAGCTTATGGGGCAGTTTTTTTTCTTCTTAGATCTTGTACTATCATCATATGTCTTGCAGGGTGCTCCAGTTGATATTTTGCACGCCGATATTTCTATATCAGTATCCATCCAATCGGAATGTTTAATTTTTAATCTGTTAGTACGCTGATACAAGGACTTCATTTTTACGTCATAAAACTTTAAAAAGCTCTCTAACTGAGATTAACAATGACGTCGACTTTTGCATGATATGTAGTTTTTATGAATTCCACTATAGCTTCTAATCGATTAAGATCATTTTTAGATAAACTCCACAGAACACAACACAATTGTTCATGTTTCAATATAATCGCCATGGTAATCAACTTCGTTATGATGTTGATAAGGATTAGCTGCGCATTTATATATATCTATCAGATATATCGCAGGTATTCTGTGAATTTTTATTAGGTAAAATATCTGAAAGAGTCAATTTGGGAGAGTACCTATACCGAATTCATTGATATTATATGTTGCTATTAGGTATCACCGGAAAGGATATTACCTGTGCATTGTCACTAGCTCATAAAAATATAGATTTTGAACCATCAGTAATAGATAAATGCTGCAGCTAGGTATCACCGGAAAGTATACCTGTACATTGCCACTAGATCATAAATATATAAATTTTTAACCATCAACAATAGATAAATACATTTGTTAAATTTAGGTAAACACCATAAATGTAAACTAATAAAATACTTATTGATTAAGTTAAAATAGAAATTTTTTGTTTGTTTTGTTATTTTAAATTCATTAATATAAATATATGAATACTTAGAAAAGGATAAAGATTTACTTAAATTTGGGAAATGTGGCAACCCTATTAAAAATAAAAAATATTTATGAATTATTTTTATAAAAATATTTTGTGTATAGATATTAGTAAAAGTATACAGAAATATTCATAATTTTCTAAGTAATTATTCACGCAAAACTAAAGGCAAAAGTTGCAAGTTTGTAAAAATATAGTCATATATACAATAAATTGGAAATATAAAGTTTAAATTTTTGTCTATAGAATCCACATTTTTTTTGATTTAAAACTTTTAACAACATATTGAAGATTCTTAAAATATATTCCGCTTGTCGATTCGTGCTTTGGCATTTGAGAAAATATGGTCTAAAATCAAAACTTTCATATAAAATGGGTCGAATTCGGGAGGGTGTGTACCATGACCAATTGAGTTATTGGGCTTGTTTTTTATCTTAAAGTCATCTCTGTGAAGGTACCTTTCAGAAAAGTGCAAAATTCTTATATGTTGCTAAAGAAGATTTTATTTTAGATAAAAAAGAGTATAGATACTTTTTGGGCTAAAAAAAAAAAACACTAAAAGTCGTCTTTTTTGCAATTTTCAAATTCAAAATCGTTTATTTTTGGACTCGGTAAAGATGTCAACTACAAATTTTTTTTATTCAATAGATAATTTTGTTCTTTAACTAGTTAAGAAAAAAACTAATAAAATCGGTCGGAAATACTAGGATATATGTGAAAAAAACTGGACCAAGAAGATGCAAAATTATGGTGCTTAAAAATACAAACACAAATAACTCGAAAACTATAAGAGATAAATAGGACATTTAAGCATGTTTTTTATAGATTTGAAATTGGACTAGAAACAAAAATTTGGCAAGCGATTAAAAATTTTTTATGTCAGAGATACCTAACTTTGAGCCCCCTTAGCTCCGCCCTGAGTTAACTTGTGGAGTTAACTTCACCATGTGTGTCTTTTGGGATGATTGTGACGTTGACGTCATCTTGGTCCGGTATTTGTTAACGATGTCAACAAACATATTGACGATTTTAGCATATCGTCTAATCACAAAATTATTATTTCATAACCAATTTTCTACGTTTGCTGACAAATATTGTATTTGTTAAAAAATGTTTGCAAGCTTTTTAGCATATGAAAAATTTGTTAGCATATATAATTAATATTTCTGTTACAAGTAGCAAAATATTGTGTTTTTTAAGCGAACACAATATGAAAATGTTCTTCCTTTTTATACCCTACACCTCCAAAGGGGGTTTTAAGCGTTTGTCGTGATATTTGAAGCCCACAGAATACCCCTGCCTTAAAGTATACCATTAGACTCAGAATCACTTTCTAAATTGTTTTAACTATGTCTTTCTGACTGGCAGTCTATCTAAACCGTATGCACAAAGTGTATGTCGCAATTTTAAAGTTATTTTGATGAAAATTGTCCTAAGGATCGGTCCATTATTTCACCTGGTGCTCATATATTTTTATAAAATATGAAAAAATATATTTAGCATATCCATAAATCATTATGCCAAATTTTACGAAGATCGGTTTATAAATGACCATAACTAGCATATAAGGCCACTTCCGAAAATTACTTTAACGTATAAAAATCCAATATAAATGTTAGTATCATGATAAAAATTGGCACAAACAAATAAAGTATGTAAATGACCACTTGTGCCATATAAGACCCTCCCAAAAATCTGGAAAATCGCCTTGATTACGTATATATGTACATAGTATTAATACATATAATACAATATGGTCTTGCTCGGCCACCTACTTTCTTACTTGTTTGAAAATAGAACTTATGTTTACAAATTCATCCATTTTTATCAATCTATTAAAATAGTTGTTTATTACTGTGAATTTTATACGTACAAGAAAAAACTATTTATTAGTTTAGTTGAGATTTGAATCCGTTGCAAAAAAAAAAAAAAAAAAAAAAAAAAATTGGACCAGTTGAGATTTGAACCCAAGCAACTTTAACATTTTTATACGACAACATATTTATCATCAAATTGAACAAATTGTGTAAATTAAAAATTCATATGCTTAATTTTATTTTGATATTTTTTTTTTGCTGACATATGTTGAAACAAAATAATTTGTTACTTTTAACAAATCGTCTAAACACCTAACATATAGAATATACTGACACAGGCATTTGTTGATACTTTTAAGCATGCGAGTCTCAACATACATATGTTGATTAAACATACATATATTTATTCAACATACCGTCTAAACTAGACTTTAGCCTGGAAAACATACGTTATTTTGACATTTTTCATGTTTCAAGGTACAAGTTTTTTATACCGAATAATTGAGAAAATGGTCCTGAATAGTATTTCAAACTGAGTTGAACATGATTGCCTTATATTTTTAAAAATTTATTTCACTTTTATTATTTTAAGTATTTTTCATTGCTATTGTTTTTATTGCTATTTACATTAGGATATGTAGCTTATATTTAAAAACAACTCTCGTCTTTCACATTTGTGTGTGATAAGAATTGATGTTCGAATTGGTTTTATTTAAAGATAAGATACGGATTTAAATTCACGAAATATGTATACTATTTTAATTTTAGTTTTTAGCTTTTAAGAGCTTTGATTTAAATGAATTTTTAGTGCCTTAGAAAACAATCATCGTTAAAGTCACTTTAACATTTGATCCTTTGAGCCGAATAGTGACTGTTGGAAACAGTTCTATCTAATGAAAATAATCAAAAATTGCTTGATCAAAGGATTTAAAATTTTAAAACCGTCAATATCGGCTTGGACAGAGATCATGTTAAAGAATAAATCAAGATGATTCCTTTATATCATATTTAATGAATTTTTAATAAAAAATGAATTTAGAAGCTTTTTTGATGAGACAGAATCAGTTGAGAGGCATACTAGATGCCTTCGAGAAAAAATTTCAACAAGGGTTGTTGAGACAGCCAAAATTGAAACTAAACGCATGGTTGAAAGTTATTAGACTAAGTTCCATAACAATCATGCAAAACTGGTGTCAGCAGGAAATTTGGACATCGACTATTTTAAAACGAAGTATTATTCGTAATTCGAATTCGCAAAAAGCTTCCGCTAGATGAATCATTGGATGGTAAGTGTTGAAGAAATGGTAATTCAAACTATTTTGGTCAGGGAAGAAAGATGCGGTTGTGCAGTACTTCCAGAATTTGCCTAAATTTGAAGGGTTACTAGATAGAATAAGAAATGAAGTGGCAAGCTAGCCAGATATACATATTCTAAAACATCTGGATTATAAATTTGAAATGCTAATATTTCAATGTTATACTGTGGTGCCAAAACGAAAATTGAACATAAATAGATAAATAGATACTCAAAATCTCAGTTCGGGAAAAACTTGTTTTAAAAAATTAATTTTTTCACCATGTCGTTATCAGAGGCTTGGCTTATTAAGGGCCTAATTTAGTAAAACACTTCCCTTTACTTCATATACATCGTTTGTATAGAAAATTTTTCAAAGTTAGATGAAGCGATTTACAAAATAATGGGTAAATATTTTTTGTGTGTTTAGCGAACATATGTAATCAACGTGTTTTTTTAATTTTAGCTTTGAGATTTTTGAGCTCCACAAATAAATAAAAAATAAATATATAAAATTAACTAAACACTGATAGGGCTAGCGGGGAAACTGTTACCCCAAATAACCTCGGGTTTGCTTTACATGCATTTACGTTAAGCATTCTTTTAGAAACATAAAACAATATGGCCCAGACGAAAATAATGGATTTTAAAGTGAAAAAATATCACCAACTTCTTGAGAAAAAACACAAAAATCACAATTTTTTTAAATTTTCTAATTCATAATAATATAACTTTTTATACGAAGCACATATGTATATGACTCTTGCATGAAAATTATTTAGAATTTTGTACAGAATTCAGAAAATGTTCTATAAAAATTTAAGGACTCAACTTGAGCCCGCCAAATTAAAAAAAACTAAGAAAATATGTCAAAAAATGGGTCAAATGTTTCTTAAAGTAGATATCCCACACATGTAAGCATATTTTTTGTTGAGAATTATAAAGACTATCTATGCGTAAAATTTTTTTCAATCAAATCATAAATGAAATTTTGGCGATTTTTTTCTTTTTAATATTCATACCCGAGGTGACAACATTGGGGGTTCAGAATTATTTCCAAAAAAAAAGTCCGTTTTGGGACCACTCTGTGATAGAGAAAGCAAAAAAGCCAAGCCTGATTTATGATTTATTTGAAAAGACAGAAATAAAGAAGTAAAAATGTATGCATGTTATATTCGGTTTGGACGAATACCCACCATCTGCAACTTTCTGAATTACCCTAATTTAAAATTTCACCTTATATGGGAGGTGGAAGGTAAAGTGGGCGGATCACGGCCATTTTTAGTTTCCGAGTTTATATCGGTCCACGAACTGTCTGTACGAAATTTCGTTGTCATACATGTTTTTTTTAAGAGATATCTGCGAAAAGATATGAACTGGAGTTACAATGGACACTCTGCGTTTCTAGTGTTTGGCCCATAAATTTTTTGTTTATGGCCCATAAATTTTTTGTTTATGAATAATTGAGCCAAATTTCGTACACTAGGATGTCCGCCCCGAGCCCTATCCTGCTTTCAGCAGACGGACAGACGAACGAACATAGCTATATAGTCACAGATTTTCACGAGGATCCAGAATATACACTGCCTGCCACTTGAATAAAAAATCACATTTTTTAACTTTAATTAAGTATATCTCCTAAACTAAAGTTCAGAAAAAAATAATTTTTTGCGCAACCAAATTTCAAATTGTTGGCTTTAGTTTCCTCAAGAAATAAAAAATATACATATTTTGTTATACTAAAATTATGCATTTATTTAAAGACGTGTATTTCTGTGGTACTTTTTCGTGTGTCACTTGAATAAGGAATATTTTAAAACTAAGCAAACTGTAATTTATTTTTAAATTTTAGGTTATAAAAATTAAAGTTCTTATCTTCTAGCATTCAATTAGTAATGAGTACTGCCACCATTTTTAGAAATAACCTCAAAAATGCGATTTGGCATCGACTTGTATAATGACTCTAAGTAATTTAACGAAATTGACCTCCATGCTTCCGTTATTGCATCATTTAAAGATTCTATCGTCTCAAATTGTTTTCCTCTTTCATAAACTTTTCTTGCAAGCCAACCCCCAGACATTTTCCATTGGATTCAGGTCTCGTGAATATGGGGACCAATCCAAAAGTTGAACACCTTGTTGATTAATCCATTGTTTTACTGCTCTGGCGATATGAATCGGAGCGTTGTCGTGTTGGTACGTTCAAGGTATGGGTCCAAAGAAATCATTAAATTTTGGAAATGCTTGCTCCAGAATGTTTTTGTAAGTCGTTGCAGTCATTTTGTTGGATACAAAAACCAATTCTATGGTACCATAATATGAAATGGCACCCCATACCATTATTCCGCACTCTCGCTGTGTCTGCGGCTCAAAAATAATTCCTCCTTATTTAGGGCATCGAAGTAATAGTTATACCCGTCGGGACCATCAATATTAAACTTTTTTTCATCGGAAAATACAACTTTAAACCATTTGTTGGACCATGTCATTGTATTTTTGGCAAACAGTAAACGTTGTGATTTGCGTTTTTCATTAACTGGTGGTTTTTTTTTTTGCAGTTTTCGTCGGATTATGTATGGGCACGACTTTAAAATACAGTGCACTGTTCTTAGACTGTCACTGACTCCACTTTCTTCACGAATTTTTGATACAAACATGGCAGAATTTGATGCAATTCTAAGAATTTTTCGTCTTTCTTTTGGAGTTGTTGCCATTTTCTTCCGCCCTTTTCATGTTTTTTCCATATCTTTCCATGTTATTTAAATAATTGTACACAACTGTCTTTCCTCTATTAATGTTTTTGGCTATTTGGACCGGATTCTTACCCTGAGATTTCAAAATCAGAATTTTTTCTTTTTCAGAGTTATTAAGAGCCTTACCACGTCCCATTTTGAAAAAAAAACTATTAAAAAAACTATCAAATTAAAAATTCTCTAGCCGTTTATATTGAAAGAAATTCAAATCATAGCCCTCCTGATTAATACTAAAAGAAATCCTTATTCAAGTGTCACACGAAATAGTACCACAGAAATACATGTCTTTAAATAAATGCATAATTTTAGTATAACAAAATATGTATATTTTTATTTCTTCAGGAAACTAAAGACAACACTTTGAAATTAGGTTGCGCAAAAAATTATTTTTTTCTAAACTTTAGTTTGGGAGATACACTTAATTAAAGTTAAAAAAAATGCGATTCCTTATTCAAGTGGCAGGCATTAAAAATTCTCTAGCCGTTTATATTGAAAGAAATTCAAATCATAGCCCTCCTGATTAATATTAAAAGAACTCCTTATTCAAGTGACACACGAAATAGTACCACAGAAATACATGTCTTTAAATAAATGCATAATTTTAGTATAACAAAATATCAAAATATGTATTTTTTTATTTCTTCAGAAAAGTCAGCACTTTGAAATTTGGTCGCGCAAAAAATTATTTTTTTCTGAACTTTAGTTTAGGAGATATACTTAATTAAAGTTAAAAATTTGATTCCTTATTGAAGTGGCAGGCAGTGTATATAATTTATGTGGGCTTATGATTATTTCCACATGTTAAACATAGAATGACACTTTCAAACTTGTGTGTTATAAGAATTGATATTCGAATTAGTTTTATGTAAAGATAAGATAAGCATTTAAATTCACGATACCTGTGTACTATCTTAATTTTTGATTTTAATTTCAGGCTATCAAGACAAACCCAATATACCCCCATAATTTTTTGATGGGTATAAAAACAAGATTTTCTGCCAAAAGGGATATAAAATTCCCTGCTCCCACCTTGAGAGTTGATATAGATTTCTCTGTACCCGTTTTTAGAGATGTCATATTCAATGCTCCATCGCGTTTATTATTTTTTAAATACCGTCCAGTTGCTGAGGAGGAACAAAACTCAAATTGGACAAATACATCTCTGAAAGAGGACCTAAGATGGATATGAAGTTCATTCCAGTAAAGAAGTCAAGCCAGTTTCCGATAAGGCTTATACATGATAGATAGATAGAGAAGGTTGACGTGATACCACATGTACCACATCTCCACCCAGAGACCGATCTCGGTCCATTCTGAAAGCTATAGGATATAGAATACAAGAAACAGAATACAGAAAATAGAAAAATAGGAATACGAAGAGAAAAAGGTTAGGAATAAAAAAGAATCATATAAGAGGATTAACAGTGTTGCCAATCCCCCTAGGGGTGTTCCCCTGACCCTCCCTTAAACAGTCGATGCCCATGACGAAGCTTATGACGTCTACAAGCTCCACGTTCAGAACGTCACTTAGCCCATCGAGGAATTGACTGCCCAGCCACTTCATCCTATGATGCTACAATCGTGGACAATGGCACATAATATGCTCAATAGACTCGGTCTCGTCGACGTCTCCACACATTCTACAAAAATCGGAATTGCTAGCGTCCCATCTAGACCTCATCTTCCCTATCAGAAAGTGACCCGTTATGGCCCCTATCATGATTCTTAAGCTCCTCCAAGCCCAGAAGAGTGCCTGTGCCTGCCTTATCGAGTGCCGGCCACATCGCCCTCGACACCTTACAGTCCTCTCTACTCTCCCAAGCCGAATTGGTTCTGACCAAGATCCAATCATTGATCTTCCCAAAGAAGAAACTTAGCGGGGGTTTCACAATGGTTTCCCCCTCCGCGACATCCTTTGCTGCGCCTTGCCTTGCCAGTTCATCAGCCAATTCATTGCCTGATATATTGCAGTGGCCAGACATTCAGCAGAGTCTCACCATGTAGTTTTCCATCAGTTCTCTCAGTGACCTCCTACAGGCAGCAACTAGCCTGGATTTCACCATATGTGTCCCCAAGGCCTTCAGAGCCGCCTGACTGTCCACATAGAGAGTAACCTCGGTATCCCTCACAACGTTCTGCCTTATTAATTCTGCGGCCTTCAAGAAGCCGAGAATCTCAGCCTGAAAAACGCTGCACTCAACAGGGAGCCTTTCAGATCCGTGCCCATAATATAGACTCCCGCACCAGTACCTATGTCCATCTTCGATCCGTCCGTGAACACAGTCTCTCATTGCCGGACCAAATCTCCCTATCTTGAATCACCACTACAAGATTTGCCCCAAAGTCCGATTCAGTGACCACGTAATCTGATGTCCCATGGAGTTCAGATTAACTTCACCATAACTGATCTCGCATATGACCCTGCAGTGACCTCTCGATGAACCTAATAGCCTTAATTCCCTAAGTCTTAGCAGACTCCTTGCTGCCATAACCTTCACAAACTCCTCAATGGGTAAGATATGAAGTATGACATCCAGAGCCGCTTGTGGTGTACTTCTTATTACACCTGTAATGCCAATTGAAGCACAACTCTGTGCCTTCGACAAAAAGGTTCCAGTGCCTGCCACCAAACAGAACAACCATAAGCAAGAATTGGTTTCACCGCTGAGGTGTAAATCCAATTGACAACTTTTGGTTTGAGGCTCCAATTCTTATCTATGGAGCCTCTACAACTATAGTAGGCATTAAGGCCCCGTTTGAGTCTCTCCTGAACATTCCTCTTCCAGTTCAGCTTACTATCGAGGAATACACCTAGATATTTAGTTGAGTCGGAAAGTCTTAGTTCAGTTCCACATAGTACCGGTAATCTAAAATTCTCTACCTTGTACCTTCTAGTAAACAGAACCAACTCTGTCCTTTCCGGATTCACTCCCAGCCCCCTATCAGCGGCCCAAGAGGACAGCTCACCCAGCGCGGACTGCATGATCTCACTGATTGTGGGAAGAATTTTTCCCTTTACCAGTATGACCACATCATCAGCATATGCCACGATCTTCGTCCCCTGCTGTCAAATTGACGCAGAATCACGTCGACAGCCAATAGCCACAGTAGGGGTGAGAGCACTCCCCTTGCGGTGTCCCCCTAGTCACCAGTTTCCTTAAACATACTCCACCCAAGCTCGAGTTGACAATCCTGTTGCTCAGCATGAGGATTATCCAATCGATCAAGAAGTCATGTACTTTAAGATCCACCAGCGCCTGCTTAATAGCGTCATTATTGATATTGTTGAACGCTTCCTAAATATCCAAGAACGCAGCTATGGTAAATTCCCTGTACCGAAGTCCTTGTTCTATATATCCCACCACATCATTCAGCGCACTCTCAACAGATTTACACTTCGGATAAGCATGCTGAGCACTACTCGTGCTGTTGGTGCCAATAGAAGATCTTAGATATAGGTCTATCAGTCTCTCTAATATCTTCAAAAGGAAAGACGATAGGCTGATAGGTCTATAATCCTTGGGTTTCGAGTGACAAGTCCTACCACCTTTAGGTATGAATATTACTCTTACCTCTCTCCACCCCCTCGGTATTTGTGTATGTAGCAAACGCCCTTTAAAAATGTCCACTAGTAGTTGATGAACCACCAACGGTGGGTTCTGCAACATGGCCGGAAAAATACCATCCGGGCCTGGTAACTTGTAAGCCTCGAAAAAATTTATCGCCCATGCAACTTTCTTAGCCGTAATCAGGTTTCTCACTACCGTTTCATCTATACCGATGGCGGACTCTGTGAAGAAGTGCTGATCCTTCCATCAATGGATCCTTACAACCCGGAAAATGGTTTTCTAAAAGCACATCAAATGACTCAGAACTAGACTCCGTCCATGAACCATCTGATCTCTGGGTACTCTCCGGAACATTACGATCCTTTGACGGTATCTTTCTGAATTTGGATAGTTCATTGACAGAGTCAATGGTCTCGCTCAACTTAATCCACGAGGCCCTTTTAGCTCTTCTAATGTCCTTTTTGTACTTATTAAAATACACTCTATAGGTGCCCCAATCTTCCTCCCTACCAGTTCTATGAGCCCTGTTATACAACCTGCCAACTGTGGTCTGTTGAGCTCTCAACTCCTTTGACCTCCAGACCGGCTGTTTCCTCTTACCCGGATAGCTCACCGGGCAGTTGAGCTCAAAGCTACTGATAATAGACCCCGTTACCTTCCCTACCACTTCAAGATTATCTCTAGACATAAACTCCATCGGAGTTCCAGCCAGTCTTAACCCCAGATCACGCCCGAAAGCTTCCCAATCAGTCCTTCTAGGATTCCTAAAAGGTTTCCCCTCTGAGCCCAGAAAGTTCAGACTAAAGGTTATCCTGCCATGGTCGGAAATAGTGCACCCCATAGCCACCCTCCGGTCTTCAACTAGATCCCTAGAGTTAGTCAATGTGATATCTATTACTGAATTCCTATTCTTCATTAAAAGATCATTTGCAATAATGAAATCAAATATTGACTCACCTCTCTTATTAATGTCCCTGCTACCCCATTAACTATGGTGTGCATTAGCATCGCAATAGACGTACTCCATTCCGTCTTGCATACTCGGCTAAATTCCACACCTTGTCATCCGGTGGTTCCGTCGCCTCATAGGGCATGTATACAGAGGCCAAGGCCAGTTTACTACCTCCTAACGCCTCTCCCTGAACGACAGTTAGGTCTCCATAACTGAAAGAATTAAAAAGAATTAACTGGAGTTCATTTCTCACTAGGATACAAGTTCTTACCTGTTCCTCAGAGGACGGTACGAACAATTTGTGTACTTTAGCCCTAAGACCACAGACCTGGTAGTTATTTAACCAAGGCTCTTGGATTAGGGCCACATCTACATTGGTCTCACTGAGGTAGGTTATTATTTCGGTCGAGGCCGCTTGACAATGGTGCAGATTTATCTGCACCATCCGCAACCTCTTTGGCTTTGTCATTTTTCGAATATCGAAATTTCACATAACCAAGCCCGAACGTAATAACCCCCAATGAGTCCAATTTCTAAATAGATTTCCGATCTACTGCGAATCGGAAATTTTTTCCCTGGTTCTCTTTACAAGTCAATGAAGAGACAAGTTTCCATTGACTTGTATTGATCCCCCCATTCTGTCCTTCCAATAATCCCAGTATGACTTCCACCGGCTTAATGGGTGGTGGAATCCATACCGTGACTATTGGTCACAACGGCAATTCCAAAGGTTACAAAGGTTACCACATCTGCAAATCGCGGTTTTCAGGAACTCAAAGGTTCCTTTATTACTGCAATTAATAGTCTTGACACCTCTTGTCCAGTCTGCACCCATGAAGGCTATTTCACCCGGTCTGTGCCTTGCCTGGAAGATTTCGTCCATAAGCCTATCTTCAATCAGCCACAACATTTCTGTACTGATTCTCCCATCTGAATCAGCACGGTCAATGACTGCTGCTTGAAGAATGTCCGACCTGGACGAATCCTTCACCTTTTTGGACGATGAAGGTTGATCATCACCAGATACTACCAGCTTTACTACTCCCTTATGAGAGTTTTTAAGCGGGCCACTTGGTGCCTTACCAACCTTCTTCGCCGATGGTATCTGCTGGTCATCCCCAGACCTCACTCTTTTTATGGTCCCCTTAGGAGGACCCTTAAAAGAGTCATGTGGAATATGACCAGCTTTCTTGGAGGTAGAGGGTATCTCATCTCCATTTAGAGCTCCCCTTATGGATCTCATCTGAGAGTCCTTAGCGGGGCTCGCAAGAGTTTGGTTTACCCTCTCCGCTCCTTTCCTAGTTAGAGTTGTCCCACTACCAGTCCTAGCTGACCTGTCGTTTTCCTTGCGAGAACTTACAAGACCGCTGGATGGCTTGTGAGCAACTCCATGGTTGTTATTGGCGACTTGTGGTTCCAAAGTACTGGTAGACACGGACTATTTACTCTTGCAAGCAATTACCGGACCTTCCTCTACCTCCACTTAAAACCATCGGGATAAGACATTCCCAGGATATCATCGATGGAGCCATAGTTCCGTTCGAACCTGTATATGCTCTTTCGGTGTTTCCTACGAACATGCCTATCCCGTCCGTCTAACAGCGATGGGTTCATCTTAGCCAACTTATTTAGTCCAGCTTTGGAGGCCCTAATGCCGTTCTTTGCCTTTTCAAACCTCGTTCGACTGTCGGTTGCGGCCCGCACATCCACTGAAAGTACTACCGCTTCCTGCTGAACAATTGTTTTTTCCAAAGGCCTGGACATGCCCTCGTCGAGCTCACCTGCTTCAAAACCAGTCATGTCGCAGTGGCTGCAGTTCCGATCTCCTTGCCCCGATCAAGAGCAGGGACAACAGTTGTCTCATGCTCTTCATCGGACTCAAGAGTCATGTCCTCCAGCCCCTCCGTCGCACTGGATCCTACAAGATCCTTCGCCGAGTCCAACAGGCTATCCTCCGTCAGTTGGGTCAGTAATTGTCCGTGCTGCATGAGGCTGTCTTTATGTAGTTTCAATAAGTCCATGTCGTCGTCCTCATCCTCATGCTCCCCCACTTTCAGAACGTCGTCCTTCTTTTTCTCTAACTCGACCCTATCCCTAACCCCTATGACAGTGTCCGTAGCTTCCTCCTCCCGTCCATTTTCCCTTCGTCATTTTTTTCCTTAACCTATTTGTTTTTGTAAATCTTTTTTCCTCAATTTTTGTCCCACGAGTATGCACGTAAAATATAGACCATCTCGTGCAGTGACGGCGTACGCGGACTGGGCTGTAATACAACTGACCCTTGTCATCAGCATCAGATGGGACCTGTTTTCGATTAGTTTCTTTTCGCACTAAATAATCATTCAGATTCTCGGCAATGCTACCTACCACCTTGATCTTAAAAGTGCATGATACCTGTTTATTTGGTCCGCGGAAAACGTATGGCACCAAGACCGTACCCAGTGCCAGAGAATGCATTCAATTTGGCAGAATCACCAATTAGAATACATCAATTGCACCGCATCCAGTCCAGCAAGCCCATCCGTTTCCAGGACCGGGTGTGATACAAAGGATGCATTAATGCCGACAAAGGGAGAGGGCTTATACATAGCAGATAAAAATGAGAAATACTGGTGAAGATGGCGTACCTAAGGACAAAGAGCACGTTGAAGGAGAAGAAGGGGAAGTATATGTTGAAAAAGGAAGAAAGTTTGAAGAGGTAACAAACAACGAAAGATATCAAGAAGAATATTATGTGCACAATGAGAATAATACCGAACAGGTTGATGATAAGAAGATAATAAGTCCATTACACAACTAATGGTTATTGATTATTTGAATGATACAAGAAACACTACCGAAGACAGCAATGAAGTTTTGGTAGCACAAAGTAAACGTTTAAGAGTTCGTCAAGCAGTAAACCAGTTTCTAGCTATACCAAACGTCACTCTAGAATCGACTGATGCCAGAGATTTTAGCAACTCCACTAGCGGTGCCCTTATGGTTTCCACAGGTAGAGCTGGTCGGTCTCTGACCCACTGCCTTCTTGCTTGTAGATGGCTGATCATCTCCAGGCCTAGCACCCCTGACAATCTTTGGCGAATTGCCAGATTTCATGGATGGTATATAAACAACCTCACCACCGGTAGTCTTTGGCTTGCCAGTCTTTACCTGCTGGACCAGAAGGGTTGCAGGTTTGGCTGGTTCGCCACTACCCTTATTTTCCGCTCCGGCAAGGATCGTTAAGGATGTCGACTTTCCTCCAATGCTCTCATGAGACAAATCTGGAGTGCTGTCCACATTTTCATACAATTCTTCAAGATAAGACATTCCCAGAGAGTCACAAGTAGGTGCGTAAATCTGTTCGAATCTTTTAACGTTCCTCCTGTGCTCTCTGACAAGGTACTTATCCTTGTCTGCAAGTGGCAAAGAGCCTCTCATAGCTATCTTATGTAGATAGATAAGGGAAGCTCTTGCGCCAGGCCGAGCTTTCTCCTCTTTAGTTCGACACGTGACATCGGTTGTGGCATCTCGCATTACCGCGTCTAGCCGAACTAAATTGCTGCCAGACGTATGACACCCTGAGCTAGTCGAGCCATCCCCCCGCTTGACGCTTCTGTGTGGCACTGGTCCCAGCAAAGGAATCCCTCGAGATGCCCAGAATCTCATTCGTCTTTGATAGTAGGCTTAACAACTGACTTTCCTGTGCTAGAATGTCTCGTTGGACCTCTATCATCACTAGATCGTCGTCGGTATGTCCGTATTTTTAAATTCATTAATAGAAATATATGAATGCTTAGAAAAGGATAGATATTTACTTAAATTTGGGAAATGTGGCAACCCTTTTATAAATAAAAAATATTTATTATTTATTTTTATAAAAATATTTTGTGTATTGATATTATTAAAAGTATACAGAAATATTCATAATTTTCTAAGTAATTATTCACGCAAAGCTAAAGACAAAAGTTGCGATTTTGTAAATATACAATAAATTGGAAATATAAAAGTTTAAAGGCGCATATTTCAGAATTGAGGCATGATATTGACTTGAGTCTTTTTGCGAAAGATGGGAAATTATATATGCTAAAGGATAAGCTGGAATACATATTTTTAAAATTTCATTCGCTATTTTGAAATAAACCAAACAAAAGGACCAATTTGGGGTTTTTGGAGAAAATACAAATTTTTTAATTGTAATAACATATTTGTTTATAAAGATATCTTAATGAAATTTGCAGGAAATGTGGATCTTATTAATATAAATAAAAGCGCGGTAGGGTTTTCCTGAATTTCCAAAAAAAAAAAAACTAATGAAAATTCCTACAAATGGGATATTTTACATTTTTGGCTATAGAATCCACATCTTTCCGAAGTCTCGTAGATTTTGATTTAAAACTTTTAACAACATATTGAAGATTCTTAAAATATATTCCGCTTGTCGATTCGTGCTTTGGAATTTGAGAAAATATGGTCTAAAATCAAAACTTTCATATAAAATGGGTCGAATTCGGGAGGGTGTGTACCATGACCAATTGAGTTATTGGGCTTTTTTTTTCTTAAAGTCATCTCTGTGAAGTTACCTTTCAGAAAAGAAAATTTTATTTTAGATAAAGAGGAGTGTAGATACTGTTTCTGCTAAAAAAACACAAAAAGTCGTCTTTTTTGCAATTTTCAAATTCAAAATCGTTTATTTCTGGACTCGGTAAAGATATCGACTTCAAATTTTTTATTCAACAGATAATTTTGTTTTTTAACTAGTTAAGAAAAAAACTAATAAAATCGGTCGGAAATAATAGGACATATATGAAAAAAACTGGATCAAGAACATGCAAAATTATGGTGCTTAAAAACTCAAACGCAAATAGCTCGAAAACTATAAGAGATAAATAGGACATGCAAGCATATTTTTTTATAGGTCTTATCAGGGCCTACAACAATATATAGAAATATTTGAAATCGGACGAGAAACAAATTTGGCAAGTAATTAAAAATCCTAACTGAGCCCCCTTAGCTCTGCCCCTGAGGGGTTTGTTGTGCCCCCCCCTTCCAAAATTAATATTGTACACTACTCTGCTACGCCTATACCAATTTTCATGAAAATCTAACCAGCCGATCAGAAGTTACAGATTTATTTCCAAAAAATTTCGATTCTGCCCCACTCTGCAATGTAGCCTATATATGTACATATTCCTTCTTTAAATATTTGAATTGGTAAACTGATTTAAAAAATCAGGAAAAAGACGTATTTTCAAAAATGTGATCATAAATTACTTACCGGGTAATAGATAAGTAGTTGCGATTCAAAAAATGAAATGGAAATAGTTATGGAATTTCGGAACTGTTGTTCAGATTTCAATAAAATTTCACATAGTGGTAGTAGAGGTGTAAGCGCGTTGAAGTTTTGAGCTTGGGTCATATAGACCTAAAGGGGGTGGGTACACAGGGTCCTAAAGTTTAAAAACTCTGGTATAAAATTTTTTAAAAAGAATCCTGATTCCTTATATCTGAACCGATTTGAATGATTTTTATATAATAGGATTTTGCCAGTTGAGATCTACAAATTGTCATATGTATATCTTATCTCTTTTAGTTTAAGAGATATTAGGCTTCAAAGATTAAAATTTTTTACTTTTTAGTCTGCCTGTGAAGTTTTTTCGCTACAGCGCATCAGAATTTCACCCGATTTTTTGAAAATATTTTTATTCCATTAACAACTAATTGCAAAATTGTGCAAAGAAAGAATTTTGAAAAAATATTTGCGCAATTTAAATTTGAACTTTGAAAAAAGTCGATTTTTTCACATCAACACACGATTTGTTCACATTAACAAATGTGTTGATGTTGTATCAGTAATCGCATTATACGCCTTTTCGTCGATCATTACTAACATTAGTTTTTGATTAATTTTTAATAACCTTCCTTGTAATAAAACTACAGAATCTGTAAAATTATTTATTTCGCTTTCTACCCGTTCCTTTTCAAGCTTTGAAGTATTTGCGGTTTCCTTTATAAATTCAATTTTCAAAGTCTACAATACCTTGCGGAAGACGCACCACGATTTTGCCATATTATTTTCTCATTACAAACTAATTTTAGCGGTATAATGGATGTAATGAACATAGCAGAATCACTAGCATCAAAGCCATGAAATGCTTGTTTATAGAAACTATGTCTAGAGATTCCGTCAAATCCCCATTTGACATATAACCTAATATTGGACAATTCTTCATTGGTTGAAGGCATAATATTAGCTTTTTTAACTCAGTTAAACGCTCAATAGTATGGTCTAAAAGTCTTTTTAGACTATCCTTAGTTTCACTAATTTTCAAACAATCTCGTTTTACATAATTTTGCTTTGCTTTTTGGAGAATGGTATAGGATGGAAATTTATCTGGAGCAGCTTTTCTTATAATATGGTATAGGATGGAAATTTATCTGGAGCAGCTTTTCTTATAATATTCTATTGACTACGAAATAATTTTGCTTCTACTAGAGCTGTAAGAGCTTCTTCAGCAATTAAAAGCCGTGGTACATTATTCATTTCATTTTTTATATTTTATACTCATTTGAGTTGCATATATAAAAATAGGTAAAGGACACTATCATCTCGTATTTCTTTATACTTTTCACTCTTGTATTTTCCATACATTCCTCAAATAATGTTTCCTTTCTAGCACATTTAATTGGAATTTCTTTCTTTGGAGGTGGAATAAACGACCAACTAACCAATTTGTATTATTTAAGAAAAACACTGCATCTGTTCTATTTGCTTTATTCCACCGAGATATATAATTTGTGCAAAAATTACGATATATTTTTGGAAAGTTTATAAAATCCACAGGTTTGAAGCGTTTGATAATTCCATTCTTTATTGGAGTCTGCTCTTTTCATTATATTGTGAAGTTCTCGTTTAGTTTATTTATGGTTACATTTCAATTCTTTTAAAAATGTTATTCACATTGTATAAAAATAATATCACTATGTACAACAGCAATAAAAACAATATTGGCAAAATAATTTTTTACATTAAGGAAGCTGAAATTCTATAGTTTATTACTAATTAAAACGTGTATCCAATTTTACCCAATAACTCTTTAAAACTCTACATATATCTCGAAAATACCCCATTTTTACGGACTCTTTTAAAAAAATTATTAAAAATATTTATACAATATATATCTGAATAAATTTTATTTTAGAATAAATTCCACTATCGAACTTAATCTACCTGCTTTAAAAAAAGAATTTTAGTTTTACCAAAACTAACAACAATCACTCTTGGAATTTTGAAAATTTCTCTTTCCGCTACTATAAAATTATGAAAATTATTGAACTTTGAGACAGTGCATCAAAAATAAACAACATAGAACAATAAATTTCACAGATAATGATAATTCAATTTGTTTTATTTTACCCGGTATAAAAATTTATTGCAATACCCACACTTTATTTTTTTAATTAATCCTCGTTTTGGGTAATGTTCAACCCAACGTGAGCCGTTCCGAAATTCCATAAATATTTCCATTTTTTGAATCGCACACTGTTCTACATGCCTCTACCATGTTTTTGCTGTGTAAATATATGAGAAATTTTAAAAAATTTGAAAATTTTGAGTAAAAATATGTTCAAAAACTATTTTCTTCTGACACGAACATCGACTTGTAGTTTTATTAACCAATATTTATGTTTGTTCGCGTTAACAATTTTTCCAATTTTGCATAATTTTTCCAATTTTGCCTTAATTCTTTTGCCAATAATTTCCGAATAACTTCGAAAATATTGCGCGGATAAAAAATAATTTTAGATAACTTGACAATAATTTTAATCGGCATCTATTGGAGTTTTATTTATTCAAATTGGGCAAACCGAAAGCAGTTTCTTGTTAAGCACGTAAAATTCCATCTAGTCACCTATTTTTGTTTAAATTTTATTTTAATTTGGTGTTTTCATTTAATTGTGCATAAAACCATAAATTTTAATGGCTTATGGCTTATTTCATTCGTAGCATTACCAACTTTATGATAAAGGTAGAAAAACTAAACCTTCGTTTTCATTTCTTAAAAGAAATTTTAAAGAAAAAAAAAAAAAATTATTGAAAATGGGCAAAATCAATTAATAAACAAAAAAGTTATGGGCCATATACTAGAAAAACTTAGTGTTCGTCGTAACTGCAGTTCATACTTTTCCGCCTATATCTCTTAAAGAAAACCATACACGAAAATTTTGTACAAATAGTTTAAGGACAGATGTTAACACGGAAACCAAAAATGGGCGTGATCCGACCACTTCAAAATTTCAAATTACAGTGGTACAAAAGGTAGTAAAATGTTGGTATAATAGATTTAGCCAAGACGAATATAACATTCTAACCTGTTCTTTTTGGCGCGGAATATTTTGTTGTTGTTGTAACAGCTCTGCATTAGTCGAAAGTTCTTCCCCGGGAAAAAACTTTAATTGCTTAATAATTTACAGAAATATTTAAATAAGCAGCAGTAGATAAAAATAAATAATCTCTAAAATTTTTCTGCGGTAGGCTTAACTTATTTATACCAATGCCCTAAGTACGTTATTTGGGTTTTCTACACTCTTTAAATAAGGAAAATTACTCTGTGTGCATACAACATATTAATTAATGACTCATATTACTTTTGATTTGGTTGTGCTCACATTAAAGCAAATAAATAAGGAGAATAATTTTATTTATATTTGTATGCTTTCAGAATTGGGAATTAATGAATACTGCTGTGTTAACCGGGCGACAGGTGGCCCAAGCAATGAAAGTTTTTATTGTATCGCAGGGAGGTAAGGTAGCTGATGTAACGTTACAGAGTTCCTGTTATGCTGAAGATGAAAGCGTCATTAAGGTAATGCATCAATTTATATATTTTTTTTTATTTGAATCTGGCGTGAAAGTACATACATTTGAAAAGAAATAATATATTTGAAACCAAAAGAGGTAAAACCAAATATTAATATTGCACGTAGATTTTTATGGAATATATGCAGCATATAGGCATCTGAAAAAAGTTAACCTTTAACTGTGGACGAAGAGTCTCACATACCCTTTGTATTTTGAAATTTCAAATAAAATTTAATAATTTCAAACTTAAATCTTTTAATTTAGGTTGTATATTACCCATTCATAGTCTTAGATTATATTTTTTCTAACAATTGCTGTTAATTTGAACAAAATGATGTGGATTGTAGGACTTCACGTCCTGGGTAGAGTTACAAAAAATAACGTCTACAGTTAAAAGTTAATAAAAAAAAATGTTATTTTTCAAGTACGCTTTAAAAATCTTGGATTTTTAAAAAACTAAAACAATACACGATTCAATACCTAAATACATATTATAATTTATTTAATTTTTGGTCCTTAATTATTGATATGAAAACGATACTCATAGGATAATTTCTGTATTAAATTTGTGTAATAAAAAATATAATATATAATAATAATATTAATAACAACAATAATAATAATAATAATAATAATAATAATAATAACAATAATAACAATAATAATAATAATAATTAATAATTAATAATAATAATAATAATAATAATAATAATAATAATAATAATAACAACAATAGATAGATAGGTAGATAGAGAAGGTTGATGTGATACCAGATAGTACCACATCTCCACCCAGAGACCGATCCCAGTCCATTGTGAGTCCCTTCAATAGAATAGCTGTGAAATATAGAGTATAGAATACAGAAAATAGAAAATACAGAAAGTACAGAAAATAGTAGAGTAGAAGATAAAAGGGATAGAAATGTAACGAATCATATAGGGGGACCAGCAATGTTACCAATCCCCCTAGGGTTATACCCCTGATTCTCCCCTAAGCAGCCGATTCCCATGACGAAGCCTATGACGTCTACAAGATCTGCGTCCCGAACAGGCAGCTACTAGCCTGGATCTCACCAAATGTGTCCCCAAGGCCTTCAGAGCCGCCTGACTGTCCACATAGAGAGTGACCTCGGTACCCCCGCCCCAGTACCTTCGTTCAACTTTGATCCGTCCGTGAACACTGCACAACCTTCATATAGTCTCAGTGCCGGACCAGATCCCCCTATCAGGTATCACCACGACAGGATTTACTCCAAAGTCTGATTCAGCGCCATGTAATCTGATGCCCCTGTGGAGTTCAGATTAACC